>JAKSZU010000006.1:203705195-204180195 GCA_026018925.1 Tupaia tana
GTATTACATGTTAAGTTTCATAGATCTGAAAGTGAAACTAGTTCAAGTTAAGATGTTACTAAAAGTTAATTATCTCATGGGATAAATACCTCTTTGCTTATAAGAATTTTCAAAGCTTCAAGAAAAAAATCTGGCTTATGAACGGATAAGAGAGGAATGCTTTGCCATGGCCAGTGTCCTGGCTTACACAAAGGCTGTGAGTTTAGCCCAAGTAGTTGAATTCAGGGCACTGCTTAGGGTTCAGACTTGATTCATGCAATATGGTTCTCCTGGAGAGATAAAGAACAAATGCTATTTGTTGGTAGTAACTCCAAACAATTAGCAAGCACAAGAATATTTTTATTTTCTTTTTCTGGCTATGTGAATGTCTATAACTAGCATATCAAACTTCATGGCCTTAAACAAAAGAACTTCTGAGAAGTAGGAAATATTTTTACCAGAGAAAAACTTCATTAACAAAGAAGCAAAATTATGTATACTAGGCAGTACATGGGATTTGTAACTAGGCCATCACAGGTTTAATTATTCATCAACTAAACAAATCATTGAGACCCTATTAATTAAACTGAACCATAAAAATGCTGATATTCAACTCTACTTAAACTGTAAAAATAATGGCTTCATATGGCACAACCCAATACGTGTCAGACATTCTAGTAGTCATTCAGCAAGAATGAACAAACTCCTTGTCCTCATGGAACTTATCATTTAGTGCTTACAAACAGAAAGAAAACAATTGTACAGTATGTCCAGAAATTATAAACACAACTGAGAAAAATAAAGAAGGGAAGGGGATGTCTGTGTTATGAAGAGAGGAAGTTGCTACATCATTGTGGCTGAGAAGTCATCTTTAAAGAAAAGCTTATTTATTTATTTCTTCAAGGAATGAAAGAGAAAGAAAACACCCTCAATAGGGTCTTGACACCATGATTCACCCCCACCTCAGCCAACCCTGAATCATGAGCATGCAAGTGTTTGGTGTGCTCAGGGAGGTCTTCAGATATGAACCTGTAATGTTTTCACATGGGTTGGCCTTGCAGAGTATTGCATATTACCACTGTGCCACCGTATGGCTGCAAGAGTAAGCCATTTGGCTACCTGCGGAAAGAGCATTTTAAACACATGAAATAGCAGGAACAAAGTCCCTGAGACATAACCGTACTTGGTATGTTCAAAAACGACAAGGCTGATGTGGTTAGAGCAGTGTGCAAAGAAGAGACTGCTAAGGGATGAGATCACTAAGGTACTAAGGGTCAGCTTATGTAAACCTTGTACTGTTTTAGAGAGACTCTGGTTTTCATTGTTATATGATAGGAAAAACATTGGAGGGCTCTGGAGAAGGAAGTGAGATGTGTTTTCCAAGGATTCCTCTGGCCACTCCAAAGAGAAAAGATTGTAGGAAAGACAAGATGAAAGCAGGGGACCAGTTAAAAGGCTATTTACAATAATCCAGGTGCGAGAGGACTGTGGGTTGGTCTAGGATATTAGTTATGCATCTTATGAGAAGCAGTTAGAATTTGTTATATTATGAAGGTAGAAATAAGAAGACTTGCTGGTACACTGGGTGTAAAATATGAAAGAAAAAGAGGTGCCAAGAAAGTTCTGAGCAAGTGGGGAAGAGGAAGTTGTCATTAACTGAAATGGGGAAACCTATAGGATGGACGGGTTTTAGAGCTGTATGACTTAGGAGTTCCATTTTGCACATGTAAATGTTGAGATGCCTATTAGACATTCAAGTGGACATGTCAAATATGTATTTAAGCACTTAGGTAGCTGAATACAAAAGTAGTGGAGAGATGCAAAGTTAGAGATATAAAGCTTGGAGTCATAAACACGAATAAAATAATAAACTATTGAGGCTAATTAAGATCTAGAAAGAGAAAGAGGAGACAGTCAAGAACTAAGCTCTGGGGCTTTCTGTGTTTAGAGGTCAGAGAACCAGAAACCAGAATGAAAGGAAGCAGCTGGTGAGAACAGAGGAGAAACAGTGTGTTGAATGCAATTCTCTGTTCTTATGTGGCCTTTCCAAGTTGTAGTTTCCATAAGTGAAAAATGCAGAAAAGAATTCATAAATCAAAGGATTTCTAAAAGGCTGAAGAGTAGCATGAGAAAGCATACTCAAGATCTTGAATGTACTCAATAAATGTTGTTCCTGATCTGTGGTGAAATTCTGGGCAGATGAGATTTCTCAGGCTTCCATTTTTTTTTTTTCCACTCTTGATAAAATCTTAAGATATGGGGGCCACCCAGTGGCATGGTGGTTAAGGTGGCTGGATCCCCATATGGCTGACCATGGTATGAGTGCCAAAAACATGCTGGTGGCTTGAAAAACATGCTGAATACAAAATCCCGATAAAAGAGTGGAGGAGAAGGGATTGTAGTGTGATCATCCTCCTGGGGAGCGCTTTTCACTTTCCTTCTCTTTCTCTTCAGACAAGGGTATGTACCCTACAGTAAATTTAAAAAAAAATCCTCAAATATGAATCCTATTGTTTAACAGTTTTGACTATGGAAGTAAGATATGCATTAATATTCAGTAATTAGTTGTAAATTTTTTTTTCTTTTTTTGGAGAGGTTTTGCTATAGGGTGCGTGCACTCACCAGACAGGCAGAGACAGAGAGATAGAAAGCGAGAAATCACCCCCCACTGGGGATGGCCATGCTGCAATCCCTTCTCCTCCATTCTCCTCTCGGAATCTTGGGCACACACGCACACGCGCCTGGCGTGAGTTTAAGCCACCGGGTCCGGGACACGAACCTCAGTTGACTATGTGGGAGTCCAGTGACACAGCCATTACACTAACTGCTGGTGCCTAGTTGTAAATTTTTTAGTCAGAGAGCCCACTACTAGGTACTTTTTTTTTTATTTTAGAATTATTTTATTTAACTTTATTTACTTATTTTAAATTGACCTGAGAAGAACAGAATGAGAGTGAGAGAGAGAGGAAAAGAGAGAAAGCAAGCTGCAAGGTCCAGGACTTGAACTGCAATCGGCCATGTAGGAGTCCAGAGCTCTCAACCATTACACCACCTGCCAGTCACACTAGGTACTCTTTTTGCTCTTTGTTTTCTTCTGTTTTGTAAGTAGAGTCAAACTTAAAGGAGAAAGTGATCACTAATATGGGGCTAGAAGAATGAAAGTGTGATGGGTTATTGCCTGGCATTACTGTATCATTTCTTCAACATTTAACTATTTACCACATAGTTTAATTTTAGAGAATTTGCTTGGACTATGAAAGAACTACCTGTATATAAATAGCTGGGATAAGTAGACCTTTCACTGCAGCAGTTAAAACCTATCGTAGCAAAACACCTTGTAGTGATTCAATATCACCTATTTTTGATATTGAAAATCTGCTTTTGGGTTTTTTTTGATGCAAGTATGGATTCTTTGAGCTCTGAAAAAAAAAAGAAGCTTTACTTAGGAAGACTAAAGACAATGTTGACTGAATAAATCTGGGGTAGTTGAAGTATCAATAATATTTCACCACAATCTCTTGCTTTTATTTCACTTCTCTGCTCTCAACATATACTACTGAACTCTTATTGAAAGAACAAATAGAAAAAACTAAATGAATGAATTAACTCATGTGTAAATGGATTTTCTGGTTTTCTTTGGTCAGACTCCTCATAAATAGTTCTAGATAAGCTCTGGGTTACTCTGAGTTCTATTGTTTACATGAAGAATCATAAAATAGAAATAGTTTTTCATAAAGTACATAAAAAATACAGAGGAACATTAAATTTTATCTAGTAAAGTAGTAAGGAAGTCTTCAAGGATTCCTAATATTGGGCTCAAGCAGATTATATGTATGTATATATATATATATACATATATATATATATATGTATATATATATATATATACATACATATATATATATATGTATATATATATATACACATATATATATATATATGTATATATATATATATTTAGGTTTTTGCCATAGGGCATCTGCACTCACCAAAGAGAAACAGTGACATTGAGAGGGAAAGTCAGAAATCACCCCCCCCACCACAATCTATTCTCCTCTGGGAATTTTAGGCATGCATGCACATGTGCCCAGAGTGATTTTCAAGCCTCCATGTCTAAAACCCACATCACGGTCAGCCATATGGGAGTCCAACACCTTAACCACCACAACACCTGCTGGCCCCACAAGCAGATTCTTTTCCAAGTTCCTATTCCACCTCCCTTTCCCTCAGAGTTGGATTTGGATGGTGTATAGCCAGCCTTTTTGGAAAGAAGAACTAGGCATTAGTAGAGAAAGACAGCTTGACCTATTGCTAGCACGTTGGCGCACAAAGCAGAGAAATGAGAAATAAGCTATTAAAAAGACGGACAATACAACATTGTGATTCAGCTCCTACCTAACTCTCTAACTTCTTAGATTATGCTTACCTTTACTACACTCCAGCTGCATTAGCATCGTTTTATATGTGTGTGTTTGTGTGAATATGTATGTGTGTATATATGTATATAGTTTAGATGTATATATAACTAAGAAATAATGAGCATGTAATAAACTGAACACATACAAGGTATACAATTTGATGTTTTGACATTTGTATATATGCATGAAACCATAATCACAATTAAGATAATGAACTATTATTCTCAAAATTTCTTTTGCCCTTTTATAATTCCTCACCACGCCCCTCATAGTTCCTTTATCCTTAAGGCAATAAATAATCTTTCTGTTACTATAGATAGAAAAATGTGTAAACATTTGATGATGACAGAAAAATGTGTAAAAAAGTAAAATATTTCCTCAAGCTTCACACAGATAAAAATCGGAAAGTTTCAAGTCCAGGAGAAATAAAAGGTATTTCCAAAATAAAATTTGATTTAAAAAAAAGAACTAGACATAGGATTGATGCACAGAGGCAACACTTAGACCATATTTTATTATTGTGCTTGATTGTTTAAAGTAACAAACAACAACATCAATATATTGAACCTGATGTATGTTTCAAATGTATGAATAACATTCCATCCATAAAAAGCCCATACAAGCAGATGTAAAACCTGGCCTGGGGGTGGAGAGGCTATGGAGGGGGCAGTTGACGGTGCATAGGTAAAATATGACTCTCTAAAGCTGACCCACATGGGAAATTTCCACATTTGCATCCTAAGGCCTCTTTGAGAAAATCAGGCACACATGTGCCTTAATCTGGGGCTGACCAAAGTTGGGGGTGGGCCTTAAAAGACCCCGCTAAGGGTACTGTCTCTCTGTCTCTTTTTCTCTCTTTCTCTATGTCTCACTTGCTTATGGAAGAATAAGTCATTTAAAACAAACAACAACAACAAAAACCTGGCCTAGCTGCTGCAGCAGCACCACTAGATGCTACTGCTCAAAAGAGCGGAGCCACATGGGAGGCCTGGATTTAATTCATGGTCCATCCTGAAAAAGCTGGCGGAGGCGGCACATTCCTATTGCCCCAGCTACTTGGGAGCCTGAGGTAGGAGGTTTACAGCACAGTGAGACACTGTCTTAAAAAAATAAAAAGAAAGAAAAGAAAAAAAAAAATAAGAAAAGAAAACCTGAAGCTGTTTCAAGATCCCTTGCAGCAGTATAAACATAGAATCTTCATTGAGTTATTTCTCTTACTCATAACTTTCATTCATTTAACTCACCAAAATTGCATTGAGCTCATGCTAGGAATTGTTCTAGGCAATGGGGGCAAGAAATTAACAAAAAAGAATTCTAATCCTTTAAGAAGTCACAGATTTTATCATTTTGACTGTGTGAGGGGGAAAAAAAACCCACAACTGAACAGACTGGAAATCATGAAAATGGTGAGCTTCTCTTTCTTAATTTCATTCCATTGTGGTCCTTAAGTGGCCTTCATTCAATACCTATGCCTCATGGTGGGCTAGCATTCCCCTTCCTCAGCCAAGTGACTCACAGGCAACTACAGAGTTGGTGTTCTATTATTAGTCTTCTCAAACCTGATTATTCTAAGAATCACTTCCCACTGGCAACATGGTAATCATGTTCAAATATAACTCTCCATGATCAATCTAAATCTCCTGATTTTTAAACAAGTTTCTCTGTGGCTTAGAGATTGTTTTTGTTTTGCTTTGTCTTTAATTAGTCCACAATTTTATGATCCTAGGTGACTTGAACATGCAAGTGGTGTGTGTATATATATGTGTTTGTGTGTGTGTGTATGTGTGTGCATGTGTATGTATTTTTGTACTAAGGCATTAGACAGGTATCGTTTGAATGAAGGATGCTGGCTCTTCTAGTCAGAATTCTGATTTCCCCATACTCCGTCTGCACTTTCCAGATGTTCTAGAGTTATAGCTGTCAGAATAAGAGCTGATGGGATGTATGCTCACAATTCACGGTTTGTATAACTATGATAGCTAACATTTATTGAATGTTTCCTGTGCACTGGGCTCTGGGCAATTTGTACACTCTCATTTTATATCTGTATCAATTCTATGAGGCAGGGACTCATATCTTCATCTAATCAAAAAAGCTGAACTAGGATAAATAGTTTGGTTCTGACTGTATCAGTAAAGCAAAGAGAATTTCAGCTTCACACTGTGTGGTCACAGCCTACATACTTAGTAACTATAATATATTAATATGAAGGTATACTTTTAAGTTAGAACCAATGTTAAAAAATTAAGACTGGGTTCTAAAGCCTTGGCAACCCTATTTTATAATCTTTCAGTAACCAGGGCAATGAAACTGTCATTTTCTCTCTTCATAGACATCTCTGTATTTTAAAACAAGCTGTTAGTAGAAAATTTCTGCCTCTGTGGATCTGGAAACATAGGCTACAGACTGACCTTTCAGTTATTTTTGCAATTTCAAAAAATAGGCCATTTATTTTCCTTTATGTTTGTAGCTTCTGAAAAGTGGGGAGGGGAGCTTGTGAGTTAATATAAAACATAAAAATGTCAATATCATATGCAAGAAAGGCATAATTTCATAGGAAACTTTTGTATAAATTACTTGTTCTTTTTCTTTTCTTTAACCCCCTTTGAATTTTAAGGAAAATGAAAACTAGTATAAATGTAATCACTTCAAATTTTTCTTGTCCCTGAACTTCTATCCTATTACTTTTGAGTAATGTGTCTGTCTGTCTGTGGTTGCTGTTAATCATATAACCTTAACTTTCAGTTTTCTAACCTTCATAGTGAACAGTTGACTCATTTTCCAAAAATCACACTCTAACGACAGTATCTAGGACATATCTATAGAAAGATAGATAGATAACATGCATATTTAGATAGATAGATATTAAGAGGGAAAGAAGATTAATTTATACAACAAGTTTTCAGAATAAACAATCTTTTTGTTTAAAGGTTTTTGCCTTATGGTGCATACTCTTGCCTGAGAGAGACAGAGACAGTGAGAGGGGAAAATGAGAAATCATCCCCAGAAGGGATGGCCATGTTGCAATCCCTTCTCTTCCAATCTCCTCCCAGGATCTTCGGCATGCACACACATGAACCTGACGTGATTTTCAAGCCACCCTGTCCAGGACTCAAACTGGTTGGCCATGTGGAAGTCCAGCGGCATAACTGGTACTCCATCTGCTGGCCACAGAATAGGTCATTTAAAAAAAAAAATCTCTCTTTATTTTTCTTTTTCATTAAATACATTGTCTATTCTTTTTTATTTTAAATGTTGCTGTCTTACTGCCTACACATCTCCAATGACGAACACTTGCTTTATTGATTTCTTGCCTCTCCTAGAGAGGGACAATGAACGATCTGAACCTATTGCTGCTCCCATCCTTGGTGGGCAAATCACAGTTCCTTCAATCTGTTTATTGAGTTTGCTTTCATGGTCAATACAAATGGCTATCATCAAATCAACTGTGGGATGAGCTGCATTACATGCTAAAGTTTGATGTGAATGATTCAGCCTAAAGGTGATAGAATCTATGTTACTGCCAGACAATTACTATGCTTTAAAAAACTTTTAATTAATTTACTGGGAGAAAAAAATCTATATTAATAGGAGTAAAATTTAAAATCTAATTAAGCGTATTAAAATCCCAACAGAATTAGGCCTGAGGTATACCTAAATGATTACCAAATACTTTCATACAGACCTACAGAGCTATCTAATGAGTAGTTACTAAATATGACAAATGCAGTTAATTCATTTTAGAAGGACATGAATTACAGATATTTGTAAGTAAACTATCATTCCAACACTAAATATGATGTAGATAACATGTTATGTTGCACCTTTTGCTTTAATTTACTTGCTGAACATACACTAAGTTTAGGACATCACAAAAAATCAGTTTTGCAAATAAAAAAATAAATCAAAGCTCATGATAATAAACTGCATAGAGTATATATATTTGGCTGCAGTACAATTTTGTTTTTTATATACTTACATATCACTTTCCTATTAAAAGAAAGCTAAAGACAAATAAGCTTACGCCTGTGAGTTCTAAAGAATTAAGCAAGTAAAACATTGTCTTCAAAACACAGTAGGTATAAAGGGTACATAAAATGCACATAACTTCATTTTTGTTTATTCCCTTTATAAGGGAGTCTTAGTTTGATTTGGTCCACAAATGTGAACGTTTAGATGTGTAGCTTGCCTGTGTAATTTATTTACCAGTTTGATGTGGATGTTAAAGGCTGGAAAAATATAAAAGTACTACTTGGTGACCAGATATAATAGCCCATGCTCTCCAGAGAGACAATACAGACAGGATATAGAAAGGTATATAAGATATTTATTATGGGAACAGGGTCCTGAGATTACAGTGACTGAGAATGCCCATGATATGCCATCTGCATGCTGGAGTACTTTGAAAGCCGGTAGTGTAGTTCAGTCTAAGACCAAAGACCTGAGAAAAAGAGGAGCCTGTGGTGTAAGTGCCAGACTCCTAATGCCCAAGAACAAGGAATTCTGATGATTAAGACATAACATAGTTTAGATATATTGTGTATTTTCTTTCTTTATACCAAACTTTGTTATTTATTATTTTCTATGAAACAGATTGGTGAAGAAGTTCATTATTTATTTTAAAAGACAAAAATACTGCAGCATAATATTTTCTTATACTGTGTAGGAATTAGTATACAAGTGTTTGCACTTAAATTTCCATTCATACATGGGTTTGCTTCTAGGCTCCATTTTTTTTAAATTAAAAAATTTTGTTTAATTGCCAGAGGGAATGTGTACTTGCCAGAGAGAAAGAGAGACATGGGAGGTAGAGGGTGGTAAGGAGAAGGAGAAAACACTCCCTAATGGGATCTGGTCATGCCACAATCCATTCTCCTCTACCTCTCCATCCAGTCAGGATTTGGGGCATGAAAATATACACACCCAGTGTGTTTTTTAAGCTTCTATGGCTGGAAATTTGAACCATGGTCAGCAATGTGGGATCTGGGACCCCTAAACACTATGCCATAGGGGGGGCCCTCTAGGCTCTACTTTTAATATCATGATCATTTTTGTCTATTGTCACACCCACTTTTATCATCTTAATTACTAATAATTTCCTGATGAGATCTTATCTGGAGGGGCAAGTCCTCTCAATATTTTCAAGATAATTTTGGCTTTTATTTATTTATTTTTTTTGAGAGGTTTTTGCTATAGGGCATGTGCGTTCGCCAGAAAGACAGAGAGACAGAAAGCGAGAAACCACCCCCCAGGGGAATGGCCATGCTGCAATCCCTTCTCCTCCATTCTCCTCTTGGGATCTTGGACACGTGCATGTGCCCGGCATGAGTTTAAGCCACTGGGTCTGGGATTTGAACCATGGTCGAATACAAGGGAGTTCAGTGACATAGCCATTACGCCAACTGCTGGTCCCAATTTTGGCTTATTTTGATTCCTTATTCCTCATTAATTTTAGTATATGTCTGACAAGTTCCATGAAAACTTGTTGAAATATTACAGTGGCTTTAGAGTTAACATTGGGAGGTAAATGACAACTCCATGATATCGAGTCAACCCATTGGGGTGTGTCTGGGAAATCTATTCACATTTTTTATATCCTTCACAACTGTTTTTTGCATTTTTCAAAGGGCTTATATGTCTTTACTTAGATTTGTGCCTAAGTAATGTATAGATGTATTGCATTATTCTATACAAACATATATTTATAAAATATATTAGAATATACATTATACATGCACTACATCAATACTATATGTAGTATATGTATATAACATATTGGGTTGTTGGGAAAGTCATGATGCATTTTTGCATAGAAAAATATATATCCTACCTAATGTATCCTACATGTACATTATATGTAATACATAAATATAATACAGATTTAAAGGAATGCAATCAGTTTTCATATATCAATATTACATCTAGCAACTTTGCTGAACTACCTAGTAGTTCGTAAATTTTGGATTTTCTGTGGATATAACATTATAGACCGCATTCCTTATTCTTCCCCATTAATTTTAGTATACGTAAATTTCAGTTTGTGTCTTTGTTTTCAGGCATTATACCTTATCTTATTGCACTGGCCAGGATACTAGTATATTTTGAGTGTATAAGTACATTTGCCATGCTTTAGTTAATTTTCATTGGTTTAAAGATATAAAATTTCTGTTCCTGGGACCAGTAGTTGGCGTAATAGCTATGTCGCTGGACTCCCATATAGTCGACAGTTGTTCGAGTCCCGGACCCCATGGCTTAAACTCACCCTGGGTGGGGATAGCTTAAACTCATACCAGGCATATGTGCTTGCATGCCCAAGATCCTGAGAGGAGATTGGAGGAGAAGGGATTGTGGTGTGGCCATCCCCCTTGGGGGGTGATTTCTTGCTTTCTGTCTCTCTGTCTCTCTCTGTTTTTCTGGTGAACACATGAGCCCTATAGCAAAAACCTCCCAAATTAAAAAAAATAAAAGATATTATCTCGTATTTATAGTTTGTGAATGGTGGTTTATTTCTCAATATTATGAATGTGAAATTTGATTAAATATGTATGTTAAATACTTACCAAGATAATTGTACATGTTCCCCTTAAATCTGTAACATTAATACTTTTCTCAATTTTGACACATTCTTGCATTCTTGTGGTAACAACCGGTTGATTTTTATGACCCTATATGAACTCATATTATTAGCTGAAAGCCCTACTTGCTGCAGGATTTCTCAAAGTAGAAATAACAAAAACACCCAGTGTCACCATCAGTGATCAAGTGATGCCTCTTAATTTATGTGTATATGTACATATGTTTGAAGAGTCTTCAAAAAGCTCAGGAAAAATGGCTATTATTAAAAGAACTATAGATTTCAAATTTTTTGCAGCAGAAGAAACTTGTACATTAATTCCATTTTATGTGAATTCTTTTTTTTTTTTTTTTTTTTTTTTGAGAGCTTTTTGTTATAGGGTGTTTGCATTCACCAGAAAGACAGAAAGCAAGAAATCACCCCCACCCCTCCCAGGAAAAATGGCCATGCCGCAATCTCTTCTCCATTCTCCTCTCTGGATCTTGGGCACACACGCACATGCACCCAGTGTGAGTTTAAGCTACCGGGCTCAGGACTCAAACCACGGCCAACTACGTGGAAATCCAGCAATATAACCATTACACCGTCTGCTGATCCCAACATTTTCCATGAATTTTTTGAAGTCCTCTCATATACATAGAAATTCACATAAACATACATATATCTGGTTACTTACACATAAATACATACATAAATATTTACATTCACACATATAAATCGAAATATACATGTAATAAAGGTACTTCTACATGACTCATTTTATTTCGGGATATCACTAAAGTTCCCATTGTTAATAGCACTGTAATCTAGTAACCATTTTGAATAGCTATAGTCTATAATCAGTGTAGTAGTGAGAACAAAATAATGTGAGGGTCTACAGAACTTTAAATAAGTCTAAACAATACTATGAACAATATTCATTTTGGCTCAACATACGATGCCCTCATAAGAACATTACTTAAAACTCTTTAAAACTCATTTTAAAGTTTGGAGTGCAGTGGCAATGCAGGAGAAAAAAAGAGTTTACTATAAATGGTATTTGGAAACTCCTTACGTGAATTCTCATAGTGTTGCTAGGGAACATGGCTTCATAGCTTTTGGAAAGCTAGAAAATCACACCTCTTACCTTTTTGGCTGTAGAAATCTATACTGTGAATCTGATTTAAGACAGTTTAAAGATTAGTTGACTTCAAAATATTTGGATAGCTGTAATTTATGGTTTATGATTAACCATCCCTTAAGAAATAATTAAATGTATTCAACTCATGCTTAAAAACAAGAGCATATGTAATCTATTTCATTATTGGGCTATCACGTAATTGAGTTAATTTTGTATACAGCTTGATTGGGTCACAGGGTACCCACACATTTGATCAAACAGTATTCTGGGTGTTTTTGTGGAGGTACTTTTGGATGATATTAACATATAAATTGGGGGACTGGCAGGTGGCATGGTGATTAAGGTGCTGGACTCCCACATGGCTGAGCCCAATTTGAGTCCCGACCTGGCAACTTCCTTTCTCACTCCTTCCCCACCCCCATCTCTCTGTGGTCAAATTAAAAATAAATAAATACAATGAAAGAAATAATTCTTAAAAAAAAATTAGGTTGGAACATGAGCAAAACCAGTTTCTCTCCTTAATATGAGTGGGCCTCATCTAAGCAGCTGAAGACCTGAACAGTATTTGTACAAGCAAAATGAGAAATAGCGATTGACTGTTTTAATAAATAATTAGAATAATAATAATAATGATTGGGGAAAACATAGAAAAGATACTGAATGTTAAAGTGGGGAGATTAATGTCTCTGTACTGACTGACATGCATGGCATTCCCTTTTGAAAAAGCAATGTAATACACTGTAAAGTTATATGTAATTCAATGTAATATAAAGAAGAATATGATGATAATAAAAAATATATATATAAAATAAAAAAAAAAGAATACCAAAAAAAAAAAAAAAAAAAAAATCAGAGCCTCCCTCTAGTAGAGAGGATTCTTCCTGTGTGACTGCTTTTGTATTTAGACCATTGTTTTTTTCCCTGCGGGACTTAAACTGAAACATTGTTTTTTTCTGCATCTCAGGCTTGCTTGCCTGTGGTGAGGAACTATACCATTAGCTCTCCTGGTTCTCAGGCCTTCAGACTCAGAAGGGGACTAAAACTGTGGCTATCCTGTGTCTCCAGCTGGCTAGCTGCCTACAGATCTTCAGACTTACCTCCCTCTGTAAACGTGTGAACTAATTCCTTATAACAATCTCTCTCCTTTTCTCTCTATTGGATCTGTTTCTCTGGAGAATCCTGATACAAGTGTAAACTTTACAGCTGGGCTGTCTAGGTTTGAATCACAACTCTGTCACCCAATGCCTATGTGACTCTTGCCAAGTTCCTTAAACCTGTGTCTCGATTCCCTCATCTTCAAGACAGGTAAAATAACAGTACCCGCCTAACTGGCTTTGTGGAAATTAAATGAACTATTACATATAAGACATTTAGAGAATGCCTGACCACAGTAACTGTTCAATAAATGCTATGTGTTAATACTGTAAGTGCCTATGGATGTTATTGTTACATTAGACAATATATTTAAGATAAAAGTATTAAAAATTTCACCATTTCTTACTACTTCTTAAGCAAGTAGAACTTACTCTTGCCAATATTAATCTAGAGATAGATAGCCCAGTGAGGATTCAACCTCCTGTTAAATGAATTTCATACAACATTGTCAAGAACCCTAGCAGTTTGAAAAAACATATACACAAAAAGAAAGAAACAAATATAGACTACGTGGGTGAGTGAGTACATCCATGGAATTAAAAAGAAAGGGGGATTCTTTAAGTGGGCCACTGAATATTTGTCTTATGTGCATTTGTATCAAAAGAAAGGCATACATATGACGGTAAAAAGTATAAGTTCCTCAGCTTTACAAAAACTGCTGGGTATGGAGAGAGATTGATCTCACAGTTATCAGTATAGAAGTAAACACTACCAGAATACAGGACTGAAAGTGAAGAAAAACTCTGTATGCAAATTTAAACCACCAGAGGGAACCTAGGTAGGAGGAATATAATTACTAAAACTGGGAAGTGCCCAGGATGTTGGATTAACAATCTCCCCACATTTTTTAAAAGTGCCAGGCATTTTTGAATGGTCAAAAATGTTCAGAAACTTTTCTTTAGATTTTATTATCATGAGATATTCAAAAAGTACATACCATGTACAAGTCAGAACCATATCAAAAATAAGAGCAGAGTGAAAAGCAAAGAGGAATGTGGTACTTTTTATTATTACATATATTTCATCATTTTATAGTGATGAAGAGACTTATATTTAAATAGAATGACGGAAATGAATGATTCTCTCTTGATGGGTACAAAATTTTAGAGCATTACTTTTTTCTCAAAGCAAACTACACTATTCACTTTCTCATTACAAGAAAAAAAAAGTAAAAGAAAAAGATGTGATAATGCGTTTTATTAGAGTGTACTTGAAGCATTTGGTGGAATTTTAGGAATCAATTTTGACAATAGTATAAAAATAAATCTTAGGAATGATTCCTACAATTTTCTAGGTACTTGGGTTAAATGAGTCATTGCTTGAGCTACTAGATCTGCCCTTCTCTAATGGATGCACCTTTTGCACAAAGCACTCTGTTAGGGCCAGCAACCAGGAGCCTTGAGCTTAAAATAAAAGATGTCAGAAATGTGTGCTAATCAACAAAAGGCACTGTCAACATCTAGAGACTCATGGTGACGAACTACACTGTCTCTTTCATTTTCTAATATGAAAGTGATCAATGTGATTACCCGCTGTCCTCAAATGGGAGTTAGGAACAAGAAGCCTTATATAGTACCTGCCTGGAGAGTAGTGAAATAAATGTTTGCTTGTTTCAAACTGTCTCTTTTTAGATCAGTCTGTTCCAACGTACAGTGAGAACTATAAGTCAACTTGTCCGACTTTCTGAGGTACTACTTCAAAATGACTACGGAGGTCAAATTTATATTCCTGAAACCTTCACCAAGGAGCCTTTCTTTCTTTATTAGCACTGAGTGAACTAACATATTACGAAATAGACAGAAGAATAAGTATTAACCTAAAGTAGAGATAGATAGATAAATAATTTTCCCACAGAAAAGTCACAAATAAGTATGTTCCTCCATATAAGACTGTCTTTGGCATCCATGTGGCAGGACAGGCCTGTAAAGTCTTGTATTTCAACCTACCCAAAGAGAATAAATCCTAATGTTTCTGCACAATATCAACATTTACTTTAACCTGTTCATATCCTGCTATTATTCACTGCTATAAGCACCCTATGATCCAACCATACCAAAATATTTGCCATGCTCTGAATACATCTATTTTTTTCTGTGTTTACATTTGCCATATCTACCAAGAAGATTCTACAATACTTACTCTTTAAGGTTCAACTCAAGTGGCAGCTCACCTATGTAACTTCTGTTAACTTCTGGACAGAGTCATGCATCTCCTCTATTATGCTTAATTTGAGACTTACCTATTTCTATCACCGTACTGTGATTATTTGCTTACCTACATAAGCCATATGCTAATTAATCACTCTATGATTACATACATTTATCATGTAGCTATAGTCCTTTTCTGATTATTCTTTTACTATCAAGAGTTGAAATAGGGACCAGCAGATGGGGTTATAGTTACATCACTGGACTTCCACATAGTTGTGGTTCAAGTCCCAGATCCAGCAGCTTAAAACTCTTGCTGGGGACGTGTGCATGTGTGCCCAAGATCTGAGAGAAGAACAGAGGAGAAGGGATTGCACCGTGACCATCCTCCTTGGGGGGTGATTTCTTGCTTTCTGTCTGTCTCTCTCAATCTCTCTGGTGAGTACACATGCCCTATAGCAAAATTTCTCTTAAAAAAAAAAGTTGAAATTAATGATTAATGGCCAGTATTTCATTTCTTGCAGTTCATTGACCAGTATAAGCGATTTGCTATCATTTCTACTCCTTCTCAGCAGGGGTACAATTCCAGTACTTTTCATCCACAGAGTGTATTGAAAATTGTATTTTTTCTCACTTTCATGTTTTATTTAAATATGCTATTTATTTATTTGTACAACTTCCATGACTTGTCACTTGCCTTATTTGTCACATTTGGATTAAACAAATTAATTACTTCACTTTGTCCATCCAAATTAAGGCTATGGCCAGTCATTGAAACCGTGGAGTAAGTTCTCTTGAATTTACTTGAGTGATATGGGGTGGGTGGAAAGGGAAATCTGAAGACAGTGAGCTATTAACTTTTTTTCTACAAAAGCAGAAGTCAAAGTGTGAGTAAGAGGTAGGAATGAAGGCTTAGAATAGACTATAAGGGGGGACTTCAAAAAGCTTATCTACCAATTCTATCTAAATGGAACTATAGTGAACTTATTTTGGTACACAAAGTTTTGGAAGGTTATGCATATTTTTTTGCAATATGTGTTTCTATGAACTTTTTGGAAATGTGCTATAAAATCCATGAGCTAAGAATCAAGTAATTTAGATCTTCATCTTGCTTTGCTTCTAACTTGTATAATCATTTTTTCTTTTTCTCTTTGGGCCTCACTTTCCTCATTTGCTAAGTGAGATCATTATATTTAAATCTTTTGTATACTACCAGTATGAATTTTGCAATACACAATTGAATTACTACTTGCCTAATTAAAAAACAAATGCTTGTTTTTAACCATATGTCATCACCTCAAATGATCTTAAGCAATGCATCTGTAAAATCAGAGCTTTAATGAGCTAGTTATGTATTTTGAGTATACATTAAATACATGGACATTAATTTTTTTTTAAAAGTCCATCCATATATACCCATTATTGGGTTCTTCCCCACAGCCCTCCCCTCTGGCAAACACACTCTCTGTGACAAAACAAAAACAAAAACAGAGAGAGAGAGAAAGAGAGAGAGAGAGAGACAGAAAGAAAGAAGCATAGCTAACATTTAATTAAAGGTTTTTTGTGTGTCAAGTGTTACTCTAAGCTCTTTATTTTCATTAACTCACATAATCCTCACAACACTCATTTTCAGATGGGAAGTTGTGGCACAGAGAGGTTAAGAAATTATGCGAAGTGTCACATAAGTCAGGATTCAAACTCAGGCAGTCTATACCCACTCTTGGGGAAGAGTGGACTAGAAGTCTATGGTCCATTTCAGCACCGCATCCCTCTGAGGTTGCTTATCTCTAGCACACACCCTTCTAAGTCCCTGGGCGCACTTATGTATCTACTTAGCTTAATAAGTTCCTTTCAAATAGGATCTCTGTTAGACGGCATTTGATTTTTAACCTTTTCACTATCTTTTATTGCCTCCCAATTGGGGAATGTTCACTTACCCAGTTGTGCACAAATGCAGCAGTCAAATTTTATTGCATTGCCCAAAATAATTTTATCTGAAAATTCTGTGGAAACACTCATTCTTGACTATGAAGAGGTTGTATAAAGCTACCTTATTCCAAGGACCTCACTGTGACCTTGAAATGAACAATTACAATGGGGCCAGCAGCGGTCTGAGTCCCAGACCTGGAGGCTTGCTCTCCTACTTTCCCTTTCTCTTGCTCTTCCTCTCTCTGGTCAAATTAAACCAATAATAATGATGATAATAAATAAAATAATTATTTAAAAAATAATTTATGAGTCATCATTTTAGGTTGTTTTCTAAATGAGGCAGCATGTACAGAAATTAAAAACGGGAAGAAGCTTAGAAGTTAACTGGCCCCAATACCAAATGCTGAAGTATCCCTTCCCAGCCAGCCCAAGTTATTTAGCTTTTGTAGAAGATCTAGTAAGGGAACCTACTAAAGTCTAGTGAAACTACCACCACTACCAGTGGGTATTCCATTTATTGGTAAATACATGTCATGCCCTTTATGAAATCAGACATGCCAAGTAGAGACTTGGAAAATGCAAAAAAGACTCGAAACTTCTAGAGATAAAAATTTGAAGTCTGAGATGATAAATGGACAAAGACAAATTCAACAATGCAGAAGAAACGTTAGTAAATAACAACTGAACCCCTCTAAAATAAACATGGAAAGAAAAGAATCAGGGTCTAGCAGGTGGTGTTGTGACTAAGACACTGAACCCCCACATGACCCACTGTGGTTGAAGTTCTGGACCTGGAAGCTTGAGGATCACATTGAGTGTGTATGCACACATGCCCAAAATCCTGAGAGGAGAATGGAAGAGAAGGGACTGTGGCGTGGCCATCCCCCTGAAAGGTAATTTCTCACTTTTTCCTCACTTTCTCCAGTGACCACATATGCCCTATAGTAAAAACCTTAAAAAAAAAAAATAAAGGAGTGGGGGAATGGCCGGTGGCATAGTAGTTAAGGAGCTGGACTTCCACATGGCTGACTGTGGTTTGAATCCTGGACCTGGTGGCTTCAAAATTTTGCTGAGTGGGTGTGCATGCGTACCCAAAATCCCAACAGGAGACTGCTGGAGAAGGGATTTCAGGCACCTGGAGGTGACTTCTCATTTTCTGTCTCTCTGGTGAGCACACATGCCCTAGAGCAAAAATCCTAAAAAAAGAAAAGGAAAAAGAGAGGGCCTGCCTCATGGCTTGGTGGTCAAGGGAGCTGTATCCCTCATGGCAAACTATGCAGTTCTAATCCCAGTCCTGGTGTCTTGAGACTCATACCAAGTATGTGTGGGTGCATGCCCCAAATTCCAACAGATTAGAGAAATGGAAGAGAAGGAATTGTGGCATGACTTGTCTCTCTCTCTTTCTCACAATATATATATGTGTATGTATGTGTGTGTGTGTATATATATATATATATATATATAGTGAGAGAGTTAGCTACTTTTATACATTAAAAAAGTCTAATCTCTTTAAAAATCTGCATTTTAAAATCATTAATAGCTAAATTTTTTTCATACTCACTATAAATTCCAGTTTATGTCTTCAGGCCACTCTTATATTAGTTTTAAGTGCCTTTCTTAAACCAATTTGTATGGGCTCTTTGTATATTGAGGATATTAACCTTTGATCATTTTTGTGATGAACACTTTTTCAGAGATCAGCCAGAAACTCCATTTATACATCATGAATGGTATAATGGTGTCTGAATTTCCAGAGTTTCCCTTCTTTTTTAAAAATGCATTCACATTTATCATTGTTCACAGGTCCTAGACTTGCTCTTATTGCTCCCTTAAACTGGTATTTTCTATTTTTGGTTACAGAATAGGAACATAAAAATCAGGCACTTAGTCCTTTCATTTATAAAAGAATCCTGTTTACTTTACCTAAGTAATCTCTCTTTTACCTCCTAAGAACATCAAAGGTAGTTAAGATTCAACCCAATGGTTAAGGCCTAGGACAAAGCCTGTGGTATAACTTAATGAAAGAAAATTTCCTTTCCTGAGTTCTATTGGTTATTTTTGCATCGACTGCTTTTGGAAGAGTTAATGCCTTATTTCTAAAATGTGTCTAGTAAAGAGCCAAGGAAATGCGGCTAGGTTTACTCCATGGACCAATACAGTACATAATGGAGATAGACGATTCCTGGCCTGAGTGCCAGGAAACACAGTTTAGCTATGGTTCTGCCACCTCTCCAGAAATTTATTTCCTTTCCTAACAAACAAGTCAAACTAGTTGATCTTCAAGATTTATTTCAGCTCTGAAATCCCACAAGTTGTGATTACTTTCTAAAACAGATTGCATTTCCCTCCAAAGAATCTCCCCTGATTACCTGTATCTGTTTTAGGAAAATCAAGACTGGGAAGGGGTTAACTTTTAATGGCTACAGGTGTTAGGCAAGCAGTAAAGATAGATTGCTTGTACTGATAACTGGGTTTGAAATCTTGATAAAATATAAATGCATAGGTAGAAGTTTCCAGCATTCACATAGCGAATCTGGTTTTTCATGCTTGAATGAGCAAATAAAACCTAATACTTGCTTTGAAATTAGTGTATGCTCTAAACTCAAATAAAGCATGTGCCATTGCTTATTACTAATAGAAAAACCAGGTCAATTTCCATTCCAATTGTGGAAAATTAATAAAATAAGCCTATCTTTTAAACAGCATGTAAACTATTTAATACTTTGGATCCTAGGTTATATGCATAGTCTGGGGAAATGTTAAAATTAGATTTCAAATATTCAATTTTATGTATCTGAGTATAGTTATTTAAATTATGTACTGGGGCCAGAGGAGGTGTAATGGTTAAGGTGCTGGATTCCCATGTGACTGACTGTAGTTCAAGTCCTGGACCTGGCGGTTTGAAACTCATGCCAGATGTGTGTGCATATGTGCCCAAAATTCCAAGAGGAGAATGGAGGAGAAGGAACTATGGCATGGCCATCCTCCCTGGGCGGGGGGGGGGGGGGGGGGGGGGGGGGATCTCTCACTTTCTCTCTCTCTCTGTCTCTTTCTGTGTCTCCAAAAAGTGCATGTACCTTATAGCAAAACAAACAAACAAACAAACAAAAACAACTTTCTAAAAACAAAATAATGTACTGATGGATACAGTGGATACTTCTGGGGGTTGAGGACTTTAAAATGACTTAACTTGCTTTCAAATAATAAAACTTTATAAAACTTTATAATTATAATTGAATTACAATTATGTATATGCTGTGATGGTATGTGTTCGTGACAATAATTGGTTATATTTTAAGATATAAAATGGTTTTATAACATGTTCATGGCTTCCTGGATTTAACTGACACCTCTGGATTTACTTAACTTCCTGAAAAAAGAGACAGTATTATAACAGAGAGCTAGATAATATTGAAAAAGTCAACTAGTAGCAGTAAATGTCAAAATTCACCTTAAAATGGCATCTCTAATTATACATTGACACTAGCAAAGCATTGGCAGTTTCCCTGATATTACATGCGTTCACAAGCTCCTGCAGCTGCCAGCCAAATCTCCAGTTTTTTCTCCTACATTTGCTTTTCCTTCATGACATTTGATCAGTCAACAGTATGAACGCTGGTGTTCTCCTAAGCCACCCTATAGTTTAAAATCCTGACTACTTCATGTTCTCCTGAAAGGTGGGGAGAGCAGCAAATCTTTCAGAATGAGATCAGTGCTTATCAATCACAGCAGTAGCAGCTGGGAAACTGGCCTTTGCGGACTTAGAGCTGGTTCGTTCACTAGGAAAGGAAAAGCTGTTTCGGATTTAAATAGAAGCAAAACAATTCAGGCAGCTAGAGAGACTTCTGAAAAATGGGAAAGGTTGGATTTCTAGGGTTTGCGTAATGAAGTAGAGACTACTTAGACAGGAGATATGCTTCAGGTTAGTTTAAAAATGGAACGTGGTGAGCTCTAACAGAGAAAAAAAATCACATAGGCTGAATCATCCTGGGGGAGTGAATAGGGGCAAAGCCTAACCCTGGGAGCTGTGTGAGAGGAATAAAGGCAAAAACCCCCACAAAATCACGGCCCTAGCACAGCCTCAAAAAAGGCTCCTTTGATAGAGACATAGCTGGGTGTGACCTCTTCAAGCCCTGCTGCATAGTCCTACCTTTGTGTCCAGCCCCTTCCCCTTAACCTTTCATGCGAAATCTTTTCCTTGGATATCTTCCGTAGTTTTGTTACTCAGCATGTGGTCTGATTACCAGTAGCATTGGTAGCTCCTAGGATCTTATTAGAAATGCAGAATCCTGGCCCCAACTCAGATCTACTAAAACAGAATATCATTTTTGCAGGATCTATGGGTGATAAACATGCTCATTAAAGTTTAAGAAGCACAAGATATATAATCTGCTGCCTGAAAGACAGACTTGAATACTGCATATTAAGATCTGAGCATATAGATGAAAACTGTCTATCATTGGAACAAGCAGCGTAATGGCTATGTCGCTGAACTCCCATGCAGACGACTGCGGTTCGAGTCCTGGACCCGGTGGCTTAAACTCACACGGAGCGCTTGTGCGTGTGTGCCCAAGATCCCAAGAGGAGAATGTAGGAGAAGGGATTGTGGCGTGGCCATCCCCCCTGGCGGGTGAGTTCTCGCTTTCTGTCTCTCTGTCTCTCTCTGTCTGTCTGATGAGCGCACACGCCCTGTAGCCAAAACCTCTCCAAAAAAATAAAAAATGAAATAAAATAATAAGGTCTATCATTTATTTATTCTTTCAACAATTATTCATTCAGCACAGTGAGTGTCTCATAGGCCCTATTCTCCAGGAGTTAGCACTTTCCTGTGAATGGTAATTCATTCAACTCTGTCGGTTCTCCACATTGTGTGAGGTGCTAAGATTACAAAGATGAGTAAGACCTTGACCCTGCCCTTAATGAGATCATAGGTATATCAAGAAATGGCTAATACAGATAAAGTGTTTTAGTTTTAATGATAAAAATATGTACTTGGCACTGGGGCTATAGGATGATGAGTAGTAGTTACATGTAGGGAAGGTGGCAATCAAGTTTTATAGAAACAGAAAGGTTTTCATAACGGTGAGGATTTTTGTGCCTTATAAAAAAAAAAGAATATGTTTTTTGTTTTTCTTTTTTCTAGGTAGAACATGGAGCATGCAGTAGGAGTAGAAAGAAGGGTATACAAGACAGAAGAAACAACTGTAACAAAGGCTTAAGGGCAAGAAGCAGGTCGGCCTATTCAGATAATTTTATGTAGTTCCATATAGCTGGATTATTGGTTTTGATGAGGGTGAACTGGGATCTGTTGGTCAGAGATAAGACTGAGGAGCCTGATAAGGGGTCAGATTTAGAGGGTTTTGGAGACTAAGCACTTTGGGGTTGATCCTATGGTGCAGCTAGGAAGTCACTGAAGGGTGTTAAGTATGGCAATAACAAGAGTCATGTTTGTGTTTTAGAAACATCACTCTAGTGGCTGTTTGGAGAAGGCTGATTAGCCATTTTGGCTGAAGTATAAAGTACATGGAGAAAAGTCATGGCAGATAAGGCTAGAAATGTAATTTGGATCCAGATCAGACAGGACATTGACTGCCATGTTTTGTGTTTTGTGGACAATGGAGAGCCACTGAAAACATCCAAGCAGGAAAATGGTAGTTGGAGAAAAGACTATAGACAGAAGACCAGTTAGAAGGTTATTGCAATAATTTAGGTAAGAGGTGATAAGAGCCTGATGACTCTGAGAATAGAAATTAAGGGATAGATTAAAGAAGCAGGTGCATAATCATAAGCAGATTCATTACTCATTTTAGGATGGCACAGTTTTATGCATAAATCACATCTTTATATGTGTCTCCATTTTCACATCCTAATATAGCTTTTACTTTTGAACCAATCATTGGGTGAGATGCTCTTAGAGTTCTTTGGGTCATCAAGGAAAAGAGCCCTTGTTGATGTAGCTATGGGTCTATATCTCAGTTCTAAGTGGCAACTGCTGCATGCCTCAAGGTCACCTAACTCCAGAGTATGAGTTTTGTTATCAAATAATTCTCTATTTGCCTCTTCTTGTTGTTTTTCACCCTGAACATATTTTTAGGGAGGCTTCTTGGTTATTCTTTATTCACCTTTAAGGAAAATAAATTTTTTTCTTTCCTTATCAACAGCCCCTTTTCTACTCCCACATATTTTTGTTGGTCTGTTTTGTATTGTTTTGTTTACTTATCAGAATCACTGATTCCACCAGGTGGTAGGTAGATCTAAGTTAATGTCTAGTTCTCAAGTTTTTCAAAACAAGCAGTCTGAATGTAAGGTAGGTAAGCTTGTCATATTTCATATGCCTTACCTGTTGCCAGGTTGATTTTTGTATGATTTGGGGCTAAGGAGCTTTATTGCTGGTGTTTAATCATTCTGGATTTCTTTAGAAACCTCTTCCAAGTGATTCAATATCACTTTGTAGAATATTTATAAGCATCATACTTGGCCTGACATCTAAAATGCAGAATTTCAAATGGACATTTCTTCTCTAAAAATATGTATGTATTTTTAAAAGCACTGTATTATCTATTTCCTGCATATCAATTTCCCCCATGTGACAATCTGCCTTCTGGCCTTGGAAGGCTCTATTCTTTCTAATTCAAGACATAACAGGCCTAGAGAGTGATTAGAAACATTTATGCTATAATATTATCACTTATAAAATCCCACTGTTTTTATCTGAGCTTTTCGTTTTTGTTAAGATGCTTAGCCAGAATGGAAGCTGCCCACACAATGCTTGTATAAAAATTATACTTGCTCAATAATATTCATATCCCCACCCACTTTTGAGTGAAATAGAATAAGCATTAAGATATGCCTGTACACATTTGCATGAAAATATAACACACATAAATTCAGGTTTGCAAACCCAATTTCAAATGCATAACACCATAGAGATACACATTAGAAAATCCGTAAACTCCTAATGTCCAGATACTTTCCTCTCCAGATGGTGAAAAGGATAATAATAGTCTTAATTTATGGAGTAACTTTTCCCGTGTTCCTCCCTCTGCAAGATTTTATATATTTTTGAATTTGGGTTTTCCCTTCATCTTCCCCAACTCCACCTTACTCCAACCCTGGCAATTGACAATTCCTGGAACCAGTCTCTACTGTTACACGGGACAAGACTAGTTCCTGTACATACAGAAACCAAGTCTCTGGATCCGAGTCTAACAGCCTAGAGGCCTCACTTCTGTATACTATTTGGCTTTCTATCCCATTTTAGATTCACTAAAATGTTTACCTGGCATTAGAACTTGGCTTTGCCTTTTAGGTTCTTAGTCTTACATTTTATTTTTCATTGTTATGTGTGGTAAACTTATGAGGATATCTTGACCAGAAGTTTGTGGTGTCTTTGTTTTAGAGAAATGAACTAAAAAGAAAAAAAGATTTACTAGCTTATCCCAAATTGCAAACCAAATCAATGGTATAGTCTGGGCTCTAATCCAAAACTTTCATTTGGCTCTAATAATCAATATATATTTCATTTTACAGGAAACTGCTATCAATGAACTGCTAATCTGTAGTGATAAAGCCAGAAACCCATGACTTAGAGTCCGAGGATTTGCATTCAAATTCAACCAGTTACTAGTTCCTCTTGGTTTCAGTTTCTTATTGTATAAGGGCAATATTGTCAAATATCTCCAGGTTGTCACAAGATAAATGCTTGGGAGAACTTTTAAAAAAGGCAAAGTACTATACAAATATGGAGGTTTTAATAGCTAAATTCTCATCTTTTTAAAGATATATAAGTAATACATGCTTATTTCCAAGAAATAATAAAATACAGATAAACACAAAGAAAAGCAATCACTTGTAACATAATTCAGTAGTATATTTGCTCATATCTATAATATCTATATATATATATATTTTAAGCAGCTACTGAATTGAGTACTTGCCAAAACCTTTTCTTTCCATATGTACACATATAACCAATTGAGAAACTGGTTCCTCAAGGAATTTTGAAGAAGGGTGTTGATACTGTTTTTGAAATTCATGAAACAGTTTGCTATATATGGCACTGGTTGTCTTAGCTTTATTTACTATAGTTTTTGTATTCAGATGTCAAGAATAACACTTCCACTTAGATTTACTTATAAATACTCTGAGAGTTAACCTTCCAGATTTGGTTGTTGCAAGCCACACAATACCTGTTAGTTAGAACAGAAAGTGAAAACTTGACTTCAAGGGAACCTATATTTTATATAGGTTTTATAAGATAGTTGTTGTTCTTTTGATGCTTCAGGTTCTATGGTAAGAAGGTGAGATAAACTGGAACTGCAGTGGGTGATGAGTTAGTTGATCTGCAGTATATGCCAAAGGTAGGTACTATCATTTCCCCCACTTTACAGATGAGAAAACTGTACCTTGGGTAGATTATGTTCTTTGACCAATGAGAAAGCTAGTATGGGAATAAGTCAGGATTCCAGCCCAGGTATTCTGACCCAACACTTAGCTTTTAAGCCACCATGATAATTGATGTTACTTGTTTACATGACTTCTCCCTAAAAGAATATGAGTTTCCGAGATATAACAATTCTTTTTAAGTTAGTAGGTATTTTTCAGTATCAAATGCTGGGTGTGATTATTTCTTCATTCATTTGAAACTTTTATTGAATATCTATTTGCCAGGCAGTTTTCTAGGGATCTGGGAATATGGTGTAAACAAAGTAGGTACAGCCCCTGATCTCATGGAGATTAGCGTTTAGTGGCAGAGAGTCATTAGGTCATTAAGTAAAACATTACAGATTTATTGAACCTGACCATAATGTGTATGGAAATAAGAGAACACTTAAATTGAAAATTTAAGCTAGTTTTATAGGCCAGACAAAAGGAGATTTCTCTAGAAAAGTGGCTTGAATCATAGGGTGCAGTGAGTAGGAGTCAGCCATACGTAAGGGACAGGTTCTGAGAAGACAGTATTGGACGTGCATGGAATAAATAAGAGTACAAGAAGGCCTTGCAGTTGAAAGGAGATCAGGGAAGTGAAGACCAGTGTGGCTGGATTATAAACAGTAAAGAAGAGAATGACCTTGAGATAATGGTAAAGAGGTACAAACTCAAGAATCATTGAATTAAAAAATGTGTGTATGTGCCAGTGGGAGGTAGATGTGATATCTTCTAAGCTTCATTTATACACTGAGATTCTATCATTCCAAAAAGAGCCAGTATATCTCTGCATTTTTACAAAAGGAAAAGTGAGGCCAGAGTGGTAGGCTGTCCTAAACTCATCATAAAAAATGATAGTCTACATTAACACTTAAAGATAAAGCATTTTTGTGGATACTGTGGATTCTACAAAAATGGACCCAATTATCTAATACCTGAAAGTAAAATAGAAAAGAATAACAGAGAAATTTAGTATAATTAAAATTAAGCAGATAGTTCCTTTATTCTCTTTATGTAACCTTTGGGATATTTTTGTCTTGATGAATAAACAAAAATCTTTAAAACTACCTCAAGCGTTAATTAAAACAATGAAAAGTGAATAAAATACTTACATTAAGACTACTATAATTTGTTCTTTAATATACTTTTAAATCCAAAAAAAATCAAATTGTCCCATTCCTGATAAAAAGAAAAATGCAATTATTTCCATCAATTTACAGTAGGAAGAATCTTCAAAATCCTCAACAGATTTTAGCATGAATTTTCCAATCTTTCAAAGATTTGCATTATTATATATTCCAAAGTAATGGTTAAAATCACATATTAATTTACATGTGTATCTTTAAGTCTATTAATAAATGTCTGTTCAAACACATTTTGTGTTAAACAGGAACCATATTCAATGAAGAAAATTAAGTAGCCTATCTAGACTCCTTGGAAATAGATCCAATATTCCATGATTCATAATTGTTTCAAAATAGGTTGTTTACCTCTCTACTATTTGAAGTTAGTTTTTATGGATAAATACTTGAATCTCAAACATTGTCTTTGAAATTCATGAAACAGTTTTAAAGTTACTTTCATTTATCGCATTTGCTCCTTTCCCAAGTCAATGGACAAAGCATAAGGCCTCTAGTATAAAGTGAATCCCTCTCGCTGTCCTCTGAACCTCCTTTTCCTCTATCCCCTCAGGGACTTCAGTTAATTATCACTCTCTTCTCAGCATCTGCAACCTTTTTCTCTCAACCAATTTTTTCTCCTCCTCATATAATCATGCTCAATTCTCTCTCATGGTAAAGATGAACAAAGACAAATAATGAAACAAATCCTCATAGATGTTCCTCCATTTATAATCCTTATCTTCCCTCTTCCCTTTTTCTTTACATCAAAGTTTTTGCTTGTTTCTTTCTTTTTTAAAGGAGTTGTTGGTGTTTACCGGTTTCTCTTTTCATCCCTCATTCAACTCCACTGTGATATGTCTTCTGCCTTTATGCTCCAATGACACTGCTCCTGAAACTATTACCAGCGACCTTTTAGTCGCTATATGGAGTTTTCAGGCTGGGTTGCCTTTGATATTATTAGCCAGAAACTTCTTGAAGCTGGTGGCACCAGAGGAGGAATAATCCAGGTTCCCAGAATTACCACATGGAAGCGCACCTATCTAACACTCAAACTATTACGTGTGCAAGAAATAAACTAGTTTTGTATTAAATTTTGGGAATTGTTACAACACTTAGCATTATTAAACTTGGCCAAAATGTGAGTCTTATCAGGTCATTCATAATCTGGTCTTCCTGATTAACCTCAACTGTCATCATGCCGCTGTGTACTCTATGTCCTTGCTACATGAACTACTTTGCATGTGTTTAAGTGTGTACATATCATCACCCATGCCTCCTAGTTCCTTTCTCCCTATTATCTGTTGACACATCCATAGTCTCTGAGAAAGTTCTCCTGTCCTGACAAGTGCAGTTACTCCCACTGTACCTCTCATGGCCCCCCGATTGTAGCACTCATATATATTGTATTATGACTGTTTTCTGTGCCCTGCTGAATGTTTTGAAGGCAGACACCATGTTATTTGCAATGGTGTTTCCAATGCCTAGCATTTATGTCTGGCAAATGATAAAAGAGTCTTAGGTTAGATATTTGTGGGACACAGATATGGTTTATTATCTGTTGATGAGGATGTGTATAATATTCTCAACTGGACTGAGATGTTTATCATGCTGGGTAAAGTCTCTTTACAATCTAAATGATGTATAGTTATTGAATGTAGAAATATAATAATAACTTTTTTATAAAAAGGAATACAGGGTTTATAAATTATAGGTATTCTTTGTTAAGATGAGATTGAAATGAAAAATATTAGACCCTTACATGAAATTTTGTGAGAACATTAAGCTCTGACAGAGAATATATTTGTGGTTTTATATTTTGCTTTCCTTTAGTTAAACTTTAGCTACTAAAGATTTGTAACTTTCTTAAAAATAAACTCTTACCTACCACTGACTTTTAAGATTACTTTTGGGTAACAAGTACATAAACCAAATATATCCTTTGTATCTAATTTCCTTAGAGGTGGTTTTCTATGCATAATGAATTTATCTTTTGCAAATAATATTTGCATATGATCAGTCACATTTTTTGAATCCCAAATGTATTAATATTTTAATTAGCTATAAGCAATAGGAAAGAGATTAATCCAGTCTGCCGTGGAAGTGCTAATATGATTTTTTTGAACAACTAAGAGCACTAATTTTGTTGTCAATTTCTTATCTTTATAATTACCTCTGAAAGAAGCAGCACTTTTCTCATGGTAATCACTGCCCTGTTCAAATGGCTTACAAAGAAGAAAAGCATTTAAGCTAATTCTTAGAACAGATGAAACTGGTAATTTTGACATTTATCGGCTATGGACCGTGTCCTTTCCAATTCTGAAAAAGACAACCTGGAAACTTCTGTGTTTAGAACAAATAATCTTAATAACAAATAATCTTGATAAAAATGGAACCAGTTTTAGTTGTCAGATAAGATGATCCCAATTTACCTCATTCTCAAGGTACTGGGTAGTGACAGTGGTTGGGATACAGTCAACTTGTTTCTCAGACTCCTGAACAGTCAATGAGAAAGGACTGAAATATAACTCCTTCCTCTCTAGCCTTCTCTAAATGGACTCTAGATAACCCAAGGAGAGGTAGAATACGTTTTTTAGGCAAGGTCATCTTAACTTCAAGGAGGACAAAATAGGAATTTGGTTGTAATGCCCGAGATAGTTTAGAAGAGCAATGCAAAGTGATGTTAGTACAGTTTATGAAATAGAGGTTCCAGTTGCTAAATATAGATAAAGAGAACAGAAGAATATAAAGATTCTAAACTGTATCAGAAAGACTCATGTACCTTGAGGAGTATAAAGGACTTTAGAGACACATCATTTTAGTTCAACTCTTTCGTTTTAAAGAGGGAGAAACTGACCTTTAAAAAGGTTAAATCACTTGACCCAGGTTGCACAGGGAGTTAGAGAAAATAGTGTCTGTGATTCCTAGGGTGGGGATAGGAAAGAACACATAAGGGAAGAAAGGAAGTGGGTCTCTTTTCATTCTGATTCAGAAACACAAATCCTTAAAAAGGGTATGCAGACTTTTTTTAAAAAAAAAAAAAAAAAAAAAAAAAAAAAAAAAAAAAACAGCTGGCATCACCTGCTGTGGTTGGTACCCAGGATAGGCCAGAAAAATGCTCTTTGTAAAATTTCTCTTTGTGCATGAATAACCTTCATAAAATTAGTTCATGCTTGCTTTTACATTATACTTTGCACCTGTCCTAATTGTCCCTGGGTGGAACTGTCCCAAGAGTTACATAGGATTTGTAAAATTGGGCCACTGGCATTATTTTTAGGATCACTCTGCCTTGCTTGGCTTAGAGAACATTTTTCTGCTACTAACTTTAGATTCTGTATGCTACATAACTCAGCTTTAATTCTCCTCATAAAGTATTCAATAGATTATCTTTTCCTTTACTGTATGTTTTCTTCGTGCGGTAGCCTCCAGAATGCTAATGACATATCATGTGAATTTTATAAATTTACATGGGACCCTTCCTTAGCTGTTGGTTCACATGATTTCTACATTTTAACTCTCTTTTCATATATATATTTGAAAATAACTACATATATATAGATAGATAGATGGATAGACAGATATTTATTTCTTTATTTCTTGCCTAAACTATTTAATTCATCTTTTTTTTCCTTTTTATTAAATAGAAATTTTTGCTATAGGGCATATGCACTCGTAGAAGAGAGAAAGATACAGGAAGTGAGAAATCACTCCCCAGGGGGGACGACCACACCACAATCCACTCTCCTCTCAGGATTTTGAGCACGCACACACACATGTCCAGAATGAGTTTTAAGCTGCTAGGTCAGAGACACAAAATGCCGTTGACTATGTGGGAGTCCAGTGGCATAATCATTATGCCATCTGGTGGCCCCTTACTCATCTTTTTAAAAACCTAGCCACCTCCTTAAGCACATGAATATGTTCTTTCTCTCTTTCTCTCTCTTACATAGATACACACACAACACACACACATACACATATACATGTACAATATCATAAAAGCATTTTCACCATCTGAAGAGGTATAAATCATGTGAGAAGTCTGGAGAAGGTAGGAGTAAAAAATGTGCACAAGATAATTTAAATTAAAACATCAGTAAAAATGGCAAAATAAGGAACTGACAGGACGTGCCCCATTACAAAATGAAACAAAATATGCTTGTACGACTGTCAGAATTAACTTCACTGGCAATCTGGAAAACAGTCAAAGATTTACAGCAACCAGGAGAATTCTTAATCAAGAGAAAAGCTGACTGAAACCCAGTAGGAGAGATGTGCAGCGTTTTTATTTACTCTTCCCCCAGTCCATTCCTGGTTCAATGATGGTCCTGGAAACAGCAACCTTTTCCCGTTGTGAATCCTGGTTTCGGAGTCAACCTTGTTCTCAAAGAATTGTGGTTGCCTATTTGGACTCTCTGAGTGGATCCCTGAAGGATTAACACAAAGGTCTTTACTTTGTCTTTATTTCCCCTAACTCAATTATTTCAGGGCACAGAAGTAGCTACACAGAGGAAGGCATCTGTCAAAAATATTTAAAGGCCCAGACATGGTAACATGTGCTGGATGCTGTTACTCAGCAGGCTGAAGTCACATGGGAGTTTAAAGACTGATTCTCAGCCTGCCCCAAAAGGCTGGACACAGTGGCATGTGCCTGTCATCCCAGCTACTTAGAGGTGAGGTAGGAGGCTTGTGAGCTCATGGGCAATGAAAGCAACTTAGAAAGAGCTGTCTGAAAGAGCTGGGCATGGTGGCATGCACCCAGGAGGCTTACACAGAAGGATTGTGACATAGTGAGACCTCGTATAAAGAATTTTAAATAACCACCCAGCCCAAATACACACAAAATATTTAAAGACTAATGAACCAGAATTGCTATTTGAGACAAAGAATATTAGTTGGGACAGGAAATAAACCATGGGAGAAAGATTTTCTGGAAAATAAGGATTTTGAATAAGGTCACATATGTCCAAAGCAGGCACATGGTCATAAATGGTCTGAGAAGGTCCTAAACTTTCACGTTTGGCTGAACTTCAGGTTCTATGCAAACAGGAAGTGAATTTGAAGGTCGAGCATAAACTGTTCAATTTTGATTGTTGAAGTCTGTCCCAATATGTATATAGAGCCCAGACGCAAAATTTTAGAACCTTTGTTTTGTACAGGCATTTAAGAAAATATCTGTCAAAATAACAGCTGACAACTGAGTTAATGGAAGAGAGATTTCCTTCTTCTCACACACAAAGAATATAATCACTGAGAAAATAGCCTAGAAAAGTCACTAAGCAAATAACCACAACTTCAAACAAACAGCAATGACAAAACCTGGGGAGGGGGAAGAATCTGATTTCCAGAATTACCACATTATAATATTCAAAATGTCCAGTTTTAAACATAAAAGTTATTTGATATGCAAAACAACAAGAAATATGGCCCATTCACAGAAAACAAAACAGATATAAAAATGAGCTGTGCCTGAGTAATTCTAGACACTGAATTTACTAACCAAAGAATTTAAATAAACTCTTTAATATTATTAAAAAATCTAAGTTTGAACAAATAACTAATGGAATCTAGAAGAATAACAACTCACCAAATAGTGAGTATCAGCAAGGAAGGAGAAATTATAAAAAGAAATCAAACAGAAATTCTAGATATAATGTGAGCAATAATTAAAAGAAAATTTTACTTGAGAGTTTTAATAATTTTTTGAGATATTTCTGCTATAGGGTACATGCTCATCAGAGAGACAGAGAAAGACAGGGAGACAGAAAGTGAGAAATTACCCTCCAGAGGGGATGGCCATGCTGTAATCTCTTCTCCATTCTCCTCTGGAACTTTGGGCATGCACATGTGCCTAGGATGAGTTTTAAGCTGCTGGGTCTGGGACTCAAACCATGGTAGACTACATGGGAGTCCAGAGAATTAACTATTAGGCCATCTGCTGGTCCTGAGAGTCTTAATATTTGTACAGGCAGAAGACAGAATTAGAATTTATAGAGAAGCCCATTATAATTATTCATTCTTAGGAGCAAAAACAAATGAAAATGACAAAAAATAAGTAGAGACTCAGTGACCTCTGGACATCATTGAGTACATCAACATACTTCAAAAAGTTTGTGGGAGATATAATTAAAGTATTATTTATTTTTGTGCGAAAATTCTTGAAGCCCACACATAGGTTTTTCATAATATACATTCCCATGATTTCTTTGAAGACCTCTTATATATAAGAGAGCTGCAAAAGGAAACAGAATAAGGAATAGAAATAATACTTAATAAAATAATGGCTGAAAGCTCCTCAAATTTGATGAAAGACATAAATCTACATATCAGAAAAGCTCAGCAAATCCCAAGTAAGGTAAACTCAGGGACCAAAAGCAAAACTCATTATAATCAGATCACTATGTAAAATCATTCTCAGACAAACAAAAACTGAAATAATTCACTGATACTAGACCAGCTCTTCAAGAAGTACTGAAGGGAGTACTATACTAAGAAAGCAAAACAGAGACAAACAAAATAAGAGGACAAAAATAACCAAGAAAACAACTAACAAAATGGCTGAGACAACTTCACAAATATCAATAAAACATTGAATGTTAATGGATTAAATTCTCTAATCAAAAGGCACAGACTGGCTGAATGGATTAAAAAACCAGAAATCCTCTATTTTCTGCCTACAAGAAATGCACCTCATGGATAAAGACATATAGAGACTAAAAGTGAATGGCTGGTAAAAGATATTCCATGCAAATAGAAATAATAAAAGGCTGTAGTTATGCTATTTATATCAGACAAAATAGGTTTTAAGATAAAAACTGTTAGAAAAGACAAAGAAGGATGTTATATAGTATAAAAAGGGCTAATTCACCAAGAAAATATAACACTTATAAATATCTATGCACCCAACTCAGGAGCACAAAAATCCATGAAAAAAAGACTGCTAGATCTAATGGGAGAGATAGACTGCAATACAACTAATCACTGGGGATCTCAACACCTCATTATCTCCTTTTAACAGGTTATTTAGACTAAAAATAAGCAAAGAGATACAGTATTTAAATGACGCCATAAATCAAATAGACTTGACAGACATCTATAGAACTTTCTACCCACTGAACAAAATATACAATTTGTTCTGACCTCTACATCAAACTTTTTCAAAAACTGACCACATGATAGGGCATAAAACAAGCCTTTACTAATTCAAAGACATAGAATCTATATCCAGAATCTTCTCCAACCATTATGGAATTAAACAAATGAATAATAATAATAAAAAACAAAACTTGAAGAAGCATAAAGATATGGAAACTAAACAACCTATTGCTGAGTGACTTTACAACCACTAAAGAAACTGAGTGAAATAAAAAGATTCATTGAAATCAATAATAATGAGTATACAGATTTCCATAACCTATGGGACACAGCAAAAACAGTCATAAGGGGGAAGTTCATAGCAATTACTGAGCATAAGAAAAGGACAGAAACGTGGCAAATAGACAACCTAAAAACACATCTCAGGGACCTAGAAAAACAACAACAAAACCAAAATGGCAGGAGAACAGAAATAACAAAAATTTGAACAGAGATAAATGAAATAGAGAATAAGTGAACTGTACAAAAAATAAATGAAACCAGAAAATAGTTCTTTGAGAAGATAAACAGAATTGATAGTCACTAGCTAGACTAATTAAGAGAAGAGAGAAAAAGAAACTGATAAGTCAAATCTGCAGTGAAACAGGCACTATTACAACACATAGAACAGAAATATAAAAGATCAGTAGAGAATACTATGAGCAACTATATACCAACAAACGAGAGAAGCTGGATGAGATAGACAAATTCCTGGACACATATAATCTTCCAATATTGAATCAGGAAGATGTAGAAAGCCTGAATAGATTAATATCAAGCAATGAAATGGAGCCAGTAATAAATAACCTCCCCAAACAAGGAAAAGCCCAGGTCTCAATGGCTTCACTTCTGAATCCTACTAAACTTTTAAAGAAGAGGTAACCCCACTCTACTCAAACTATTTCTAAGGATCCTAAAGGAAGGAGCCCTCCTGAATTCATTTTTTGAAGACTCCATAACCCTCATCACCTAAAAGACAAGGATATAACACAAAAGAAAACTACAGACAATTATTTCTGATGAATATATTAATAGATGCAAAAATTCTCAACAAGATACTGTAAATTTTATCCAACCACATATTAAAAATATCATACACAATAACCAGGTATGCTTTATTCCAGGGTGCAAGAATGGCTAAATATATACAAAATCACAAATGAATACACCATATTAACAGAAAGAAAGATAAAAACCATATGACCATGTCAATTGATGCAGAAAAAGCATTTGGTAAAATGCAACATCCCTTTATGATTAAGACCCTAAGCAAAATGACCATAGAAGGGACATTTCTTAATACAATAAAAGCCATACATGAAAAGTCCCCACCTAACATCATACTGAACGGGGAAAAGCTGAAAGCGTTTCCATTCAAAACTGGAACAAGACAAGGCTGCCCATTTTCTCCACTTCCTTTCAATACAGTATTGGAGGTCCCAGCCAATGCAATCAGAAAAGAGAATAAAATAAAAGGCATTCGAATAGGGAAAGAAGAAGTGAAACTAGCTCTGTTTGCAGGTGACATGATTATATACAGAGAAAAATCCAAAAGAATCAATGAAAAAACTTCTGAAAGTGAAAGTTGTCTGATACAAAATAAACATACAAAAATCTATAGCATTTCTACCCATCAACAATGAATAGACTGAAGTAGAACTGAATAAAGCAATGCCATTTACAATAGCCAGAAAAAATATAAGATACCTAGGAATAATCCTGACCAAAGAAGTAAAAGACCTATTCAAGGAATACTATGAAAAATTAAACAAAGAAATTGAAAATGACCCAAATAAGTGCAAAAACATCCCATGTTCCTGGATTGGAAAAATTAATATAATCAAAGGGTCAATCCTTCCCAAATTAATCTGCAAATTTAACACAATTCCAATCAAATTACCAGAGATAGTTTCACATATTCATAAAAAACAACCATAGAATTTGTCTGAAATAATAAAAGACACCATATTGCTAATGCAATTCTGCACAAGAAGAGTGGGGTAGGAAGCATCTCACTCCATGACCTCAAATGTATTACAAAGCTGTGATAATCAAAACAGCATGATACTGGCACAAAAACAGGCATGTGGATCAATTGGACAGAATAGAGACCCCAGAAATAGACCCCAAAACATACAGCCCCCTTATTTTTGAAAAAGGGTACAAGACAATCCAGTAGGAAAAATAAAATCTGTTAGCAAATGGTGCTGGAAAAACTGGGTATCCAATGCAAGAAGATGAAACTGGACCCCTATCTCTCATGATTCACAAATATTAACTGAAAATGGATCAAATATCTAAACATAAAAACTCAAACTATAAAACTACTGGTAGATAACCCAGGGGAAACTCCTGGAAACTCTGGACTAGGCAAAGACTTCTTTTTTTTTTTTAAAGAATTATTTTTATTTTAAATTTATTTATTATTATTATCATTGTTATTTTCCAGTTTGATCAGAGAGAGACAGAGAAAGAGAGAGAGGAAGTGAGAAAGCAAGCCTGCAGGTCCGAGACTTGAACCATGGTCGGCCATGTGGGAGTCCAGTGCCCTTAACCACCATGCCACTTGCTGGCCCCAGCAAAGACTTCTTAAATAAGGCCCACAGAGCACAGGCAAATAATACTGAAAACAGACAAGTGGAATTACATCAGGTTAAAAAACTTCTGTACAAGGGTGAATCTGTGCTCGGGACCTGGGAGACACTTCAGGACTTTTGGACTTCATTGTCCACCATCCCAGCAGCCTGAGCCTGCCCAGCTTGCCCTTGGGGGAGTCTTTAGCCCATTCTGGGCAGGACGTTAGGGTGAGTCCATGCTTGGGGCCTGGGAGACACTTTGGAACTTCTGGTACACCAACCTGCCTCCCCCAATCCTGCACTTTGCTTTGTGCAGCATGACTGCGTCATCTTCACCAAGTTGTATCTCCTTAGCTTGCTACCACTTCATCAAGAACTGAACATTTAGTAGGGGAGCCAAGCACCTGTAGTTATTCATAACTGTTCTGACCTGGGAAACACAGCTCTCCAATAGGAACATACCTAGGAACTAAGGGCGAAATTTCTTACTCCAGTAAATAGAAAAAGGTGACTACTGCATCAGATGACTAGAAACCAGCACACCTATTGAAGAAACACAAGAAAACAAGGGGGTAGTTCTTCACCAGATGAGGGTAGTAGCCCCTCACCAACTGTGGACATCACCGAGAAATACACAGAAATGTCAGAAAAAGAATTTCAAATACTCACAGTGACAAAACTCAATGAGATGCCAGAGAAAGCAGACAATCCATCCCAGGAAATGAGAAAATCATTTCAGAACATGAAAGAGGGCCTTCATAAAGAAATAGACACCCTAGAAAGAATCAAACAGAACTTCTGGAAATGAAGAATACAATATGCAAAAGAATTTCTGACCTCAAAGACAAAGTCTCCAGCACAGACCAAATCACCAAAAAGAAGCAAAACAACAACAACAACAACAAACAAGGAGGACAACATATGGAAAATTCTAGAAACAATAAAATGCCCAAATATCTGTATAATGGGTATTCCAGAAGGTGAAAAATCTGCTAAAGGCATAGAAAACCTCTTTCATGAAATACTATTAAAAATTTTCCAAATATAGAGAAATAGAGAAATTCAGACCCAAGAAGTAAAAAGAATCCCAAATAGAATCAACACAAAAAGATCCTCTCTCAGCACATCATAGCCAGATTGGTAAAAATTAAAGACAAAGACAATATTCTTAAAATGGCAACAGAGAAACCTCAAGTTACTTATAAAGGTTATCCCATTAGGCTAATGTCAGATCTCTCAATTAAAGCAATGCAGGCAAGGAAGGAATGGGAAGATGTGTTCAAAACATTAAAAAAAAAAAAAACAATTTCAACCAAGAATACTATATCTAGCAAGATTGTCCTTCAAATGGGAAGAACAAATAAAAGTATTCTCAGATAAACAAAACTGAAAGAATTCACCAAAAATAGACCAGCTCTACAGAAAGTACTGAAGGGAACATATCAGAATAACTAAAAAGAGACAAGTAGAAATAGGAGAACAAAAAACAGCTGAGAAAATGGTTAACAAAATGACAGGGATAAATCCACAGATATCAATAATAACATTGAATGTTAATGGATTAAATTCTCCCATTAAAAGACACAGACTGGATGAATGGCTATAAAAGCAGAAGCCATCTCTATGCTGCTTACAAGAGACACACCTCACTGATAAGAACATATACTAAAAGTGAAGGGTTGGGAAAAGATATTCCATGCAAATGGAAACCAAAAAAAGGCTGGAGTAGCAATAACGATATTAGACAAAACAGACTTTAAGATGAAAGATGTAAGAAGAGACTAAGAAGGACATTACATAGTACTTTTCTTACCATGATGGAATCAAACTTGAAATCAATTACAGAGAGAGCCCTCGAAAATTTACAAACACATGGAAACTAAACAACCAACTCCTAAATGACTTTATGACTATAGGAGAAATTAAGACTGAAATCAAAAGGTTCATAGAAACCAATGATAATGAACAAACAAGTGTTTATAACCCACGGGACAGAGCAAAAGCAGTCATAAGAGGGAAGTTCACAGCAATTAGTGCCCACAAGAAAAAAGCAGAAAGGTGGCAAATAAATAACCTAACAACACAATTCAGGGAACTGGAAAAACAACAAAGAAACCCAAAAAATCCAGGAAAAAAAGAAATAATGAAGATTCAAGCAGAAATAAATGAAACAGAGAATAAAAGAACTATACAGAAAATAAATGAAACCAAAAGCTGGTTCTTTGAGAAGATAAACAAAATTGACATACCATTAGTTAGATTAATCAAGAAGAACAGAGAAAGGAACCCGATAAATCAGTAAGGAAACAGGTGTTATTACAGTGGATATAACAGAAATAAAAATATCATTAGAGAGTATTATGAGCAACTATATACCAACAAACAAGAAAATCTAGAGGCGATGGACAAATTTCTGGACATGTATAACTTACCAAGAGTGGACCAGGAAGAAATAGAAAGTTTAAATAGATCTAAAACAAGCAATGAGATTAAATCAGTAATAGAAAGTCTCTCAATAAGTAAGAGCACAGGTCCAGATGACTTTACTTCTGAATTCTACAGAACTTTTAAAGAACTGACCCCAATTCTCCTTAAACAATTTCTAAAAATTCAAAAGGAAGGAATGTTCCCAAATTCATTCTATGAAGCCTCCATCAACTTAATTCCAAAATCAAACAAAGACATGACAAAAAAAGAAAACTTCAGGCCCATATCCATTTACATGAGATTCACAATAGACCCAAAGATGCAAAAAGTGTCAAAAGTTGAAGCAAGCCAGGCTATGAAGGAGAGACATTGTATGTCCCCACTTAATATATGCTGAGTGTCTGTACTCTATGACTGAAACTAATTGACCTAAGGTTGTACAAACACAAGAGATGGGGGTTAGTGCCAGAAGTGGAGTGTGTGGAGAAGAGGGACCTAAGGAAGGACATTTGGAGGAGGGATACGAAGACAGAGCATCGATGGGATGGGGAGGTGTGGTGTTATTGGAGGAAGATATTTTGATCAACTGGACTGGGGAGAAACATTCACATATTGAAATGTTCACTTTGTAAGCCTAAATAATATGACTGAATGTATATAAAAAATTAAAATAAAAAAAAAGTCAAAGGACGAAGAAAGGCATTCCATGCAAGTAGAATCAAAAGAGATATGGGCTGGCTATAATAACTTAAGCCAAAATATGTAAGGTCAAAAATTTTACAAAGAGATGAAACAGGGTGTGTCATAAAGTCAATCATCTCTAATAATTTAATATGGTCTGAGTTGTTTGTCTGGACTTCCCTGTCTTCCCCCAAAGAGCTAAAATGTTAATGTATTTAAAAGGAGTTGAAAACTTTGGTATATACTTTTAGTAACAGAAGCATCTGGCTCTGTGAATAAAGGAATGTATAGATGTTTGGATGGAAAGAAAAGCACTAGAATGAGTTTCCTCTTATAGGTATTTAAAAATAGCACTTTTAGGAAACTGATGTTGTAAATTTTTTTTTTTTTTTTTTTTTTTTTTTTTTTTTTTTTTTTTTTTTTTTTTTTTTTTTTTTGTCTCAAAGATAGTTGGCATTGGAAGTTTGGCCTTTACTTGAATGAGTACTGTAGATTTTTAACAAAGCAAGTGCTAAATTTATTTTATTTAGTATGATTTGAAATTACCTCTTTCATATGTTTTAAGTAAAGTGAAATTTATGTATGGTTTGTACATAGATATACAATGATTATGTTAAGAGGCTTTAAGATTTAACAATTTCCCACAACCATACATATAGCATTTCATGCCAATAAAAATTTTTTTAATGGTTAAAAACAATGATTACAAAGTAGGGCATTATATATGAGATACCTTCAAAAAGGTCACAGAAAATGCATATTATGCATGGCTTTCAACGTTTTGGGCACTCAAATAAACTCATACTTTAATTCTATCTTTCTATAAACTTTGAAGTATTCTTATATAGGTAAAAAGATCACTTCATCAATAAGAAATTATGATTATAAACATACATGCCCCTAACAACAGTGTATCAAAAATTTTAAAGCATAAATGGACAGAAATGAAGGCAGAATAAGCAGTTCTACAATAATCATAGGACATTTCAATACTCCATTTTCAATAATGGATAGAATAACTAGGCAGAAGATCAATGAGCAAACAGAGGATCTAAATGACATATAAACCTTGCAGAAAAACATAGAACATGCTTTGGATTTAGGAAGTGGTGATGGTTATACAACCTTGTAAATTAACTAAATGCCACCGCATGCTTTAAAATGGTTAAAATTATTAATTTTATGCTATGTATATTTTATCATAATAACACAGTTTACCTATTCACAAGAAAATAATTCATCAGAAGGAATAAAATTACAATAAAAAAATCTGCATCAATTTACTAACTTGAAACCATAACCTCTATAAACATGAAACAAATGTGGAGGTCCATGGGCTTAGGCAAGAGGGAAGAAGACAATAAATGAAAATAAAAATATTAAAAACTATGAAAAGAGTTTTCTGTAGGAAAAACAAGTGGGATTGAGGCATAAATGTAACATTAAATGAAGAATTCTAAAATAATTATTGCTTGAAACTATGCAAATGCATAACTTAATTTAAAAGGAAACATCAAGTAATTAAACAGACCCCCCGAAAAATGATATAAAGGAAAACCATGCTCTTTTTTTTTTCCCATAGGGCACATGTACTCTCTGAAGAGACACAAAGAGAGAAGGAAAGTGAGAAATCACCCCTGAGGGCGATGGCCATGCTGCAATTCCTTCTCCATTGTCCCCCTCGGGACTCTGGGGCATGTATGCACACATACCTGGAGTATTTTTCAAGATGCTGGGTCCAGGACTTGAACCATGGAGTCGGCCACATGGAATCTAGCACCTTAACCATCACAACTACCTGCTGGTCTACCATACTCAATGTTTACACTCAGAATTTTCAGAAAGCTTGGGTCATATCCATGTCTTTCTAAATGCATTCAGCTCTGGTCACTAAATTCTGTGTTTACTTTGTATCTGTTTTTGTTTTGTTTTTGTCTGTTTTTTTTTTCCTTTTAATTTGCTAGAAGCTGCATGTCCTCACTGAAGAGACAGAGACAGACAGAAAACAAGCACCACCCACTATGGGGCACTATATATGGTCATGCTGTAATGCCCTCTCCTACATTTCTCCATTCCAGATTTTAAGCACACATGCACATGTGCCCCATGTACTTTTCAAGCCTCCAGATTTTGGACTTGAACACACAACCATGTGGGATCCAACCATCAGCTGGCCCCCTGTGTCTATCTTAATAGCATTCCCTCTAAACCTAACAGTCTCCACCACATCCTTCAGGTGTTTCTCTTTCTCTAAAGCTTTCTCATTTTATTTTGAGAAATGTCTCCCTTCCAGTAATTTAGGATTTTATGAGTCATTTTCAAAATCACAAAGAGTTACATCATTCCACCTTTTAAAAAAAAATCTCTAGAATGCAAGGGCTTTGGAGAAATGTTGGTACTCTGCCTTCTAAGTGTGTTGAGAGGCAGCCAGTAAAGCTAGCAATGCAAAACTAAAATAGGCACAAGAGAAGAGACATAGGCCATGCAGGTGTCTCATTTCCTAAGACACAGGATTTTGAAATGAATTCTGTATGTCTTAATATTATCAGCTCTGAGGCCAGGGCCTGTTAAATTAATTGTAGTCTCAAAAAACAAACCATTTTTTATGAATATTTTTTTGAAATTAAACTTCTTTTTCTTAAAGATGGGTCCTTGCTCTCTCACAGTTCTCCTGCCTCAGCCTTCTGAACAGCTGGGAACATAGGAAGGGATCAGTATGCCTGACTTTTAGGGTGAGCTGAGAATTGAACCTGAGGCCTTTCATGTGGCCTCCATCTGCTGAGGAATAATGTCTAGCACCATGAATAGGCCTAAACTTTTATTCTTTTTCTTTTCTTAAAGGTTTTTACCATAGGGCACATGCTTGGGAGAGATGGACGTAGCCAGAGAGGAAGAGTAATAAATCACCTCCAAGGAGGAATGGCCATGCCACAATCCCTCTCTTCCATTCTCCTCTCAGGATTTTGGGAACACATGAACATGTGCTTGGTGTGATTTTCACACTGCTGGGTCTGGGTCTCAAACCATGCCTGGACATGTGGGAATCCAGTGCTTTAACCACCATGCCACTTGCTGACCCCTAAAGTTAAACTTTTTGAAAGTACTGTTCTCAATATTTTTCCTATAGTTAATCTACAAAGAGTTTTAGTTTTTAATTTTTGTTTTACCTTTGAAATGTGGTATTTAGCATTTCAATTTGTGGTGGTGGAAAACACATTCTAAAATCAGGGACACTTGAGTTTCAATTCCAAGTCCAAAACATGGAAGTTTAGTATGCATAGATATATTTGTTTATTTTCTAAGATTCAGTTCCCTTATCTACAGAAAGAAATGATGTTATGTAGTTTTCATTATTGTCATGAAAATTAGAAATAATATACATAAAGGAGTAAGAATAGTGCATGACAAAGAATAGGTGCTCACACTGATGGTTTTTTCTTTTTCTTTTTTTTAGAGGGCATTTTTGCTATAGGGAATAGGCACTCGCTGGAGAGACAGAGACAGAAAGCAAAAAATCACCCCCTAGTGAGGGATAACCATACTACAATCCCTTCTCCTCCACTCTCTTTTCGAGATTTTGGGCACACACACAGTGTGAGTTTCAAGCTGCTGAGTCCAGGACTCAAACTGCATTACCTTAATGTGGGAGTCCAGCAATGTAACCACTACACCATCTGCTGGTCCCACACTGATGGTTTAATTATTTAGATTAAAGAACTATTAAAAATCTCAGACCTAAGGACCATCATATAGAGTAATGGTTAAGTTGTTGGACTCCCACGTAATTGACTGCAGTTTGAGCCCCAGACCCAGTGGCTGAAAATTCATGCTGGGCATGTGTGTTTGCGTGCCCAAGATCCTGAGAGGAAAATGGAGGAAAAGGGATTGCAGCATGGCCATCCCCTCTGGAGGGTGATTTCTTGCTTTCTGTCTCTCTGGCAAAACGCAACCAACCTGATAGCAAAAATCTCTCTCTAAAAAAGGAAAGAAAGAAAGAAAAAAGAAGAAAATAGCTCAGACCTCATTTAGACCAGTTCTTATATTTTAACAGAAAGGAAGCTGAGTCAAGGAGAGTGACCTGACATTGTTCAATAGATTGGAAAGCTAGTTAATTCGAGGGATTAGTGCTGAGGTTTCCTGCTTAACCACAATGTCTTCCCTTCTGTGGACTCTCTTCAGTAAAAATGGAGAGAGCCTCATGGTAAAGAGAAATTTTAAAACAATTTATTAAACATAATAAAAGGAAAACTCAGAATATTCAGAAATTTGACTTAGATGTACCTTCCAAGATTGAAAGTTGGCAAAAATTATCCAATTATTTTAAGTCTTTGCCAATCTTTGTTTGTTAGTGATTTGGAACTTTTCCTGATGCATATGCAAGTTATTTACCTTAGGAATCCATATTTTAAAAAATATTCTGGTTATAGGGTCTAATATAAATAAAACTAAAGATTTTCAATAATTCCTAAGAGTTTACTCCAGATACAGTCATATGAAGGGTAGGTTTCAAATTGTAATCTGTTTCATATTGTAATTCAAATTCTTACTTGACTTCTCACCCCCAAACAGAGATCTCATACCCTCACACTGTTGTACACAAAACAATTACACTAGCCTAAACCCAGATTACCTTTCTCCTAATTGGAATCTTTCCTTCTCCCCAGTACAAATCTTACAATGAGAGCAAACTAACTACATATAAAGCAACACAGTACAGTGTGGTCTTTAGAGTCAAATATATATGAGTGAAATGCTAGCTTTACTCCATTTTTTCTGTGAACTCTTGGATGAATCTCATCTCCCTTGAGGTTCCACTTTTTTACCTGTAAAACTGAGATAATACCAATCCCATAAATTCATGGAGAGAGTAAATGCATGTATTATCTATAAAAATCCTAGCATATGATAGGTACATAATAAATGATAGTGATTATTATATCACACTTATATTTATGCAAATTATCTTGATTTCAGGTAAGCTTCTTTTATTTTTTAGAGAATTACTTCTTATAATTATTTTTCAATTTGACCAGAGAAAGACAGAGTGATAGATAGAAAGAAATTGAGTGAGAAAGCAAGCTGCCAAGTCTGGGACTCAAACTGTAGTTGGCCATATGGGATTCCAGCACCTTTAACCACCATGCCACCTGCCAGCCTCCTCAGGTTCTTATCAGCACACTGAATTCTCTTCTTCTTCTTACAAGATAAAAAAAGTATTTAAAAAAATTAAAACTGGGTCCAGCAGGTGGCACTGGATTCCCCATGGCTGACTGCAGTTCTAGTCCAGGACCTGGTGGCTTGAAAATCATGCCAGGCATGTGTGTGTGCATGCCCAAAATCCCAGCAGAAGGGACTGTGGCATGGCCATCCCACTAGGGGGTGGGTTCTCATTTTCCTTCTCTCTCTTTCTCTCTGGTGAGTACACATGTCCTATGGCAAAATAAATAAATAAATAAATAAACAAACAAACCTTAAAAAATTATAAACTAAGTAGTAAAAACGCAAGATTTTTAAGAAGTTCATGGAAAGTGTGTATTGTGAAAAAATTATCTATGATTTTTGAAATATTTTTGTACCAAGATAAGCTTGTATTTTAATTCCTTTTCCATTAACTTTTGAAATCCTCTTGCATTTCGCAGGAGTCTAAAATGAGCCACAGATCCTTTTTTGCTTATTAGGGACACCGTAGGGTAGAATAGCAATTCTCAAAATCAGATGCCTGGTTTTTATTCCAGACAAACTGTTAGAGTTTAGGAAACATATGCTAAAATGTTTCTGATGTGATTTCAGGTGCACTACATACCATAAATACAGTAAGGAAAGTATGTGCTTCAAAATCAAAGTTAGTCTCTGCTTTCTTTGTATACGAGCTAAACCTGACCTCAATATTTCCTCATAGTGAACATTAAGTGAGATGAAATGTGTATAGGGTCTAGCATATAATAGGAACTCAGTAAGTAGGGATGATTTATCTATTATTTAATTTAGATTACTAGCCAGAAGAAATGTGTATCAAATCCACTGTTGTCACCACATTGGGAAACAACTAAAACAAAAAAATGCTCAAGTAACCTTGAATCTAGACAACAAGGCCAAACATTCACAATATCAACATAAGTTAGACAATGGATTTAGGTTGCAAAATTAATTACATAGGTACAGGGTGGGAGATCTATGGAATAAAACAATCGACAGAAGAAACAAAATTTTCGTTCACTGCAATTTCAGTACATGATAAAACATGATTCAAACAATTTTGTGGGATAGAAAAATAGGAAGCTGGAAGGGAAACATGCTAAATGTTTTGCATGTATCATTTCCTTTAATTGATAAACTTTTTATCTCAGAATCTTTGTAAATAATAACTTCCTTTGAATCCCTAAATTTAAAACCAGTCCATTCTAGGTCAAAGCCAATGGAAATGGCTAACCCATCACAATAGCTCCCTTTAGCTAAGGCAAATGTGCTTCAGGTTTCATAATTGGTAACTGCAGATTTAGGGTAGAGCTAGGATTATTTCCTTAGTTTTGATGCACATTTCTCTGTTTAATTCATTTAAATAATTACTTTAGATCTGCATTTGCAAAGTCTTCTTTATTTTCCCTGTGCCGAATTTGTCCCTTAACCAAGGTTTAGGCTCATTTTGTTCTTTTTATGATGTCTTTAGTGGTTCGTTGACTAAAAGGTTAGTAATATTAATTTGAGAGAATCATCCTGTTATTCAGAATTAGATGAGCCCTGTTGCCTGCAAAACGAGTAGCTCAGGTCTCTTTGCTTGACTCTCAGATTCTATGGTCTCTGCATGGAAATTCAGATTTCATTTTTTATTTACAATCATGATTTTGTCTTCAGATAGTTTGCCCTTCTATAATGCCTTATTTGTTTATAGCTTGCTCTGCTTTTTGCCATTGCAGGAGGAATTATTTTTCTTTAATACCTTACATTTCCTCCTTCCTTGCTTAAGAGATATTTACTCAGCTTATACCATGTACCTGCTCATTTATTTGGAATTTTATAGGCTTTAGAGAGATTTTATGTCTCCTTTCCATATTTGAATAATTATGATTCTTTACATCTGTGACAAACGCCATTACAATATTTTAGCTATATCATTTACCTCTTCTTAGTGATGAGATAAGAATGTAAATTATAACAAAATTATTTAAGTTCACAAAATCTAGGTGTTATCAGTCAGGGTTCAATCAGAAGACTGCACAGTAATCTCAACAAGAAAAGTATAAATATATAAAGAATATTAACCAACTATAAAAGAAGAGTGAAAATACTAAGGAATTGACCAGTTAGGAGTAAAGAGAATGCTAGAAAAAAAAATAGAAATAGTAGATATAAAAGGCAAATACTAACCTAACTGAGACAGATGCCCAGGATGATATTTCCCCCTCCCACACACCTCAAGGCTGATATCTGAACTTGGTCACTGAGGGCACAGCCTTTGCTCATAGACTGGCAGACACAGAAGAAGGTGCTGCTCTAGAAGACGCTGAGGATCTTTGTTCCAGAATGTGCTGGAAATCTGGTCTCTAGGATGCCAGGGAAAACTGTTCATAGGAGCCCCGTGTGGTTGCACAGTTGGTAGCATGGTGAATTATAGTGCTGGAAGCCACATGGCCAACTGTGGATTAACTCTCTGGCCTGATAGACCTGAAACACGGTGGAAGCTCATGGACATCCAAAATCCTGATGAGCTGGAGGGCTGGGGAAAGTGCCATGAGGCATGACCAAACTCTGTGAAGGTGCTTCTCTCTCTCGTGTATGTGTACCCACTGTCCATCATTAATTAAGCAAATACTAAACTCTTTATAGGGAAGTGTCTCGCTGGAGTCACTCCACTGTGAAACTGCTCAAGGTGGGTTCTGGGATAACTGCAGGCTGCTGGGTGCTGCTAACCACCATTCATGGTTGGAGCCTGATGCTAGAATAGCTGCTTACACTGCAGAAGCCTGCTGAGGGAGCTTATCAAAACCAAGATGGAAAACCCCTTCCTCCTGTGCCTTCAACTGACAAAACTTAACACTGCAGGATTAACAGAACAGGCTGGCAAAGGAAAAGTAGTAGAAGGGCTCATCTCTGCTTTTGCAAAACAGGCAACAAGGTATAAATTCAACTGAAAGATAATAAATTCATAAGCGGTATAAAAGATAACCTGTATAAAACAGGCTTCTAGGAGGATCATCTGGTTCAATATCCTCTCTTGCAGCAGATTAATGTCAATGCTGTTAATATCTAATTCAGGTGTTTGTTAATTCTGTTCACATACAGATTCCCTTCAGAACATGTCTCACTTTAAAAACCTAAGTTGGTTAAATCTATGCATGGTCACTAATGAGAATTTTGGAAATGCTGAAAACAAAAACAAAAACAAAAATTAAAACAACCATTTCAAAAATTTAGAGTGGGACCAGCAGTTAGCGTAATGACTTATGTCGCTGAACTCCCATGTAGTCGACCACGGTTCAAGTCCTGGACCTCATGGCTTAAACTCACATCAGGCGCATGTGCATGCATGCCCAAGATCCCTAGAGGAGAATGGAGGCCATCCCTCCTGGGGGGTGATTTCTCGCTTTTTGTCTCTCTGTCTCTCTCTGTCTTTGTAGAGAGCACACGCACCCTATTGCAAAAACCTCTCAAAAAAAAAAAAAAAAGAATTTAGAGTAAACTAATGCTAGCTTTTAATATATATTCATCATGCTTTTTGTGTGTGTGTGCTACACATTCAATTAAAACTTATTTAGCATCTATTAGGTCCAGGCTCAGTGGCAACTGTTATGTGTACAGTAGTAGACCAATCAAGCACTTCCTCCTCAACTCAAACTCTTATGAAGGAAGCAAATGTTAAATGAATATGTATATATAAATTATGCATACATAAATATGTATAGCACACATATATACTTAAAACACTTTAAATAATGAATCAAATTCATTTTATATATGCTGATTTTTATCCAGCTTTTTAAATTTAACATTACATTATAAATATTTCCCATGCCACTAAAAGTTTTTGTAAAGTATCATTTTTCTTTCACGGCTGAGTAAAATTCTATCATTTAAATATGGTTTAATTTCCTTGACCATTTTTTTTCTTATCGCTATAGGGGACATGTGCTTGCCAGAGAGAGACAGAGAGAGAGAGAAGCACCACCAATGGGGCATGGTCACACTGCAATCCCTTCTCCATTTCCTCATTCTGTCAGGATTTGGGGCATGCGTGAGCATGTAACCAGTATGTTTTTCAAGCCATCAGGGCCAAGATTCAAACTTTGGTCAGCCATGTGGTATTTGGCTCCCCTAAATACTAGGCTATAAAGTTGTCCCTTAACATTTTTTGGGACATTTTATTATTTTAAATAATGCACTCTGCACATATTCATCCCTGCATAGTGTTTAACACTGTAGACATAGCCACACTCTTAGGTTTAAATCCCATCTCTAGCATGAACTGAGACACTTCTCTGTCTTTAAGAAGATTATGATATCACTTTCCTCCTCTGGATGTTAGGAAGATGACATGTGTAATATAGGAAAGCACCTAGAACAGTATATGAATAAATAAGTTATCTAAATATTACCTGTTACAATTATTACCTATTTGTCTATATGTTCACTGAGATTTATAGGCCTTGATTACTTTGTTTACTATTATATCCCTAACATCTAACCCAGTATCTCATTCATAAAGTGGAATTTAATAAATTTATTTAATAAATTATGTGGAAAATTCTCCATTTATACAATATGTCATTGAAATTACTAGTTGAAAGAGTATGAACATTTTTTAGGATCTTGATACTTCCTAACTACGTTCTAAGAAAGTATTAATTCATATTCCAGCCATGGTACATGATAAGAATGCCCTTCTGAGCCTACTTTCATCATTATTAAGTATTACAATGGAAAGTTTTTTCTAATTTTCATTAATATATTGCATTATATTTCTGATTGAATTTATGTTTTTAATTACCAGTAAAGTGAAAAATGTTTTTCCAGTTGAATATATTCTTTATGTTGTCTATTTTCAGGGCCAGCAGATGGTATAGTGGTTTGTCACTGGACTCCCATATGGCCGACCTTGGTTTGAGTCCCAGACCTGGTGGCTTGAAAATCATGCTGGGTGCACGTGTGTGCATGCCTGAGATCCTGGAAGGAGAATGGAGGAGAGGGAATTGTGGTGTGGCCATCCTTCTGAGGGGATTGAGTCATACTTTCCCAAATCTCACTGTCTCTGTCTCTCTCTATCTCTCTCTCTCTCTGGTGAGCACACTTGCTCTAAGGTAAAAACCTCTAAAAATAATAATATTAATAAAATAGTCTATTTTCTTCATCCAATTTTTGGCTGACATTTGGGTGTTTTCCTTACTAATTTTTAAGAATTTCTTTCATTGTTAATATAGTAACCATTTGTTAAATTTTTTTACATAACATTTGCCTCTTAAGTTTTGTATGCTGCTTTGTTGCATTCCAAATACCTTAATTTTTATGTAGTATAACATTGATTCTTTTCTTTGTGATTCACTCCATGCTTTTGTCACTAGAAATTCTTCATTATGTAGGAGTCAATAAACACATCAACCATATTAAATTCAATGTTATATTGAACTTAACTCTTTGACCCAATGGAATTTATTTCCCCTCCTCTAAATAGTGGCTACTTTCAATATATAATTTATGCAATAACTTATTCTTTCCACATCACATTGATAATATATGTTTTTACATTTAGTTGAGTCTCTGAATTTTAAATTCCATGGTTTTATAGACTCCACTAATCCTACAGCTTTTAATGTGGTAAGTTTAATACATTCTAATATCTTGTAGGGAAAAATCTCTGATTCCCACCATGCATCTGTACACAGATGCATGCACATACACATACACACAAACATACATAGTTCTACTCCATCACATTTCAATCACCAAGTGCTTGGGGATACATTATATGGAACCAGAAATTTTCCCAGATGCCATGACAGAATAAACTAACACAGTCTCTTCAATTATAGAGCTGAAAAGTTGCAGAGGTGGAACTAGATAAGCAAGCATGCAATATATTACAGACAGGCTGTCATAGGGCAAGAAAAGTATATAATGAGTAGTCACTGGTCTGGACTTAGGGGAAAAATTAACAACTTTTCACAGAAGATGAAATGAAACTTAAACTGTTAAATTATGAAAAGGAATTGATCTGTCAGAAAAGTCAGGACATTTCACACTTGTGAAATTAAACCGATGATTTCTCCATTCCTCTGTTCTTTTTAAGTTTTCATCCATTCACTCATTTAAGTTGCTTTGATGATCCAGTTTCTTATTTGTTTTGGAAGCTAAAGACAAAATATCCCTCTGTTTCCCAACTTAATGCATATTTTTCCCTACAATTCAGGCACTTGATATGAACTAAGCAACTACATCTATGTCTATTATCTATCTTTAATATATATACTAGCTCCCCTTCTCATGTCATTCTCCTCTTGTTGTACCTAACCTGGAGTGCTACTCAATTAGACAGTCTATTACACTTTATACTCCATGATTTTTTGCTTACTTTTTCTGTGACTTACATGAGACCATTACTGTGTCACATGTACACTATGAACTTACTCAGCCATAAAAAACAATGAGACCCCAGAAGATTTAATGCTAAGTGAAGTAAGCCAGACTATGAAAGACAAACACTGTATGTCCCTGCTCAATATACACCAAACGTCTGCACTCTATGTCAGAAATTGAGACCCAAAGATATAATGGTAGGAAGACAAGTTTGATACCAGATACTATACGGGAGGAGAGAGGAAGAGAGGGGGGGTATGTGGAAGGGGCTTAGGAAAGAATTACTTGATAGACATAAGAATGTAAAGTTCTCTGATAAAGAGATGTATATGGTAATATCCTTGATATGATGGTAACATAATGCACATTTTTGAAAAGCTAAAACCAAAATTTAAATATTAAATAATTCGCTTTTAAACATTTTTATTTATCATTATTGTTATTTTTTAACATTTGCTAGAGGGAATGAGTGCTCACCAGAAAGAAAGAGAGAGAGGGAGGGAAAGTGAGAAAGCAAACAGCCAGGTCAGGTCTTCAACCAGTGTTGGCCATGTAGGAATCCAAAACCTCAACCACGAAGCCACCTACTGGCCCCAAATAACTAGCTTTTAAAAGACTGAAAAATAATTGTAGTCATGTATGCTTAGAGCATAAAAAATTAAGTTGTCAAAAATGACACAATTATTCTTTCTACAGAAATACACAAATGACATCTTATTGTTAAAAGAAATTATAATTTTTAATTGAATGATTCCTGATATATATTTTATAATATCTTTGAAAATTGTTTGTGTTCATATAAACACCACTTATTTTCTATAATGGAGAATATGATATCACTAACCATTTTGGCCAAATGTTTCCAAAAAAAATGAATTCTTCAAGTGTCAGTAAACATTTAATAGACTCTGATCTTTATGTATTTGTTTCAGGCATTATTCTAAATTCTATCTCTAAAAATACTAAAATTCTGTGACTATTTTGTATAACATATAAAAATTTAATGATGTGAATGTAAATCTAGGGGTTTCTGAAGGTCAAATGTCTTATACTAAATAATATACTATTATTTCTTCACAATTATTCATCTCCTTTTTCAGCATAGTTTCCCTGTGCAAAGTATAATTTCCTTCCCACTGACTTTAGGCTTGGCCATTTGACTTTGACCTATGGAATGCTATGGAAGGCACAATATGGCAATCCAAGGAAAAGCTTTAAGAACCACTACATAATGACTTTTTTCTTTGGAATATGCCCTCTACTATAAGCACAATCTACCCAAACACCGGTTTTCTTGAACCTGGGTCACTGAACAAGATCAGAATTGACCAAGGCGAGCTGAACCTTGCCTGCAAAGTTTAGCCAACTTGCAAATCTGTGAGGAAGAAATAATCTTCACTGCTGTAAGCCATTAAGGTTTTGTAGTTTACTGTCACAGAAGAAGCTGGCTAATCAAGTATTAGGTGTTATTTTTATGAAACTAATGAAAAGAAACTATTTCTGAAAGTCTCATTCCAAACACTGTATTAAGCAACTCCTTATTATCAAGGTGTTTGTTCCTTCCTTGATGCTTGGTATTGTACTAAATTAGCTAAAATAAGTTATAGACTAGAAAAGATGGAAAAGTATGTTAGCAGGGAAGTTAATAATGTCTCCCTGAAGATAATTCTCAGAAATAATGTGTTAATGGTACAAACAGATGGAAAGTTTGGGTTCAACTATCTAACAATATTGCCAATATATCACCAAGAGCATTTGGTGGATAAATTATCTTTAATGTTTTGAATGATTTAGTAAATTGGTCTTAATGGTCAAATTTTAACATTTACATGGAGCTTTCTAATTAGTTGAATGAAATTTATTATAAAAACCTCTAAAACGACATAATCGGTGTCACTGATGATTTGCTTACACTTAGAACACTGGGGATGGGGAAATGCCAAGCATCTAGCTATATTTAATTAAAAAAAATTGTGTTCTATATTTTATCTTCATCTGTCCTTTATACTCAATAGGTAAATCAAGAAAATGATTAAGCATCTAATCAACAATGAAAGCTTCTACATATTTTCCAAGTGCCAGGAAAAAAAAAGGTGAAACAAAACATGTACTCCATGTGGGGAAGATAATAAACATTTTCTAAAAATATTATAAATATGAATAATTATGAAGAAAATTTGAATAATCAAAATCTCTATATCCACTATCCTAAAGCATCACAAGGCATTGATTATTCAGTTCATTGAAATGAAATGGTATATTGCTAAAATCTATTGGCATGTTCACATGTTGAGGGCATTTTATGACAACTATAACTTTAGTAATTTTAACTGTACCTAGAAAATAAGTGGACACAAGGAAACCTTATATTAACTGCCAGCCTTGGTTAAGTTCTAATTATCTGCTAATCTCTCTGTTAAGTGACTTTATTATACATTATCTCGTGCAATCTTCGTTAAAAAAAAAAAAAACCAACTTATGAGGTAGGTTCTATCATTATTCTCACCTTACAGATAAGGCAATTGAGGTTTAGAGATATAAAATACTTTGCCTACAGTAATGGGTAAAGGTCAGAAGATATGACTTGAGAATTCAAACTCTTTAAGTGAAAGTGAATCCTAATGAAGGAAAAAAGTGAAAAAGTTCTTTAAGGTCATAAGTTTGATTTAAAGATACTTAATATCATACCCAAAGTTAAAGAATTAGAAGGAAAAATTAAGCAAGAACTTGAGGTTTTGACCATGGTCTCTTAATACATTATACCACATATTTATTAAAATATCAGCCAAAAAGTTCTTAAAATTTTTTATTAACCAACCTTTGGTGTAATTTTATAGTCATGTGTCGTAATAGAATCAATTTCTTTCCTGAGGTTTACATTTCTCCTCTGAAGAGTTCAGTAATCTTCTAAAAATACATTTTATCCCAGTAGGGGTCAAGAAATATGAAGATAATTAACTCCTAAGATGTCTTTGTTATTTTATTCATATTTAGTTACTTAATTAAGGTAATTGTAAGATATACAGTCAAAGTAAGTTGAACTTAAGCTTAATAATTATTATTTCTACTAATTTCAAATTGCCCATCTCAATGACATTTGAAAATTATTAGCAGCTTGAAAATTTTAACAAATATGTTTTAAAATAGCAAAGAATTTTTCAAAGACAAAATGATTTTTTTTTTTTTTACTGAGCTCATTATGGTCAATGTGTAATGACTCTTTCCTTTACCTAGCCTACAAATAAATGCCTTGGAAACAAATGTTTAGACTTCCCAATTTCTAATTTTAGTGAAGAAGATGAGTTTTTCACTCTCATTTAAAGAAATAGAAACTAAGTAAGAAAAAAAAGAAACATTATTTTCGTTCGTAAGAAATAATACAAGAAAATCTATTTAGTAAGATCTTTGACACACTTACTTGTTATTTCACCTGTGACTTCAATGAAATCGTGGATGAAATGCTATGATTGTAAATGATATGAAGCTAAGAGGAATAAATAGTATAATATAGGCATCTTAGAAATTTCATAAAATGAAATTGAGAAATAATGAAGACAATATCTTGTAATGAGAATTTCTTTAAAAGTTGGCATTCAGCAGAGACTTTTTTATGTAAAGTTCATGAGGCTTAAATTTCAGGACCCCTGATTTACACCAACACACCTTCTAGAACCTGTATCTAGTTACACGTATTATATCATTATTATTATTATTATTATTATTATTATTATTATTATTGGAGCGGTTTTTGCTATAGGGTGCGTGCATTCACCAGAAAGACAGAGAGACAGAAACCGAGAAATCATCCCCCACCCCCACCAGGGGAGATGGCCAAGCCACAATCCTAATCCCCCCTGGGCATGCACGCACACGTGGCCGGCTTGAGTTTAAGCCACTGGGTCTGGGACTCGAACTGCGGTCAACTATATGGGAGTTCAGCGACATAGCTATTACGCTAACTGCTGGTCCATATTATTTTTCTTAGAGATGTATAAGCTTCAGGCCCCATAAAACCTGGATTTGCCCTTGAGTTTCAATCAGCACAGGATAATATAAACTGCCTAACCGTGAATCCTTCCACTATTAACCTTTCAAACCTTTCTGGTTAAACAAGGAGAGCAAATAAAATCACCATAACCCATGCCAGCCAGCATAACCTGGAGACAAAAGTCAATTTACACATAAATGGGACAAATGTTCATCTGAGACCACCAGAGTTGGCTCCTTGATGAGGAGGAGGGAACTTTTATTTATAAGAAGAAAATGAGGCATTTGACTGTGTAGAAAGCACAGGGATGAATGAGCATGTTCCCCAAAAGCAGAGAGGCCAATAAAGACTACCCTATGGTATAGAAGACTCTGGGCAAATATTTGTTTTTTCTTTTTCTTTTTTTTTTTTTTTTTTTTGTTTGTTTGTTTTGTTTTATTTTTGTAATGATCCTATAAAGAGTTTGATTAAAAATGTATTACAGAACCAGCCTATAGTGTGTTGGCAAAGGTTGCTGGATCCACATGGCCTATAGTGTGGTTCAAATCCTATACCAGAGGATCTGATAAACACAGCATGCCCAAAATCCCAAAAGGAGGGACAGATAGAGGACAAAGGATTGTGTGATCATCCCCAAGGGGGATGCTTTCTCTCTATCTCTCTCTCTGGCAAGCACACATGCCCTCTGGCAAAATTTTTTAAAATGTATTATAAATTGGGACCAGCAGTTAGTGTAATGGCTGTATCGCTGGACTCCCATGTATTCGACCGCAGTTTGAGTCCCGGATCCGGTAGCTTAAACTCACGCCGGGCACATGTACATGCGTGCCCAAGTTCCTGAGAGGAGAATAGAGGAGAAGGGATGGTGACATGGCCATCCCCTCTGGGGGGGGGGGGGGGGTGATTTCTCGCTTCCTGTCTCTCTGTCTCTCTCTGTCTTTCTGGCGAGCGCATGCGCCCTATAGCAAAAACCTCTAAAAAAATTGTATTATAAATTCATGGACCCATGTGAAATTTAGTGATTTACTGAAGATGTAGAAACGTGAATATAGAAGAAGTTTAAGAAGTATATACATATCATGGGAACCAGCAGTTAGCGTAATGGCTATGTCGCTGGAATCCCAAGTGGTCGACCGCAGTTCGTGTCCCGGACCCGGTGGCTTAAAACTCACGCTGGGCATGTGTGCGTGCGTGCCCAAGATCCTGAGAGAAGAATGGAGGAGAAGGGATTGTGGCGTGACCATCCCCCCTGGGGGGTGATTTCTCGCTTTCTGTCTCTATGTCTCTCTCTGTCTGTCTGGCGAGCGCACGCGCCCTATAGCGAAAACCTCTCAAAAAAAAAAGTATATACATATCATTTGCTGTAAAATCAATACATTTGAAGATGCTTTGTAGTGTTTGAGGACTACCTCTTCCTGTGCATATCCACCTTCATGTCCTTTATTGTCATAATGTGTAATTACTAAGTTCACATATTCTGACCTCAGAAAAACAGCATTGCTGGTACTGCTATAGAAATGACTTTGGAACCGGTGTATATTTGCACAGCACAGAGCCATCTGCACCTGTAGTTCTGTAATACCACTTGCTTAAAGCTGGTTACGTGATTATTCATGACACTGCATCATTTATCATGACACCTGTGAATTTCTAACTTCAATAACTCTCTTAAAGGTTGCTGTGGTACCTTGTTGATAATGACAAATCCAGAGTATTTCAGAAAATGTGAATGATAGTTTGTTTTCTGGTTATGTTGAATTCATTGCTTATAATTTTATAGCAAAAACTTAACACATCTTCCAACCATATTTCTCTTGAACTATTTAATTTAAAAAAATCAGTGCATTTCTATAAATGTGATTACACACACTTCAACAAACTGCCACCAGTGGGAAAGATAGGCAAGGGACAGTGGGATAAGAGATTTATAATTTGTAGAAAAAGAATGTCTTTCATTCAGCATGACTTAGAACTGTCCCTATAAAAAACACACCACTACATCAATCAGAAGGCCCATGGGCAATACTTTGAAAAGTCCCAGTGGAGGGAAGCATGGCCATCCCCAGAGAACTGTTTTGCATGTGGCATGCAGTCTGCAGAGGAGATGGGGTGAGCACCCCGGTGCCAGTGGTTGAAAGGCTGTAGGGTTAGGATGCTTCCTGTAGCCCCTACAGGATGCCTACAGGGCTGTGGACTAGAGACAGCATCAGGAGCAGACACAGACCAGTGATATCTAACACAGACCCAGAGCTCAAACCCAAGAGTCGGTGACAGACAGTTGGTAGCCCAGAGCTCTGAAACATCCTGTATCTGACATGAGTCACCCAAATCAGCAGGTCAGCCCTGTTATGCTCCACTGACTTCATGTGATTCCATGAATAAACACTGTGGTGGCCACTCACCAGCTACCCTCATGGATCCAGGCTGGTCACAGGGTCCTAGGACAACCCAACGTATTGGGTCATTGAGAAAGTCATGACACATTTTTGAATAGAAAAACAGAAAAAATACATCAAGACTTTCCCAACAGTCTAAGATATGAGTCTCAGAGCTCCTGGGGGATATATGGATAATCTCCAAGTATAGAGCAGAGAGGTGAGCCATGGGGACAAGAGTCCACGTGGAACAGGCTTGAAACACATGGCCTAAAGCAAGGACTTGCCTGGGTCTAAAGGTAGTTCTGGGTCCAATTCCAAGTGATGGAATATTCAGAACAGGCCTGAGACCAACTGGATCAGAGTGCTGGATATTGGGGAGTTGGAAGGAAAAAAGTTAGTGGGATAGACCAAAAGTGGTGGTCTCTATCAGTTACCTCTTCTGATACAGAAGGGGGTACTACATGTTCTTGGTAGTTTAATAATGAAAAGGGAGAAGTGAAATTCCTTAAAATTGGGGTTATACTGACATAAAATTATACTAAAAATCAAGAGAAGACAAACAATAACAAATGTCAGAAAAAGAAAAAAATAAACATTTTTTGAAAAATCTCTCATATAGCAACAAAAGTAGTTCTTGAGCTAAGAAAACCAGTACCATGAACTTGGACCTATTCACTTTAAAATTCCATCCTTGTCCTCGTGTTCTCTGTGCCACAGAAGAATGGTACCTGTGACCATATTTCCCTAGGCTGACAAATAAGCCAGTTTCTGAGTGGGCTTGAACAGCTACCTCAAACACTTGTGAGAGACTGGAAAGTTTTAGGAAGAGAAAAGCCAGGTGTGGTTTTTTGTTTTTTTTGAAGCACATCCTTTTTTTTTTTTTTTTTTGACAGTTTTTTGCAATAGGGTGCATGCACTCACCAGAAAGACAGAGAGAGACAGAGAGACAGAAAGCAAGAAATCACCCCCCAGGGGTGATGGCCATGACGCAATCCCTTCTATTCTCCTCTTGGGATCTCAGGCATGCATCCACATGCGCCTGGCATGATTTTAAACCACTGGGTCCAGGACTCGAACCACAGTCGACTACATGGGAGTCCAGCAACATAGCCATTATGCCAACTGCTGGTCCTGCCAGGTGTGTTTGTCTCACTCCCTTTCTGCCTTGGGAGGCATCTCAAGAAGTGACTATTCATTTTCTACTGCTTCATTATATCCTGAGTTTTCTTGGTCCCTAGGCTCTGATAAACAGCACTACCTCCCTTTGTCTCTCAGCCTAGTGATGCAAATGGTTTTCTACTTTCCCTGGTCTCTAGGTCACCTCACTACCCCGCCCCCCAATTTGGCTTCTCTACTCTCCTATCATCTGTGAAACTAATACTCTGCACTGCAGTCCCTCTGTTGCAAAGCTTCTATAATTAAAACAGTGAGGTGTGTTGGCCCATGAAAAGACAGAGCACAAAGAAACACACAGAAAGTCAAGAAATAGATGCAGGTATATATGGAAATGTGATACATGATAAAGTTGCCAACTCAGATCACTAGGAGGAAAGATGATCTTTACAATAAATGGTACAGTACAGATTGACAGTAATTAGGAAAAACCAAAAATTTGAATCTTAACTCATATATTACCTTAAGGATAAATTTTACATAAATGTAAAATAAAGCTATATCAGTTATAGAAGAAAACAATAGTGGATACTTTCATAACCGGAGAGTGAAAAAGAAAGCCTTTTTAAATAATTATTCAAACTACAGAAGTAACAATAGAAATACTGAGAAATTTAGCTAACTAAAAGAGAAATGGAAAAAAGAAAACTATCATAAGCAAAATTAGAGGACAAATGACAAACCAGGAGGAAATATTTGCAACTTGCATCACAGACAAAGGTCTAAACTAGGGTTTCTCAAGCTCAGCACTACTGACATATGAGGGCAGTTAGCTTATTGAGGAATTGTGCTGTGCATTGAAGAAGTTTAGTAGCATCTTTGGCCTCTCTACTCCCTAGATGCCAATGGCACTTCCTTTTTTCTTTTTTTCTTTCAGTTTTTGCTATAGGGCGTGTGTGCTCACCTATAGACAGAGAGAGAGAGAGAGAGAGAGAGAGAGAGAGAGAGAGAGAGAAATCTTCCAGGGAAGATGACCATGCCATAATCTCTTCTCCATTCTCTTGGGAGTTTGGGCAGGCACACATACCCACCATGATTCTCAAGCTTCTGGGTCTGGGGCTCAAACTATGTAGCCAGCCATGTAGAATCCAGCTGCCTTAACCTCCATGTTACCTGCTTGTCCTGGCATTTACTTTTGAGGTGTAGCAACCAAAAACATTTTCAGATATTGCCAAATATCCTGCAGAGGGGAGCAGGGAGGAAGACAAAAATCACCCCGACTTGAGAAACACTTGACTGTTCTAATACATATAAAGATCTTAGAGGGACCAGCAGTTGGCATAATGACTATGTCACTGGACTCCCATGTGGTTGACCATGGTTCGAGTCCTGGACCTTGTGGCTTAAACTCACGCCGGGCATGTGTGTGTGCATGCCCAAGATCCTGAGAGGAAAATGGAGGAAAAGGGATTGCGGCGTGGCCATCTCCCCTTGGGGGTGGTTTCTCACTTTCTGTCTCTCTTTCTGTCTTTCTGGCGAGTGCACGTGCCCTATAGCAAAAACCTCTCCAAAACAAACAAACAAACAAAGATCTTAGAATAGTGAAGAGAAAGTTCAAAACCTTAGTAGGAACATTTGATTAAAAAGAGAGACAAATGGCTTTTGAGCACACAAATGGTTGCTTAACCTTTCCATAATAAGAAAAATGCAAATTAAAACTACGCTAAGTTATTTCATACCTATCATACTGGCATACATACAAATATTTGAAACATTTTTCATAAGCTATATATTATAATGGAAGTACAAAACGGCATGACCTATTTGAAGGACAACTTATTTATTTTAATTAATTTAAAATTCTTTTCATCATTTTCTTTCATCTAGCAACCTTACTTTCAGGAATGTTCTCAAAGAGATATAGTTCCACAAATATAAACCAACATGTACAAGGTTATTTATTGCTTAAACAAAACTGAAAACACTTCAGATGCCCATTAGTAGTAACCATGGAATAAGCAATGATACATACACCCAATGAAATACTATGTAGACCTTGAAGGAAGAGATATGTACTGATATAGAATACTGTTCCAAATGTACTCTTACGTGGGAAAAGCAAGGAACTGAATTGAGTATATTTCTCTGTGTGTGTGTTTGTGTGTGTGTACATGGAAAAAAGAAAACTCTTAAAAATGATAACATGTTAGATGAACGTGAAGAATGAAGGATCCTATAGACAGACTAAGAATTTTCTAAGTACATCTTGTCTTATAGTCTTGGCTTTTAAACTATGTAAATATATATTTAAAGCAAATTAACAGAAAAGTTCAAGCCTAAAACTGAAAAGAAACCAAAATAGATAAACTTAGTAATTTTTAATTACTAATACAACAAAGAGAGAAAGTAATTTCATGTGATTTTGGACACAGTCTTCTGGTTATATACATAGTTTTAATTGCCAAATTGTACATGTACTTGCCAGAGAGAAAGGGAGAGAGGCAGCAACCTGCCCTCCGATGGGGCAATCTTTTCTCCTCCATTTCTTCATCTTATGGGGGGCATGCAAACACACATGCCCGGCATGTTTTTCAAGCTGCTTGGTTCAGAATTCGAACCAAAGTTGACCGTGTGGGATTCAGCGCTAAAGAATTATTCATTTAATTTTATTTATTATTATTGTCCTTTTTTAAATTCATCAGAAAGAGAAAGAGAGGGAACGTGAGAAAGCAAGCTGCCAGGTCCAAGACTTGAACCATGGTTGACCATGGCAGAGTACAGTGCCTTCACTACTATGCTACCCTGCTGGTCCCCAAATTAAATTTCTAAATACAATTTTAGAATATACTCTAAAAATGAAAGATACTTCAAGTAAATTTCAAATTTTGTTCAGTAGTCTTAATTGTTATTAGAAATATTGGCATTATAGCTTAGAGCCTATTTTAGAATACAAGATAAAACAAATAAATAAAACATCTTAGGAACCAAGTTTTGCACTATAAAAGAAAAGAGATAAAAGATAAAAAGTAAACAGCTATATTATTAAATTATAGTATGTATTTGGAAACACCCATATGAAATAATTACATATGAAACCAAAATAAAATATACACACACAAATATATGTATGTTTTTTCTAGTGCTGTCCACTGTCATTGTTCATAAAACACTAATACATAAAAGTTAATAAATTTCACAGCGGTTATTGAAAAAGAAAGGGAAGATTACAAAGCTATCAAAGGTAACTACTAAAACAATTTTTAAAAGAGACTGATTAGGAATATACTTGCCTTGGGCAAGCGGATGACATAGGGATTATGTGGTTGGACTCTCACGTGGCTGACCGTGGCTTAAGTCTCAGACCTGAAGGCTTAAAACTCACACCAGGCATGTGTGCATACATGCTCAAGATCCCAGGAGGAGAATGGAGGAGAAGAGATTGCAGCATGGCCAGCCCTTTGGAGGGGCGGGGTTGATTTCTCACTTTCCCTCTCACTGTCTCTGTCTCTCTCTAGCAAAGGCGCATGTCCTAAGCAAAAAACCTTTTTAAAAAGAATAAAAAAGAATATGCCTGCCTCTTTGGGAAAAGATGTTGCTCACATTTTGTTGTGTTAAGCTCTTTATGTAGAAAGTAACTGGGGAATCATGGTGCCCAACAGTTCATTCATCCCACAGTTTACTTGCCGATTGAAAAAGGAAAAGCAGACCTTCATAATGGAAAGCTCTCGTGGTTCTCACCATAAAGACTATCAAATTTAACATTACCTTTTGTTTGTTTGCTTTTTAGTTTTTGCTGTGGAGTGTCTGTCACAGAGAAAGAAAGAGAGGGAAAGTGAGAAATCACTCCTTAAAGGGGATGTCCACGCCACAATCCCTTCCTCTCCAGTATTCTTTTGAGATTTTGGGCACACACGCACACATATCCAGCATGTTTTTCAAGCTGCCAGGTCCAGGACTCAAACAGTGTAACTGGCATGTGGGATCCAGAGTTTTAACCTGCTGGCTCTTTACAGTGCTTTTTAACATAGATGTTTTAAGCCTCCTTGATGTGATACAATCAGTGTAAGATGTGTAGAATTGTCTATGAAATAGTCTTGTCAAAATGCTTACTGGAGGGGCCAGCAGTTGGTGTAATGGCTATGTTACTGGACTCCCATGTAGTTGACCATGGTTCGAGTCCCGGACCTGGTGGCTTAAACTCACACTTGGGCGCGTGTGTATGTGTGCCCAATATCCCAAAAGGAGAATGGAGGAGAAGGGATGGCAGCATGGCCATCCCCGCTGGGGGATGATTTTTCACTTTCTGTCTCTCTGTCTCTGTCTTTCTGCTGAGCACACGTGCCCTAAAGCAAAAACCTCTCAAAAAACCCCCCACAAAATGCTTACCGGAATATAACCAAGACCTTAGACCTTACTTTCAGGTTATAAGAACAAGTTTTATAAGAACTAGTTAAAAATATCACAAGTGGGGGCCAGCAGGTGGAATGTTGGTTAAAGCCACTGGATTCCCACATGGCAGACCGTGGTTTGAGTCCCAAACCTGGCAGCTTGCTTTCTTGCTTTCCCTTACTCTCTCTGTCTCTCTCTGGTAAATTAAAAAATAATAATAACAAATTTATTTAAATAAATAAATATTTTTAAAAATATAAGGAAAAAATCAGACAAGTATCATGTGTGGGATATTTTGTAATTATTGCAATCACATCAAAAAGTCAACATCATAAAAGAAATTGTTGTTGGACTATTCTAGATAAAGAAGCTAAAGTGATATGACCAAGACAATGTTCTTTTTTTTATTTTTTTTTCATTTGCCAAAGGGTGCATGTGCTCACTGGAGAGAGACAGAATGAAAGAGACAGAAAATGAGAAAGCACTCCCCCCCCATGGGACATGGTTATGCCTTAATATCTTCTCCTCTATCGTATCCTCCTTTTGGGATTTTGGATATGCATGCCCAGGGTGTGTGTCCAGAATGATTTTCCAAGCCATGGGGTCTGGGACTCATTACATGATTAGTCAAGTAGGCTGTCCCCAAAATGCTCTTTTTATGTATGCATACTAAAAGATTTCAGAATAAAATATCTCCAAAACTCACTTTCAAATCGTTCAGCAAGCAAGATAGAGATAGATAAGTAGATAAATAGATGGATAGATAAAGCAAATATTGCAAATGTTAATTGTTGAATATAAATTGTGTATTAGGCATGTTCATTGCATTGTTCTTTGAGCTTAATTGTTTGGAAATTTTAATAATACAAATGTGGTTAAAAACACTGTACATGGGCCAATAGGTGGCTTACAGGTTAAGGCACTAGATCCCACATGACCAACTGCATTGTTAGAGTACCAGAACCGGCAGCTTGAAAATCACTTTGAGTGCAGTTGTGTGAGTACCCAGAATCCTGAGAGGAGACTGGAGGAGAAGGGATTGCAGTGTGGCTATTCTGCCCTGAGGGGTTGATTTTTCTCTCTTCCTATCCCTCTATGGCGTGCACACATGCCCTATAGCAAAAATCTAAAAACAACATTGTACAAATATAAGATGAGAGGTAGATGAACATAATGAAGACCTAAATATGTAGGAGGTTAGTGGGGCATGATTATTTCATCCTTATACCATTGAGAGTGGTACAAAAAAATGGGTCTCAGACAACTAACTGTATGGAGAAGCCAGGGTGGCACTAGATTCACCTTCCAGGGCACTGGGGGAACTGTCTCAGCTGTTGGTGCTCATGGCAAAGCCGATTAGACAAAGATCTACAAATCTTGGTCATAGTTTACAAAAACAGGTAACATTAAATGGTGATGTTGCAGGTGATGGGAAAGTTGACCACAACTATTAGTATTGTTATGGTTTATGGAATATGGTGATGGATATTATCTCAAGAAAACAAGGAAAAGCAATTGTCATCAGGGAGATCAATTCACAGTAAGGACTTAGACAAAGAGTATAAATTAATAGAAATACATCTAAGAAGGCCTATAGATCCGCATGAGAATTTCTTTGGAAGATAGGCAACAGTTATTTAATGAATTCATTTAAAATTATATAGTCATGGCATACTTTCCCAGTCTCAGGCAGTGTTTGCCCTTGGGTAGAAGGTAATGGTTTGTTAATAAGTACCTGGCTTCAACACACACACACACAGCCTGAAACATGAGTTTCAGGGTGAAAAGGAAATATTACTTTAATTGACTAGTTGAAAATTTCACAGGTCTGGAATTTAATTACCTATCTGTAGCTAGGATATCACGGTTTCATACCATTTTATTGCCTTTTTAAAATGACCATAATTTATCAGATCCTTGGGAGGAAACTGCATTGTGTACAAAAACAACAAACATTGGAATGTAGTTAATTCTCAGGTTGAAAAAGAGACTTGTATAAACTTGGATGTCCTCTACTGAAGTTCAGGTGAAAAGACAGATTCTGTTTAAGTGACAAGGATAAACTGGAATTCAGAGTCCTGTTGTCTTCACATTTCACAATATAGTTTCCTGTTTTGGATTCCAAGAAAAACCTGAGGGTGGATGAAGTTGTTCTTTGTCTAACTATCCCTGCTCATTTCTTCAGTTAGTTCATCTATATGGCATTTAAAGCCTCTGTATCTGAATCCACTTCCTGATTATGTAGAGCTTTGAGTGACTTTCCAGGTTTTAACTCTAAATTATCTTTTCTAGGCAGTGTATGTACTCAGGGTAACATTGTATTGTCTCTTTTTATTTGGAGAATTTTTTGTTTGTTTGTTTGTTTGTTTTGCTATAGTGCACGTGTGCTCAACAGAAAGACAGAGAGAGACAGAGAGACAGAAAGTGAGAAATCACCCCCCAGGGGAGATGGCCACACTGCAATCCCTTCCTCTCCATTCTCTTCTTGGGATCTTAGGCACACACGCACACGTGCCCTCTTAGGCACACATGCACATGTGCCAGGCATGAGTTCAAGTCACCGAGTCTGGGACTCGAACCGCAGTCGACTACATGGGAGTCCAGCAACACAGCCATCACGCCAACTGCTGGTCCCTAACTTATCATATTGTATGTTGTTTCTAAACATTTATCACAAGATTGGGCTCACAGAAAGCCCTGGGTACTTGTTGATAGTTTGATGGAGGGGAAAGAGTGGGATGAAAGGTTTCCCAGTCCCCAAGCCTTAGAGACTATGAATTCCCAATTTAATATACAAAACTCCTGAGAAGAGATGCATTTGCAAAGGGAAGAATTAAGGAGTTGATAAATTCGTTGCTGCTCTATTTTACTAGGTAAGTAAATTTATCCCTCTTGATATATGTGATGGTTACTTTCATGTGTCAACTTTTTTAGGTACCCAGTTTTTGGTCAAACACCAGTCTAGATACTGCTATGAAGGTAATTTTAGATGTGACTGACAGTCAGTAGACTTGAGTGCAGCAGATTATTCTCCATAATGTCTGTGGGCTTTGTCCAATCAGTTGAAGGCCTTAAGTGAAAAGGCTAATGTCTCACAAAAATGAAGAAATTCTGCCACTGAATTGTTTTTGGTTCAAGACTGAAACATCAGCTCTTCTCTGGACCTCTAGCCTGTCACCTTGCTCTAGGGAATCAGGACTTGCTAGCTCACAAAACCACACAAAGCAATTTCTTAAAACTTATCATTCTTCTCTCTCTCTTCTCTCTCTCTCTGTATATAGATATATATCCATATATGCATATATATTCTGCATATCTGGAGGAGCCTAATATATGTATTTCCTCATCTGTAAGGTCTCCCCAAATTTTGCAGTTTTACAGTTTCATATGCAATGAATAGATCATTTTTGTCAAATAACTGCCGGAAATTTGAGCTCTTATAATTAAGTTAAAAAATTTCTCTGAAAAATATTTTCCTTTTTCACTGATAATTCAAAGGTATACTCTGCTAGTATATAATAATGATAAATTATTGATATCTGAAGTAATAATAATACTTCATCATTTGTTAAAATATTCCAGAGCTGAGAAGACATTTAACTACATTAGCAAATGACCCAAATCAACACTAGTATTATTTTGTTAAAATTGATGACACAGAGGATAAATAGGCAGAAGATAGAGGATTTTTAGGACAGGGAGATGCTTTATATGATAGCAAAATGATGCATACAGGTCATTTATATATTTTCAGAAACCTATGGAATGTGCAACACAAAGAAGAGTGAACCTTAGTGTAAATTATGGACTTTGGGTGATAATGGAGTGACAATGTAAGTTCACCAATTGTAATAATTGTGTCACTCTGGTTAGGATGTTGATAATAGGAGAGGGGATGCATCTGTGGAAGCAAGGGTATATGGGGAATCTTCGTACATTCCACTCAATTTTGCTGATAACCTAAAAGTACTCTTAGAAATAAATCTTTAAAGAAAATTAATAATCCAGGTGTGAATAAAATAGGAACTACAGAGAATGTCAGAATTTAAAAATCAACTTGCACCACACTGTTCCTACTTAGAGTTCTTATCATGCTGTGTTTCTTATGATTCAGTTGTAATTAGTCAGAATATACTGCAGCTGCTTGTGATTTCAAGGAAGAATGAGATGTTTATAAAGAGAAAATGTTTTATTATCTCTGCTTTTTAGAATTCTTTTCTTCATAAATGGCATTTTATGATGTGTTTTTCCATCACCATTTCAAATACTAAACAAGGTTGTTAAATAGGGTTTTATCACACATAGAAAAATTGCTACATATTAGTTTCCTTCTCCACTTCTTCCCCTATGTACACACACTCTCGCACATTATTTTTGTATGTGACAGTTTCTGGCTCTTCATAAGATGTTTTTGCAAAAGTATACTGCATCAAATTTTTTTCAGCCTTTTTTTTTTCTTAAGATTTCTGCCATAGGATGTGTCTGTGCTGGCTAGAGAGAGAGAGACAGAAACAGAAAGAGAGAGAAAGTGAGAAGTCACTCCCCATCGGGGATAGCCACATTGCAATTCCTTCTCTGTTCTCCTCTTGGGATTTGGGGTATGCATCCACACATGCACAGAGTGATTTTCAAGCTGCCAGTTGGGACTTGAACTGTGGAGTGGGCCATGTGGAATCCAGCACCTTAACCACCCTGCCATCTGATGGCTTCCCCCGCCCCCAGCTCTTTACATTTTTACTCTGGTATCATTGCCAGGGTTTCAAATGCACTATGATTTTCTTCAGTTTTTTTATCTCAGTGATAATTTTGAAATTATCATGTCTCATCAATATATCAAAATATACACCTTCCTTATAATGCGTGCTTTCTATATTATGTTGGGCTATGTGCTTTTTCCTACTTTAATTTCCTAATTTATGGGATTATATTTTAATTAGTCATGGATATAACAGCAAGAGTCTATATTAAGAGCAGGTATTAGGGCCAGCAAGTGGTGTGATGGTTAAGGCACTGGACTCCCATATGGCTGACCACGGTTCAAGTCTCGGACCTGGCAGTTTGCTTTCTCTCTGTCTCTCTTACTCTCTGGTCAAAATTTAAAAAATACTAATAATACTAATAATAAATAAAATTAAATAAAATAATTCTTAAAAAAATAAAGCAAATACTTTCCTTATGAATGTAGCATGAAACTTTTGAGGTACCATGAAACATGGTGCAAAAATCATCTTCTTCAAATATCCAAGAAGACAACTGTTAAATTTCAGGTGTAGGCCCAGCTACAGTGGTATAGGCAATACGGCTCCGCTGCACAAAACTAGAGGCATCGGGGAAGGTCCATGGTTCCCGTCCCAAGTCAACCTGAAGGTGCTGGTTGCAACTATGCGGACAGGGTCCTGGCTGGCTAAAAAGCTGGAATGGATGGATCACAGCATGAGGATCCATGCGAGGGGTGCCCCCTACGTATGGAAAAAAATGAACAAACTTTAAAAAAAATAAAAAAGGAAAGAGCAGGAACAGGCTATCATGTGCATGAGATAATAAAAAAATAAAGAGAAGCATCAGAGGGATTGTATGAGAATTGGAAGAAACAGAAACATATTCTCATGGTTTTTAGATAATTTGAAGAGGAAAAAAAGGACTGTTCGTGTAGTGGAGATCTACCTTTTAATTTTTTTTTTTTTTTTTTTTTAGATTAATGCCATAGGGCATATGTGCTCTCTATAGAAAGGAAGAAAGGCAGAGAGTGATAAAGTGAGAAATCACCACCCCCCCAGGGGGGTGGGGGATGACCATGCCACAATTCCTTTTCTCCATTTTCCTCTTGGAATTTTGGGCATGCTCACACATGTGCCCAATGTAATTTTCAAGCTGCCGGGTTTGGCACTTGAACTGCAGTCGGCCGAGTGAGAGTCCAGCACCTTAACCACCATGCCACCTGCTGGCCCCCAACATCTACTATTTTTGCTTGACTAGAATCTGCCTTATCTAATTAACATTATCACTATTTTCCTCTAAGAAACTACTCCTTTCCTATTAGATGGGTGGGAATCTCAATCAGGATGCCCCATTCTCCTCTGGGTAAGAGTGTACTTTAACCCCTGCCCAGGTAAATCAGATACTCTATGGGATATAACTCTTTAATTGAATGAGAGACTGAAAAAAATCTCAAATGATTAATCTCGATGGTTTTCTGAAGTGGCTTTTTCATTAGTTTATGCTCCCTACATATCTCTAGTTGCTCTAGTTACTGTACTTTTTGAATTACTGTTTTTTGTTTTTGTTTTTAAATCCTGCTGGTGTCTGCTGCTATCAATGCTACAGCTTTAACTAAAACATCCTGACCATGAAAATGGGTCTTGTTAGTGGTATGGAAACATTACAAAGAAAACTAACTTCGATAAAAGGTGAACTGGATTAAAGAATAAAGACATTCTGTAAAACGGTAGAGGAAAACTTTGTCTGGAAATGGCCTAGAATCCTGGCCCTCCTAAAGGATAAGAAGACAAAGTCAGAATGTAAATCAATGTACTGCTTCCTTCACTGGAAAGTCATACAATGAAAAATATCAGGTGAACCAACCAGTATGCTTAGTGATCTACCTAGATTTACATTATGCTTCCAGTTCTTTATATCATTTCAGTTTGAGTAACTTAGACTTCGGTTAGGTTGTTTTAATCCAAAGATGTGCTGAGACATTTTGTTAGCATTCTAGAAGGTACCATATGATTTACCTAAGTGTAGGGGGTTCTGGGATACACAAATCACTAGAAAAAATAGTCTTTTCTAGCTGAACAAATTATAGCAATGGAAGCTTTTTTTATGGTTATCTCAAAAGATTTAAGTTATTGGGCCAGACAACTGGAAATGTGGTAGTTAAAATGGCTGGGCTGCACATGATCATCAGGATTTTGGCCATGCACAGGAGATGATTTTTCAAACTACCAGAGCCAGGACTCCAACTGAAACTGGCTATGTCATATCTGGCTCCCCATGTACTGTGCTTAACAACTCTGCTGTGGGGATGGCCCTAGATAGACTTTATCTTAAAAGCTACATGGTGAACAAGGTTGAAGTTTCAGGATAATGTGTTAGTTGAGTCAGACATGTGTTTGGATATATCAGGGTTTCTTAACCTAGGGATGATTGACCTTTTAGAGACAGGTCATTCTTTGTTGTGCTTGGCTGTCCTAGGCATTATAGGATTTTTTTTTTTTTTTTTTTTTTTTTTTTTTTTGGCACATGTGGTCTGTATCTCTAGAATTAATAGCAACCCTATCAGTTGACAAATGTCCCTTAAGAAAAGGGAGCAAAATTACCCCCAGTTGAGAACCACTGTCATTATAATTGTGGTTAAGGGCATTGGTTTGTTGAGCCTGACAAATCTGAGGTCAAGTCTCAGGTCTGCCCCTTTCTTACTGTTAACCTGGGAAAGTTACTTGTTTTCCTTCTCTGGAAAATGCTGATGGTTTGTCTTTCTAGGATTCTTGAAGATTCTAAACAAGACAATGCACTTAGCGTGGTGACTCACCAAGTAAAAACTCAATAAAAATAGATATTGTTATTTAATAGTAGTAGTATCTTTTTTTATTTAGTGAAAGATTTTTGTTATAGGGCACATGTGCTTGCCAGAGAGACACAGAGAGACAGAAAGTGAGAAAATCATCCCCTGGGGTGATGGCCATGCCACAATTGCTTCTCCATTCTCCTCTCGGGTGGGAGTTTGGGCACGCATACACCATGAAGTTTCTTTTCTCTTCTCTTCTCTTCTCTTTTCTTTTCTTTTTCCTTCCTTCCTTCTTTCCTTTCCTTTTCTTTCCTTTTCTTTTCTTCTCTTCTCTTCTCTTCTCTTCTCTTCTCTTCTCTTCTCTTCTTTTCTTTTCTTTTCTTTCTTTCTTTCTTTCTTTCGAGAGTTTTTGCCATAGGGCACGTGTGCTCGCCAGAAAGACAGAGAGAGACAGAGAGACAGAAAGCGAGAAATCACCCCCCAGGGAGGGTGGCCACACCTCAATCCCTTCTCCTCTATTCTCTCGGGATCTTGGCCATGCACACACATACGCCCGTCCTGAGTTTAAGCCACTGGGTCCAGGACTCCAACCACGGTCGACTACATGGGAGTCCAGCGACATAGTCATTACGCTAACTGCAATTTCTAAGGGTAATTCTCCTAAGGGTAAATTATCCTTCTAAAATCTGCACAGAAATGGCTAATCACAATTTCAATTGTATTGTTTGACAAAGATATAATGAATGAAACTTTTAAATAAATTGAAGCTCTCAATACAATAATTTTTAAATGAGACAAAGATAAACTTGGTAGCTAAACCTGAACCTATTTTCAGAAAAATAACTAGAGTACTGTTGCTCATCCATACACGGTTGCTGCTGAAAAGTACAGACAAGAATAATTATATTTCTAAAGTTCTTGTCTCAAGAAGAATACCTTGACTTTCCCCTCCCTCCTCTAACATCTTGCATGTTAACAGTGAAAGAGACCAAGAAAATGAAGAGGTCAATGTGAAATATTGTCACATGGAACTAATATAAGATGCATGATCAAACACAAATTTAAATGAAAGAAATTTGAACATGTGCATATCAAATTATCTCAACCACAAAATTAAAAAAATGACAGATGAATTGTCAAACCACTTGCTGCACAAAAATAAGCTTCTGAACTTTAGTGTTTTGCCTAATAGAAAATTTTTTTCTTTCTTGACTCAATTATGACCTCAGACATGCATCAGAACTTAATGCATATGAAAAAAAAATATCAAGCCAAACTTTGAGTCTGGGGGAAAAAATGTACGAGTAAAATGACATTTAAAATGCTAATTTAAATTCCTCAGCATAAAAATTCAGCTGGGAAATTCAATGCTTTCTTCTTGGGCTCTGGTGCATACTCAGGTGAGTACAGTGTATTCATAAACAAATACTTGCACAATTTCTTTAGTATCAAGTTCACTTTATCTGGGATATTCAGATAGTACTTTCATTTTGGGGTTATAGAAAGTCTATGAGACTAAAAGCTCAATATTTTGTTAGGAGATTCTGCTAAGAGGAATCCAGATTATTGCTTTGTACTTGTAAGTATATCAGTAACAGTCTCTTAGAAGGAAGTCACCTGAGAGTTCAGCTCACAGTGAATAATTTTATAAAAACTCTCTATGAAAGCATATTGCGTGGTTCAAGTAATGTGCTACTTTCCCAGTACAAGCCATGTCACGTTAAAATTGCTTTAACAGTACATTGCACCAATTGCACGAGGATGCTTGTAAGTAGAAGATATTGACAAATATTTCTTGATGATAATCCAATCTCTCTTCATTTCAGCAAATCGAAATGAAGTTTCCAAGGCTTTAAAGAAGTCAAATAACTAGCTAATTGTAGAGTTTGTCAGGAAACCCACTTTTTTGAATCCCAGTCCAGCTCTGGGTTGGATGATTAAACTATGGGCACACTGATTGCTTTGGTGAAAGAAGTTTACATGTTCATTTAATCTAAGATATCCTTCACCTTTCTCTCTCTCTCTCTCACTCCCCCACACATACACACCTCCCCATACATGTATCTTTATTTAACTTTTTTTTAACTGAAATGTTGAAATCTTAAAGGAATTGACCATTGTTTTTTAGGATATTGCTCTTGAACAAAATGAGGTTTTTATTACATTCTGGCTTCTGCATGGCTAACAGTATCTGAAGAAACACTTAAGAAAACATTGTAGACTGTTCTATTTCTTGAGAACCAAAAAGAGCATCAGTAAGATTTCCAGAGTATGGAAATTTAAATAGAAAAATATTCAGAGCAAAGAAAATTAAAGTATCATAAAAATGTTCTTTGTCAACAAATTGTGACAGTAGTACAAAGCATTCAGCCATAACAAATCTTTTAAGCTTTTCTAAAACAATTCCAAAAGCTAAATTCTAAAGAATAATTTAGGAGAAAGCAAACTTTTAACAAAAAGAATCTTCTTCCAAGGTAACCACTTTAAAGCCATTTGCATGTTCCATAGTTAGGTCAGAAAAGCAGGAACCAGGGAAAGAAAAGATTTGTTCTCTACATGGACTTACACTTGAAGAATTCCTAAATAAGGAATTAAATGTATATGAAATAATAACAATAACAATGAAAGAGGTGTTACATACTTTCTAAAGTCTATTACAAATATGATCTAAGATTATGGAGAGATAGACTATAACAGTTGTTAAAAGCACAGGCCTTGAGTTAGAATGCATGGAATCAAAGCCCAGCTCCACTTTTTTAGCCATTTGTACAGAGACAAGTGACGTGAATGCTCTGACCTTTGGTTCCCCCTCTGTAAATCAGAGATGACAACAGTTTTGAGTTGTCAGGAAAGTCATGATACATTTTTGCATAGAAAAACACAGAAAAATACATCATGACTTTCTCAACCACCTAATACTTACCTAGTGTTGTGAAAATTAGATTAGTTAACATATATAAACCATATAGAACATTTCTCAACAACCACAGATATAACTTACCTATGAAAATTTAATTAACAAGGACAATTTTATTGCCAAAATGAAAGAAATCATTTTAACAATTTAAATTGTTAAATGTTTTAAATTGTTTTTTTAAAGAATTATTTTATTTAACTTTAAATATTATTTATTTGTTTGTTTGTTTGTTTAATTTTTACCAGTGAGGGGCAGAGTGAGAGAGAGAAAGAGAGAGGGAAAGTGAGAAAGCAAGATGCCAGGTCTGGGACTTGAACCATGTTCAGCCATGTGGGAGTCCAGCACACTTAACCACCACTCCACCTGCTAGCCCCCGTTTTAAATTCTTTAAATGAAAGAATTATTTCAAAATCATGGGAAATTCCAAAATTAATTCTCTCCAGTCAAGAAAATTGCTATGTAAGGCCTTACAAGTGGTTATACCAGTACTTGAGACCCCCACACAATCAAGCTAGAAAGGCCTTCCATGTATCAAAATAAACTGAAAACAGACGAAGGATATTAAATATTAGGCTGTGAAAGCTGGTGTTTACTCAGAATAATTTAATGACAATAAATCTAGGCAGACCTAGTAGATTATGCCAATACATTTCCTAACTATGTCTAATTTGGTTGACTTTTTCTGTTTAATTAGTGAGTAGTATGATTATGAGCTCTGGAAGTTGTATGAATTTAATGCCATCAAATAGCACTAATGTACAGTACAGTAGGAAGACTTAGAATTTTTTCTGAAGACTTGTCTTACTACAAAAAATACAATGAACTCCCTAGAGTAATCCTTATTTGTCTCCATAATGAATGCTGTGGGGGAAATGAGGCACTTCCACTTTTCTTCTCATTAACACCTATATGACCTAGTCTGATTTAGTTGAACTAAGGGCATCTTCAATAATTATAAACACCAGGGCCCACCATAGATCCTCTCCTGGGAGAATTTATTAATGCAGGCAATTTAGATACAAACTCGCATGTCTGACACTTCTTAATTTCTTGGTTGCCTAAATATTCAATTAGAGCTTTATTTCAGCTCTATCTGTAGAGAGGTCTAAATATTTTACAAAATAAAGCAAATATAAGTTACAAATGGTGCTCCCTTTCTTTCAGGTTAAAATCTAGAAGAAACATTTTGTTAGGGTATAAATACTAGTATTTTTTCTTTCTTGTGATTTCCCTCCCTTTTCTTTACTATAATTAGAATGGTAGTTAATTGGTTAAATTTGTCCTTCTTAGAGGTATACTCTAGAAATATTAAGGAAACAATATTTTATCCCATAATGTCAACAAAAGCAGGAACTTTTTCATTAATAAAGAATGTTAGGAAGAGCCAGTTACAAAATAAGCAATAGGGAACATAATTGCATTTCCCAGAATCTATGGGAATCATGGAATTTTGCTGGAATATAGAGGGAAAGTTTGAATAAGTTTACAATAAGTTTTCACTGATTCACACTGTGTTTTGTTCATATCTTGACTATATAAAATTACATTTAACCGCATTTTTAAAAATTTATGGCTATACTTATTTTGACTTTCTTATCAGTTTTTCAGATCTTTTTTATATTTTATTTCAATTTCTCTTATACATTCAATCATATATGTAACTTAGCTTGCAAGATGAATATTCCAACATGTATACATTTCTCACCAATCCAGTTGAGAATACTACACATATTATCTTCAGCAGATAATAACCCATTTCTTTGTCCCATAAATGCCTTGCCTCTCTATTTTTCTCCTTAATGTCCTTCCTCAGACTCTCCTCCTTCACCCACCCTCTTCCCACACTGTATCTGGTATTTATATCCATTTGTCTTCCTATCTTCCTTTCTTCTTTTCTGTAAATAAATACTTATCTGACAGCAATTCATTTATTGACATTATATTACATATTAGAAATTCCATTAGAAAACTATAATCTCTATAATCATGAAACTTATGCCTATACAATAAAACAAACAAACAAACAAAGGTAATTAGATTGGGTCCCAAATCCAGTGACTAGTGTTTGTATGAGAGGAAAGGACACAGAGACACAAAGAAGGCCACAAGAATATAAAGCCAGAGATTAGAGTTATGCTCCTACAAACCAAGGAACACTAGAAACAGGGAGGTTTCTCCCTAGAGCCTTCAGAAGGAGTGTGGTCCTGCTGACTATTTGATTTCAGATTCTAGCATCTAGCGCCATGAGAAAATAAATTCAACCAGCTTATGGTACTTTTTGAGACATTTCTAGGAAACAAAATACAGACATGACTTTGAAGCATCTTAGTGGGACCCCTAAATAGAGTTGTCAAGGAGAAAACTGAATTTAGGGATTTGAAACTCTAGTTTGGTCTGGAGATAAATCTTAGGGAACATCAGCATATTATTGAACAATAAAACCACATAAATGACTAGGATAATCTGGAAGCAGTATGTAGAATGAGGAGCGCCCCATCTAGAACCCTGAAGAACAGTAACTTTTTAGGAATGGGCAGAAGTAGAGAGCTCACAAAGGGAGATGGAGAAGGAAACTAAGGAGAGCTAGAGGAGACCAGGAGAGTAAGGTGTCATAGAGCCACATGCAGAGTGTTTCAATGGTTAAGTCCAGTAGACTGGTTAAGTAAGACTTTGTCTATTCAATTTAGGAAAGGACAGTTCTGGCGGCCTGAGTTGTCAGTACAATAGTGGTGTTAGTTAGGGGAAATAACTTAGAGATGCAAAAGTGAATCCATAAAATGTAGACAACTCTTTCTAGGAGGTTGAATGTGAAAAGAAAAAAACTAACTGCAACTGACAAAAAAATAAAGGGAGGGCTTCGCATGCCTTAATCATCACTATTTGAATTTCCTTACATATAACTATGCTTTTAGCTAACCAGTCACCTTGATGTTTAGACAATGACGACAAAACAAATAAAACAGTACCTCATTTTCTTAGCTATAAAACTGCCAACAGTTACAGTAAAACAACTAGAACATGTTTTACAGATACAAATCTACAAAGTCAGTAAATGAAAATCTGTTGTTGGTAGAGGTTTTCTGCATAATTTATAAAGAGGGAAATTGTAGGCAGGATAATGTTTTGAAATGCAAAACATCTGACTCACTGTTAGGATGAGGAGCATTGAGTGACCCATGAGAGAAACTTTTCTTATTGTTCACATATGAGGCAGAGAAAATTCAAAACCCACAAGGCATCAGGCATCTCAAAGCAAAACTACTTTAATGAGGTGAGTCATAATGCCATCCAGGGAAATGAATCAGGTGCCCACATGCCCAATCGTCTCCATAATTACAGTCCCTACTCTCCCCCCTCTTAAATTAAAACTCAAGTCAGGTAACAACTAATGTCTATGTAGAACAAATTTAGCCAAATGGAAATGTACAGAGGCCTAAAAAGGAAAAGGAAAATATCACAGGGATAGCTTGTCCAACAAAGAGAAGAGCAAACAGGGACGCAAGAGAACCATCACTGTTAGTATCATGCCTACTGGCACCGAAGGAATTTTAAATGCTTTTACTGTGTTTTCTATTCCAGCTCATTTTGACACATCACACCACGGATTAAAAACAGTAGCTTTTTCTCAACATTAAAGTCTTAGATATTATCCCTGAAGCGCCTATGGTTTCCTGCTCAAGCCAACAGAGTGAGGAGCAGCCCTGTCCCCTCCCACCATTTTCCCCTCTAGCTTCCACAGTCAGTCAGAAGATGTGTAAATTCTACACCTTAAACATCTCTCTTCTGTCCTTCCCTAGAGCTACAACCTGACCTAAGTTGCCATTGACTCAGCTACGCAAAATGGTCTCACTTAACCTGTACTGTGCCCTCTAAGCAAAGCTACAGCACAGCTAGGGTAAGCATGGAAAAGAAAGCCTATCTTAAAAACTTTAAAATCTTATATGGTTTCCCACTAGGCCACTGCAAGCCTAAATAAGCCTTTGTGAAGAACGTGAAAAAAGGTAAGTGCCCTGCACTCTGAGATGAGCGGAGAATGAATCCTATTTCAGACCAGGTTTGCCCCAGTCAAGCTTTTTATCGAGTGCAGAAAATGCAAAAGCCTTTGCTCTTAGAATAAAATCCAGTCTTTAAAATAGCTTATAGGGCCATGGTGGTTAGGGAGCTGGATTCCCACATGGCCAACCGCAGTCCAAATCGCAGACTCAGGTGGTTTGAAAATCACATCAGGTGTGTGTGTGTGTGTGTATGCCCAAAATCCCAAGAGGAGTCTGCAGGAGAAGGGACTTGCAGTATGGCCATCACCACCTCAGGGGGTGATTTCTCATTTTCCCTCTGTCTCTCTCTGGTGAGTAAACATGCCCTATGGCAAAAAACTGACAAAAAAGAGAAAAAAGGGCTCATAAAGCCTTTTACAGTCTGGTCAGTGACAATCCTGTGTGATCACCTCTCGTCATTCTCTTCCACAAGTCCTCTGATCCTGCTGTCCTGGATAACTTTCAGAACCTTGACCATATCACATTCTCATTTACATCTTTGCCAAACCTCCCACTGTTTCAAACAATCTTCTTTCCTCTTCAGGTCTTGTCAAAAACATCACTTCCTCTCAGAGGACCTTTCAGACCCCTTCAATTAAAATATTTCTTGCCACACACTCCCACAGAGCTCCTAAGTGTGCCCTTGCGTAACACTCAAGGCTTATTTATTGAAACTGCTAATACAATGTCTGCCTTCTCTGATGGACTCTCAGTACAAGGAGAGCAAAGACTTTGTTTTCCTCTGGATCATCCATGTACAATAGTGTGTCTGACACTTGGTAGATGTTCAAGAAATATTTGTTGACTGAATAAATAAGTAAATGAATACAGAAAGCCTGGAATCCCTCTGGCAGCAAAGTGTAAAAGTTCTACTTTGTCTCTTCCACTCTCTTACTAATTGTGCACTTTTAAGCAAGTTTCCTAACCTTCCTGAGCCTACTTTATTAATTTTAAAAATGTCGATAGTACCATCTGTCCTATCTGGGTACAAGGTTGTCACAAAGTTTGATGAAGGTGAAAACGGAAAACTAATATTTACTGAGTGTCTAAGATGCAGAAGTTTATGCTAAGTACTGCTATCTACTTTATCTCAAAAGCAATTAAAAAAAAAACTCTGAAACATTATCATTTACTTAAAGATCATAGTGAGTGATCAACTAGACTAGGGAGAAATGTTCACATATCCAAATGTTAACTTTGTAAGCTAAATAATGTGGTTGAGTGTATAAAAAAAAAAAAAAAAGACTTAAGTCTGTATTTCTCTGGTCCCAAGGCTCTGCCCTCTACTTCTTACTCCCTTTTCCTTCTTCATCATATTCCTTCAATATCCATCTGATTAATTCAAGTCAGAGTACAAGTATAGCTTCTTCTATGAAAACATCTCCAACTCTCCAAGACAGGTTAAAATGCTCTTATCTCTAAGTTCATATTATTCTGAATATAATATTCTATTTTTTAAATTTGTTTTCTACAATGTTTTCTGGGGAAGGGAACATGTCTTCCCATTACAATATCTCCAGTATCTTGCTTGGATATTAATATTTTATAAATAGTCAAGAAGCATGTAGTAAACAAATGAATGAACTCAATCTATCTGGTATTTTTAGTAAATGTGATGATATGACTGGTTTTTGTTTAGTGTTTCTAAATAGTTTTATATTTTATCCATAACTAAGCAATAATTAAGACTCTTACCACCTAATTCATAGGCTTCAGGTTACTAAGATAGTATTAAGAACCTATGACACCACCTCCTATCCAGTAGTAAAGGTCTGTTTTTCCTCATCTTTTTTTGGTTTTTATTTTTAATTTGCCATTTGCAATATAAAGAGAGGAAGAGAGAGAAAGAACTAGAAAGAAAGAAAAAAAAAAGTGAGAAAGCGTCCTCTAGGGAGGAGTGACCATGCTGCAATCCCTCACGTCCATTCTCCTCTCAGGATTTTGGGCACACATGCACAGGCACCCAGTGTGTCTTCAAGCTGCTGATCTGGGACTGCAGTTGTGCAGTCAGCCACGTGGGATACCCACACCAACCACCATATCACCAGCTGGCCCAAGATACAGTTTTAAACAAATATATTAAACATTAATTTTATAGTATAAAAGTAATTGCATGAACGGGAATATATAAAATGCAAGGTATGGGGAAATGATTCAAGTTCATTTTGAATTTGCTATTCTAGTTTTAGTTTACTATATGGCAACTTGAGGGAGCAGAGATATTGTCAGTAAATAACAAAACTATTTAACTTGGCATACTATTTATTATAATGTTATCCTGTCCCAGAGGATTATAACTAATAGTAGAAACAAAGCCCAGCTGCAGATTAATGGCCTTGAGCACACCAATGGACTAGGAAATGTGCTCAGGAGACTGAAATAGAGCTGCAGGCTTCCTTCAGATTTCAATGAAAATGAGGACTACTTCCTTAGTACTTTATCAGGAAAAAATATTAAAAAAATACTTTGAAGTTATGTATGATCTAAAGCCTTCATCTAAGACAACAGCTTGTCAAAATGCTAATCACTAGGAACTGAAAGATTTGTTTAGTTAATAATGCTTCCTTTCACAAGTGCCTATGTGCTTCCCAGAAAGAAATCTGAAATCTATTATTAGCTTTACACAGTCAACTCTTGGTTATGTGAGTTAATAAAAGAAAATGCAGACATCTGTGAGAACACAGACATACAATAGATCTGAATCAAATTCAAAACAGTGGATAATACAAAAATTACATCTTTGAATCTGGAATAAATGTTGATTCTTTGTAGCATATTTGCTTTCCTAATACAGTCAATTAGTTTTTCTAAGTAAGAACTATGCTATGGAAAACTCACCTGCACATATAGGTGACAGTTCACCCTAGATCCTTTGACTGCTTGTCAGAGGTGAGAGTTCTGTCAGTGGTATTCATTCTGTGTAGTGAATTTTGACCATCACTAATATGTTAAGGGTTTGGGGAACAACAGATTGCACAGTGGTTGCATCACTGGACTCCTACATAGTTATCCACAGTTCGAGTTCCAGACCCAGCAGCTTAAAATACTCATGGCAGAAATAACCCCCAAAACATACAGCAAACTGATCTTTGACAAAGGGTACCAGTCGATCCAGTGGGAAAAGGAAAATCTTGTAACAGATGGTGCAGGAAAAACTGGGTATCCACCTGCAGAAAGATGAATCTGAACCCCTATTTGTCACCACTATTAACAAAAATCAACTCAGACTGGATCAAAAATCTAAACCTAAGACCACAAACTATAAAACTACTGGTGGAAAACACTTGGGAAACTCTGGGAGACACTGGGGTAGGCAAAGACTTCTTAAGTAAGATCCCCAAAGCACAAGCAATAATTCCCAAAAAAAGACAGATGTAATTTACATCAGATTAAGAAGTTTCTGCACAGCAAAGGATACTGCAATTAGTGTGAATTGACAACCCTTGGAATAGGAGAGAATTTTTGTTAACTATGCCTCAGATAAGGGACTGATAACCAGAACACACAGAGAATTCAAGCAGCTTACCTGGAAGAAAATGGTTAACCCAATTACAAGATGGGAAAATAAAGTGAATAAACAACTCTCTAAGGAAGATATGCAAACAGCAAAAAAGCATATGAAAAAATGCTCAACATGTGTCATCATAAGGAAGATGCAGATCAAAACTACAATAAGATACCACCCAACCTTTGTCAAAATGGTAAAGATTAAAATATATATATATATATATATATATATATATATATATGTGTGTATATATATATATATATATATATATATATATATATATATATATATAAAAGTGCTGGTGGGGATGTCGTGAGAGGGGACCTCTCCTACATTGTTGGTGGGAATATAAATTGGTCTAGCCACTGTGGAGAACAATATGAAGGTTTCTCAAAGACTTTCAAATAGAACTACCATATGATCCAGCATATGATCTGCTCCTGGGTATCTACCCAAAGGACAGGAGAATGCTCAGTCAGAAAAGCACTTGGAGAAGGGACTGCAGTCTGACCATCCCCCCTGGAGGTGATTTCTCGTTTTCTATCTCTGTTTTTCTAGCGAGCACACGCACCCTATAGCGGGGGAAAAAAAAAAAAAAAAAAAAAAAAAAAAAAAAAAAAAAAAACAAACAAAATTAGGCACTGTATTTTTTTTTTTTTTTTTTTTGTTGAGGTTTTCGCTATAGGGCGTGTGTGCTCGCCAGACAGACAGAGACAGACAGAGAGACAGAAAGCGAGAAATCACCCCCCGGGGGGATGGTCACGCCGCAATCCCTTCTCCTCCATTCTCCTCTTGGGATCTTGGGCACGCACGCACACGTGCCCGGCATGAGTTTTAAGCCACCGAGTCTGGGACGCGAACCACGGTCAACTATGTGGGAGTCCAGCGACATAGCCATTACGCTAACTGCTGGTTCCCAGTATTTTTTTTTTTTTTTTAAGAGAAAAATTTTGCACTTGCCAGAAAGACAGAAAGTGAGAAATCACCCCCTCAGGGGGGATGGCCATGCCACAATCCTTTCTCCTCCATTCTCCCCTCAGGGTTTTGGACATGTATGCACACACACCCAGCATGAGTTTAAGCTGCAGGGACTGGGACTCAAATTGCGGTTGACTACTTGGGAGTCCAGCAACATAACCATTACGTCATCTGCTGGTCCTGACCCTGTATTCATTTTCTATCTCTGCAAAACAAATCACAGTGAATTTACTGGCTTACAATAGATACATATTATCTCACAGTTCACATGAGTCTTGGTATGGTTTAACTGGGTCCTCTGCTCAGGATCTCACCAGACTGCTATTCAAGTACTGGCAGGGCTGCAGTCTCATCTGAGGCTTGGGGTCCTTTTCCAAACTTACGTGCTGTTGGCAGAATTCATTTCCTTGCAGTTGCAGAACTAGTGTTTCCTTCTCCAAATATAGAGAGAAAGTCTGTTTCTTCAAGTTGCTTATGTCTAGACCCCCTTTAAAGGGATCACTTGATTAGTTCAGGTCTACCAAGAATAATTCCTCTTGGATTAATTTAAAAATCAATAATTAGAGATTTTAATTCAATTTGCAAAATCCTTTCACCTTTACTATAACACATATCATAACTTTGAGAATTATACTGTATCTTCTTTGGCATTGGGTAGTAGTAAGTTACAGGCTCTAGACATAATCTAGAAAAGGGGATCATTCAAAGGCATTGATACAGGGGCCTTCTTAGAATTATGCCTCCCACAGATGCTAACAATCAAATGTCAACAGAAGAGGTGAGGTTACCAGAGTCGAGCACTGGATAGGAAGAGAAGAGTCGGTCTATTAAGCAAGTGAGAGATAATTGATATAATTCTGGAACAAGTTCTGTCTTACGGAAACTTTAATCTGGATTAAGGTGATTTCTCCCTATATGGACCTGAAAATACATTTTGCTTCTTCTTCTTCTTTTTTTTTTTAATTACTGTCAGATTTTCTTTCACAGTTTTACTTTTAGCTCTAATAATCACAAAGATATCACATAAATATAACTGATAAGCAGCGAGGTTTTTTCCCCCAGAGATATAAACAGCCTGGTAGAGAAAATCAGGAGAAAAAAACTAGCAAGCAAACAAAAGTAGACAAGATAATTAGAGAGCAGATATATGCAGTAATGAATTTCAATCTCAAAAAAAAAAATCCAGCTAACAAAGCAGTTATATTTTCACACACATTAACAGAAGGTAAAAGCAAGAGAAAATTGAGTTAGTAAAAGATTAAAAAAAAAAAAAAAGCTTTTCAACCACAATCTCTCTGGAACTGGTGCCTTGCTGCTGCTAAAATTTTGGATTTGCACTTGTAGAATTCTGGCTCCCTGCAGCAGTGGCACACCTTTCAGCTCTTGCTGCCCTCCCACCCCAGGACACACACAACTGGGGCATGGAGGCAGACAGAAATTCTAACCCCGCTCATCAGCAGGTTGACCTTCTCGTTCTAAGAAATGTTGTGGATTTAAGATTCTAATGTTGGGATCTAATGGTGGAATAGTTACATCACTACTAGACTCCCACAGTCAGCCACAGTTTGAGTCCTGGAACTGGCGGCTTAAAACTAACGCCAGGCATGTGTACATGTGTGCCCCAAATCCCAAGAGAAGAATGGATTGTGGCATGGCCATCCCCTCTGGGGGGTGATTTCTTGCTTTCTGTCTCTCTGTCGTTCTGGTGAACACATGCACCCTATAGCAAAAATCTTTCTCAAAGAAAAAGATTCTAATGCCTGGCTGGACTCTTAAAGAGTCCATACCCTGCTTGTTGCCTAGACCTATAATAATAATGTCAATGAAAATAATAATGATGGTGGCCACAGCTATTAAACATTTATGAAACTACATTAATTCAGCATATGTTGTGTTCATGTATGTTCATTTAGTGGTGCTGGAGTAATGTAACAGGAAAGCATTTTTCAAAGAAGAAGCTGATATATTTCCATCCTTCAATTGTGTTCCATGGGAAAGCTCTCCTTCTCCCAGGGCTAGACTGGAGACTGAAAACCCTGAGGTAGGAGAAAGTGGGTTAGCACTCAATAGACTTAAAAGTAACACTCCAGCTTTAGAACAGTTAGAATTACGTCTGAAGAACTATCATACAGACAAATGGAAAGTTCATTTCAGAAAAGGAAGGCCATACTAGCCGCTGAGGAATTCTAAAATGGAAAAGACTGAATGAGATAGGGAGGATAGAGGAATAGTTCTACATGAGTATTCTGAACTTTTCTTTCTGGGCTTGGTCCTTGAGAAAATGCAGTATAAGTAGCATTGAGAGGAAAGAGGGAGGTAGGTTCCAAATTCTACTTAGATTCTGGGCATGGCCATATCCTATTAAATTTGATAGCTCTGCATAATAAAGACTAGTGAAATTCTAAGGATATAGTTTTTTGAGCCTTGTATATTTTCCTTAATTATGAATGAGATCCAGAATTTCCTATAGCCTCTAAAAGTGGGCCTTAGAAGACAGGTAGGTGGTCTGCCATGGGGCCTGTTTGGCAAGAGGAGAGTTGACTGCAGCAGAGGTTAGAGTGGACAGATGGCCACCTAGCTGAGACTCACAGGGACCACTGTACTACTGAGCGGTGAGCTGAGCTGGGTCAGCCAAAAAGAGTTAAATGCCCTGGCAAGAATAGTCTCAACCTCAAATATGTCACCTACAGGCACAGGCTATAAGTATAGTGAGAGATATCTCATGATGTATCAAAAACTGATAAGATTATATTTTGCTATCACCTATATCTGACATTTGATATAAAAATACTTTCTTTTTGGTACCTATAATCCTGGTCTATTTAAAGCATCAAATGTCAACAAAAAGCAGACCTGGGCCTGTTCCTGTTCATTGCTGCCTCTCACAATCATGATTCCCAACATGACAGGCTTCTTCTCTTCCACCAGATGGTTAATATGTCCAGTCTTGGATAATAATTTAAAGTCTGCAACAGTTAAACTGTAAATAAGATAGAGTTATGTTTTGTTTTGTTTTAAAAAAATAAAAAAGAGCAAAGAACAGATTTTGTTAAAAAAATAAAAGTAAAGGAAAAAAAAGAATCGAATGTAACAATAATTCTAATTTGTTTAATGCATATTTTTAAAGAAACAAATCCCAACAATTTAATTATGTGTCCTTCACACTAATCCTTTTCTTTCTCCTCATCAGCTCACCCTGAGTCTTCGCTGGAGTTTAAAGAGCACCTCAGCAACCTGTCTTTGGCCTTCATGCCAGTTGGAGACCAAAACCTCCTTCAGCTGCTTGTGTCCGGTGGCTGCTATAATAATGATGTCTCAACTTCAGGAGGTCTATTTCCAGCCCGTGTGAACTAATTAAAAGGAAAGCCTTCATTTGCCTTTCTGGTAATCCCAGATCAGCATGAGAGAGCCATACCACCCTCTCTATTCTAATTTTAGTTCTCTGGTGTTTCTTCTCCTTTGCAGGAAAGCACCCTATGACACTAAGCACTTAAAGGCTTTTGTTTTTGTTATTTCTGCCATTTGGAAAGAGGCACTTTTCCACTTTACTCTTTTTAGATTTTTCCCCTCCTATTGACTTTTTCCAGCAGGAGGTGATGGTTTGAAACTACTAATGAAACTGTAGAGTCTAGACTACTTACCCAAGGTGGTTGACTTGCTTAACCAGTGACCTCAGGAAGGTACTAACTTCAAAAATTCTTCATATAGAGGGACCAGCAGTTAGCATAATGGCTATATCGCTGGACTCCTATGTAGTTGACCATGGCTCAAGTCCTGGACCCGGCGGCTTAAACTCACGCCGGGCACGTGTGCATGCGTGCCCAAGATCCCGAGAGGAGAATGGAGGAGAAGGGATTGCGGAGTGGCAATCCCCCCTGGGGGGTGATTTCTCGCTTTCTGTCTCTCTGTCTCTCTGTCTCTCTCTGTCTTTCTGGCGAGCGCACGCGCCCTGTAGCAAAAACCTCTCAAAAAAAAAAAAATTCTTCATATAGAGAGAGCTTTATGGACACAACTTTCCATAAAGACATAGCATTTGTTATTACTAGCAATCTCAGCTTTTATCTTGGGAATTCACAACATACTTATTCAGAACATTTCCACTGAAGAACTCAGAACTCATAAGTCACTCCTTCTAGGCTAAGGTACCATTTCTGAATCTTTCAAAAAGGATACCGTGGCCAGCCTAAGGAGGATACATCCTACATTGATGACTTCACAGTTCAAATCCCAGACCCAGTGACTTGAAAGTTACACCAGGTACTTGTGTATGTGCTCAAAATCCTAAGAAAAGAATGAAGAGATTGCAGCATGACCATTCCTCTCCCTGCAGGGAGAGGATTTCTCACTTTCTCTATCTTTCTGTCTCTCCGTCTTTCTCCGGTGAGTGCATGTGCCTTACATACAATGAACATAAAATTATAACACAGAATAGCAAAAAACTAAAATAAATAAAAATTAAATGATTCCCATTACATATAATAAACATAAAATTATAACATAGACTCTTCCCACACGTCCCTTACCCACTGAAAAATCTACTGCTATCTACTTAACATAACTACCTGGATATCCAATAGTGTTTCAAACTAAAATGTCCAAAACTGTTTTTTCCCATCTCAATTAATTTGATCTTCCAAAGGTCAAAGGGGCCAAATCCTTGAATCACATCTTTGGTTCCTTTCATTTTCTCATTTCCTATATCCAACCCATCACTCTGAGTAAAAAGCTTGTCCTTAAAAGGGCTATTGGGCCTTGTATGATCAATCTCCCCACATTTACCTTCTGACCTACAAATATGTCATACATATTTCAAGGGATAGCATTCAGATTGGACTCATCTGCTTAAACTGGAAGCTGTAGAGCCTTCCTTGAACTGTTTTTCTTCACCTATGCACATCCAATCAATTACCATGATCTGTTAATTACACTTTTCTGATATCTCTCAAATCCATTTATGTCTTTCCATTGTTGATGAGACTGTATTCTCCCCACTACCAATCACACCTCATCTCAAATACTACATATTAATACTAGAGTGATTTATTTATTCATTTTTGCCATAGCTTGAGTGCACTCACTGGAGAAAGAGAGAGACAGAATCAGAGAGAGAGGAAAAGTGAGAAATCACTCCCCAGGGAGGTTGGCCATGCTGCAATCCCTTCTCCCTCAGGCTTCTCTTGGGATTTGGGGCATGTACACACATGAGCCTGGTATGATTTTCAAGCCACAGGGTCCTGGACTGAAACCATGGAGTCAGCCATGTTGGATCTAGCATCTTAACTACAGCGATCTTTGCTGGTCCCTAGAGTGATATTCCTATTTAAATGCAAGCCTGTTTATGTCATTCTTTAATCCCTCTAACATTAAAGCTCTTTCCTTTAATAACCTTTTTTTTTTTTTTGATGCTACATAAGTTGAAGCTTTAATCACAATTCATACTACTTTTTTTTTTTTTTTTTTTTTGAGAGGTTTTGCTATAGGGCGCGTGCGCTCACTAGAAAGACAGAGAGACAGAAAGCGAGAAATCACTCCCCAGGGAGGATGGCCATGCCACAATCCCTTCTCCTCCATTCTCCTCTCAAGATCTTGGGCACACAGGCACATGCACCCGGCGTGAGTTTAAGTCACCGGGTCCGGGATTCGAACCATGGTCGACTACATGGGATTCCAGTGACATAGCCATTACGCTAACTGCTGGTATCAATTCATACTACTTTTTAGATGGCCCTTTGTTATAATAAAATCATTGGTTCACTTTAAAGTGTTTTCTAGCATATCATTTGTTTTTCAAAGTGTATTAGTCTTTGTTTTATTAAATGCCATTTTGTCAAGATTAATACTTTTGTGCATACAATCACTTACAAACTGAACTAAAGCTTTAGTAATAGTCCATTTATACTTTTAAGTCAAAAGGTCAGCTACTTTGGCATAAGTATAGACTTAAAACTACTATAGATTTCAAATAATAAGAATATTAAAGAAGACAAATAATAACATTAAGAATGGAAATAATATTGAAGAAAAATATTTGTCATAGTTTACAAATTACATTTACATAAATAAACTCATTTATACCTACAAACACTCAAAAAAGATATAATATTCTCTATCTCTCTCTTTTTTCTTTTTTTTTTTGGAGAGGTTTTCGCTATAGGGCGCATGCACTCGCCAGACAGTCAGAGAGAGACATAGAGATAGAAAGCGAGAAATCACCCCCCAGGGGGGGTGGTCACGCCGCAACCCCTTCTCCTCCATTCTCCTCTCGGGATCTTGGGCAGGCACGCACACACGCCTGGCGTGAGTTTTAAGCCACCGGGTCCGGGACGCGAGCCGCGGTCGACTACGTGGGAGTCCAGCGACATAGCCATTACACTAACTGCTTGTTCCCTAATATTCTCTCTTTTCAGAAGATCATATTGAAGATCAGAAAAGTCAAGTGATTTGATGGAAAAATATCTAGCAAATAAGCAATTGAACTGACTTTTCAAATCATTCTCTTTCAAAATGTTTTACATGGCAGTGCCTTTATATGAAGGTTCTTAAATGCAGAGTATGAAAAATTACCTATGCTTCTGGTCATGAAATGCTACTTTTTAAAAAAAATTTTTTTTTTGAGAGGTTTTTTGCTATAGGGCACATGCGCTCGCCAGGAAGACAGAGAGAGACAGAGCAACAGAAAACGAAAAATCACCCCCTGGGGGGATGGCTACACCGCAATCCCTTCTCCTCCATTCTCCTCTCAGGATCTTGGGCACGCATGCACACACGCCCGGTGTAAGTTTAAGCCACCGAGTCCGGGACTCGAACCATGGTCGGCTACATGGGAGTTCAGTGACATAACCATTACGCTAACTTCTGGTACCTTAAAATATTTTTTATAGAGAGATTTTTTTGCTATACAGCATGTGCATTCACTGGAAAGACAAAGAGATGGAAAGCGAGAAATCATCCCCCAGGTAGCCTGGCCATTCCACAATTCCTTCTCCTCTGTTCTCCTCTCTTCCATCTTCCTGTCAGGATTTTAGGCACACATGTACATGCCTAGCGTAAGTTTCAAGCCGCTGGTCTGGGACTTCAATCGTAGTCAGCCATGCGGGAATTCAGTGATGTACCCTTACACCATATGCTGGTCCAGAAATACTACTTTTTCAAGAAGATAAATGTTACCTTAAATGTTTTACTTTTAGGGGCCAGCAGGTGGCGTGGTGGTTAAGCGTGTTGGACTCCCACATGGCTGACTGCAATTTGAGTTCCAGACCTGGCAGCTTGCTTTTTCACTTTCTCTCTCTCTCTGGTCAAATTAAAATAAGTAAATGAAGTTAAATAAATTAATTCTTTTTAAAAAGTTTTACTTTGGGACCAGCAGTTAGCGTAATGGCTATGTCGCTGAACTCCCACGTAGCTGACCGCGGTTCGAGTCCTGGACCCGGTGGCTTAAATTCATGCCGGGTGCGTGTGCATGCGTGCCCAAGATCCTGAGAGGAGAACGGAGGAGAAAGGATTGTGGCATGGCCATCCCCCCTGGGGGGTGATTTCTCGCTTTCTGTCACTCTGTCTCTCTCTGTCTTTCTGGAGAGTGAACGCACCCTATAGCAAAAACCTCTCTGGGGGAAAAAAGGTTTTACTTTTAAATAAAGAGGTTTACTTTTTAATGCAAAGCGAATCAGCACTGTTCTTCCATATTATAACTAAATATCAGTCAATTGTAAAATTTTTGATGTATTGTGGATATGGTTATCACATTAAGGAACCATAGTAACAAGCTATTGGAAACCATTTCAATGGTTAAAAGGTTAGATTTGGGTTCTGTTTAAAGGTCAGACCTGAAAATAATCTGACGAGTGTAATTTCTCCACACAGTTTGAATGGTACCACCAAAGTTATGGCAGCAATGAAATGTGTGTGTTCTTAAGCCCTCCCTCTGGCAGCTAGTGTCAGAGTGGAGACAAAGCACCAGGACTTCGCAACTAGATATATAATTTCTCTTACTTTCAATTTAATAAATAAATAAATAAATAATATTTCTGTCTATCTCAGAGGATTGTTGAGAAAAAATTTTAGTCACCAGCAAAAAATAACATAAACAAAACTTCTTGCACTAAAATAAAGCCAAGAAAGATTTTTTTTAAAACCAAGTGTCAAAGAATTGGATCATTGGAAAAATCATGAAGTATTTTTCTGTTTTTCTATGCAAAAATGCGTCATGCCTTTTCCAACACCCCAATATTTGTCATTCCTACAACTTTAGAATGTTAAATCTGAAACTAGTTATTCAAATAAGTATTTACTGAATAATAATTATATGTTCAGAACCTCTCATGGGTCCATACATCATTTTTATTTACAACCTCATCCTTCCCCTAGTTTCCTATAAAATTATATCTATTACATGACAGAAATACAATAAATGCCAATGTTCACTGAGTGAATGCCGGGCTAGGTATAGACTCTAAATAATTTTGTTAATATTATAATTACTGCTACTACTACTGATAGGTACTAACATTCATTGACTACCAGCTTTATGCCAAGTACTGTGCTAATCACTGTGTGTATCACCACACCATATGACAGGGTAAATTAATCTAACTGACTATAGATTAGGGCACTATAAGTTAAGTTTCATAATCTCATAGCTAGATAAGAGTTTCAATCTCATACTTACTAATCAAACTGAGTCTGACTTCAGTGCCTACAAGACACCTGAGACAGATCTACTTTAGCTTATCTTCTAGAAAGAGAAGACAATAAATAAGTAAACAAGGGATCAATACAATGTTAAGTAGTAACTAAAGCTATAGAAAAAAGAAAACAGAATGACAGGACAGAAATGAATAGAGCAAAGTAGAAAAATGGCTAGAAGCCAGTTTGAATTTCACTTTTATCTTTACAGGCTTGTACATTTTTTAGTTACTCATCCTCTTTGGGTTTGTGTTTTCTTATCTGCAAATAATACCTAATCGATATGACAGTCATGAGGTTTAAATGAGTTGATAACACTTATCCCATGGTATCTGAGGGAGATTGGTTCCAGGACCTTCCACCAATACCCAAAATTCATGGATATTCCAGTTGGTTATATAAAGTGGCATAGTATTTGCAGACAACCTATACACATCTTCCTATATAGTTAAAATCATCTTTAGATTACTTATAATACCTAACACAATGTAAATGCTATTAAATAGTGGTTATATGGTATTGTTTAGGAAATAATAATAAGAAAAAGTCTGCACATGTTTAGTACAGATGCAACCAATTTCTTTTAGAATATTTTTGATCCTTGATTGGTTCAATCTGTAGGTGCAGAACCTCCAGCTATGGAGGGCCAACTAAACATGCAAATGAACAAAACAGTACCTGATACAGAGTATTATTGAAATATTCGCTAATCATTATTATTGTTCTTTTGTGTCTTTGCTATTATAATTATTAGCATACCAAGAGCTTCTTGAGATCAGGTCATTTGGGAAGGCCTCTATGAAGAAGAGTATTTGAGCTAAAATCTAAATGGCACTCAGCCACATGAATATTTGAAGACAGGAATACCAGGCAGAGGGAACCAAAGTGCAAAAGCCCCAGGTCAGAAGCCCCAGTAAAGAAGACCAGTATTTGTCAGGATGACTTTGCTGAAGATGTAAAGAATTAGTCTAGAACTGGGCTAAACTATGCTTCACTGGCCATGATAAGGAGTTGGATTTTAAAAGCAATGCAAAGCCATTGTGTTGTTTTAAGCACATAATGACATGCTTTGATTTGTCTGTTATAAATATCACTCTGACTGCCACAAAAAACTGGGTTATGGGACCAGCAGTTGGCGTAATGGCTATGTTGCTGGATTTTCACGTAGTGGACCGAAGTTCGAATCCCAGACCCGGTGGCTTAAACTCACAACGGACACATGTGAGTGCATGCCCAAGATCCCAAGAGGAGAATGGAGGAGAAGGGATTGGGACATGGACATCACCCATGGGGGTGATTTCTCACTTTCTGTCTCTCTGACTCTCTCTGTCTTTCTGGTGAGCACACGTGCCCGATAGCAAACACCTCTCAAAATAAATAAATAAATAAATAACTGGATTATAACTTCCATAGACTATCAGTCCAACCCCTCCCGTTAGTCACTGTTTTTTAAATCTTAGTATTTTTCCAAGGGAAAATAATTCTTTGGCTATATTTTTGAAATGTTGGTATTAGTGCTTTTTTAAAGTACAGATTGATTAAAGGACTCAATCAGTGTGTGTGTGTAGACATACTCTCACATTCATTTTGATCAAAAACTACTTGAAATATTCACACAAACCATATTTATGATTCTAAAATTTATATTAAACATGCTTACTGGAATTTAAAATCATCTCTCTTTGAAAGAATGTAGTTGAATAGTTTATGTACTATAAATTAGATATAAAGCCAAGAGATTATTTATGTCCCACTTTCATATTTCTGTCCTTTGGTCAATATAGTTATTAGCCTCTTGTCTCCCCTCCCCCCAAAAGAAGCATTGCCAATATGACTGAGTAAAACCAGGTATGTTTTACTAGTGGGTATTGTTACTTTCCTTAATCTTGTTCTTATTCTCAGCCTTATTCCCCCACATCCTTCCTCTCTAAATTCACGTTGACTTAAGTACATTGAAAGCCCACTTAGGCCACACCGGCCTACTCAGTTTTATCAGAGATCTTCGGTATGGGTTCTTCAGCCTCAAAGCAGCTATCATTCAAGTCACATATTGATAACACTGTGTGCAGAGGGCATTGGAAGAAGAGCATCGCTAGGTCTTTGGCTAGTTTACTACCATCATTACATTCAACCATCCTCTTTCACTTCTAACACCAAAAAGAACATTAATGTACTCAAAAAGAATATAACACCCACACTCTGATGAAGACCTTAAAGCCCTATCTTACCACGCATGTAAATGAACCAAAACCACGATGCAATTTGTACAAAGATGCCTCTTAGTTTCTCCAACTCATAACGGCTTTCATCTTAAAAATTCAAAAACATAGCTGCACAAGGTGAACTGCTTTACCTGTGTGGTCCTTCTCCTTGTCCTTGACTTCTGTGTTCTCCACAGAAGAGGTGGGTGGACTACCAGGAGGACTGGAAGTAAAGCCTGCACACCCTGCAGATGTGTTGATTTCAAAATACTCTTGGTTGTGATTCATTCGATGAAAATCCAGAGAAGACACAATAGATGTTCGTTGTTTGGGCTAAAAAAAAATGAGCATAATGAGAATATTAATATGATTGTGTTCATCTTCAGCCCAATCTCCCCATCAATGTAATCTAAGTGATGATTTTTTTCCAGTTATACTATCAATATAAAATGAAATGGATTTTACTAACAAACCCTAAATAGCCATCTGATTAATTACATAATAAAACATTGCTTAGTGAAAAATATGATGGAATAGTTGATGATAATAATTATGTTTTTTATTTGATTTCCACAGAACATTATAGAAATACAGTGTACAGAATTTCCTCTTAAGGATCCATTTGAAAGTTGCAGTCTTAAGTCACCTTTCATACACCTAACATTTATTAGCATCTGGCATTTGCCAGGCCCTGAGGATACAAAATCTAATAATAAAAGGGCCCTTACAACATTGAAGCATAATTAAGGCAGTTTTGTTTTTTGATTCTTTATATCGTCCAAGGAATTGGTGGCATTAGATATTGTCCCCAAGTACCATATGCTGGAATTTTATAATCAAAATGAAATAAATTTATACAGAACATTTTCTAAAGATATAGGAATCTAATAGGTATTTGTGGTGAACTTTTAGTTTCTTTTTAAAGGATTTTAATTAATCCCCAAATAGCAAGAAAAGTCCATTTAAACATAAAAGTTAAAATTATGGAGTAATAGCAGATATAATCTATACCCTTTGTCAGTAATGGGTTATTCCCTATAGCAATTTTCTGGGTTTTTTTTTCCCCATAGTTTTAATTATATTCACTTTTTCTCCTGCCTAGCAGAGCTTCTAACATTGTCCTTCAGAAAAATCGCAGTTTTTTTTTACATTCAGATGTGCTTGTATTTCCCAAGAAGGAATCCAAATTTTCTTATTTTTTATTCTTCTCAATTAAATTGATGAAATATTAACCACATGTATTATTTGTAATAATTACAAGTACAATAACCTTTTTTTTTTTTTTTTTTTTTTTTTTGGAGAGGTTTTTGCTATAGGGCGCGTGCGCTCGCCAGACAGACAGAGAGAGACAGAGAGATAGAAAGCAGGAAATCACCCCCCAGGGGGGATGGCCACGCCGCAATCCCTTCTCCTCCATTCTCCTCTCGGGATCTTGGGCACGCACGCACACGCGCCCGGCGTGAGTTTAAGCCGCCGGGTCCGGGACTCGAACCGCGGTCGACTACGTGGGAGTCCAGCGACATAGCCATTACGCTAACTGCTGGTCCCAAGTACAATAACCTTTTGTGTCACTAATATTTTCACTGCCTTCAAATATTTATTAATTACTGAGCCCTATAGATTATTTTCTTGCAAAGTTGTCAAATTACCCTGTAGCTTCTAGATCATCATCCTTTTATTTTTCAAGTAGATACCACTTAGTCTACCACCTAAAGTAGACAATTTAGAAAATAACCACATTTTATAGGATTTTTTTTTTCCTTTTTGGAGAGATTTTTGCTATAGGGCACGTGCACTTGCCAGAAAGACAGAGAGAGAAAGAGGCAGAAAGCGAGAAATCACCCCAAGGGGGGGATTGGCCACATTGCAATCCCTTCTCCTCCACTCTCCTCTCGGGATCTTGGGTACACATGCACACGCACCGAGTGTGAGTTTAAGCCACCGGGTCCGGGACTCGAACCGCAGTCAGCTACACGGGAGTCCAGCGACATAGCCATTACGATAACTGCTGGTCCCCCTTTTATAGGTTTTTTAATGTATAAAGTGTGAAATTATCACAATATGCTTTATTCTTTCACCACTGCAATAATTCAATGAAAAAGGTTGAGAGGCATAAATATTGTTATTTAAGAAAGTTCAAGTCATTTATTATTATGACACACCAACTCAGTAAGAGAATTTAAATTAGTACCCACACAGGACTCAGTTGTTACTGAAATATGAAAGATCAGGGTCTTCTGTCAGGTTTGATGCATCATGAAAAGTCTATCCTTGAGGCTACTAAATCTCAATTTTACATTCAGAGTCCTTTCCAGTAGGCAATTAAAAAGGCATGAACTATGACACCGGTTTCAATGCAAACATGGGTGTGTCCATCATTCTTGGTTGTTTTATTATATTGTGTTGTATTTTTATTTCACTTTATGTATAAATAGACAGCAGACCAAATTTCTGTTTCCTCTCATAAATTTTGTAAAGGTCAAGCCAATTCCCTGGCTTCTAAATGTTTGAGAACCCTGACCACCCACAGTTCTAATTGCATTAAAAACACAATTTGTTATGCAATCATCAAACTAGACAGGCTATTTTTGCTGCTTTAATTTATTCTGCTAATATTTGCTGAGTTTATGCTAAATTTCTGATACCATGATAAGCACTGTGATAGGAATAAGACAAGCAAGACATCGTCCCTGTTCTCCTGGTGATAGTATCTTGAGGTGAGAGCAAGGATGTTACATGAGGGAAGAGACACGTAATCCAGTGATTATGCTTCAGTATAGTGTACTACACTTTTGAGAGCTACGGTATGTGGAAGCACAGAATATAAGGGAGCGAAAGCCTCCAATACAGGAAAGGGTTCAGCAAAAGGCTTCTGTGGGCAGGTGATCCCTAGCTGAGTTGAACTGTGATGACACAGAAATGGTAGGAAGATGAAAGAGATGTGGAGAAGGAAGTACAAAACTGCAAGGAGTTCAGTATGGCTACAGTGAAGAGTAGATGAAAGCAATAGTGAGTTCAAGACACGAGGTATTGGGAGGATAGGGTCCAAATCATAACGAGTTCATAATGCCATGTTAAGGAGTCTGGTCTTTAACCTGAATATTTTTTAAAAACACTGAATTTTCATGCAAGAAGGTTTCATAATTGGATTTGTATTTTAATAAACTCACTTGAGCAGCTTAGAGAATGGATTGTCAAGATCAGATTAGTGAAAAGAAGACTAGTTAGGTATATGTTGCAGAATTCCAGTCAAGACATAATGTAGCCCTGAAGTAAAGCAGTACTAATAGGGTCGGCAATTAATAGATGCTAATGTGGTTATCTCTTTAGGACCAGGCATCTAATTAGCTATTAAGGTGGATTTTAAGGGGGAGGTCTAGGATAATTTATCACTTGGATAGGTGCCAGAAGGTAAGCTTTTTCTTTTTAACATACTCTTATACAAAAACTACACAAGATGTACGTTTATATGCTATAGAGACTCAGTTTAGACCACTGAGTACATGTTTATACAAATCTTCATATGTCTCCTTCTTTCAGGGTGCTATGATAGCACTGTAGCACCAAGGAAAGGTGGAGAAAGGAAGACAATTCCAAAGGGAAACATAGAGCAGTGATCATCTGACCTCGTTCTTGTTTCTTTGGAGTTGTCCATTGGTTAAACACAAACACAGAGGAGGAAGTCATTGTCTAAATTTCTCTGAGCATCTGAGGTGATGACAAATGAGAATCAGTATATGGTAGTCATTCTCTCAGGCATCAGGCCTTTCTCCTGTTTGACAATAAAGTTTTATTCCTACACAACTACAACTATGGCCCATTCATTTACTTACTGTCTACAGCTACTTTCACACAATAATGGCAGAGTTGAGTAGTTGCAACACAGGCCGTGTTACTCACAACATCTACAATCTTTATTGTCTGGTCCTTTAGAGAATGTCATGGTCTGACTACAACCCATATAAATATGATCCATATATGAATAAATGAGAACATATGATTCCTGACTATGATGAGATACAGAAAATGTGTACCTTGTATTTATTTCCAATTATCTCTAAATTGGAATCTATGTTCTTATTATCTACTTTTATGCATCCTCTTCTCTTGTTTTCAAATTATTTAAACTAACAGACATCCTAAAACTCCATATGATTAGACACAAGTGAATTTTACATCATTTGATTCATTTAATTCTTCAGCCTCCTAATAAAATGTCAGATAGGACTAGAGGAATACACCGGTGTCGATTTAAAGAAAAAGAGGTGTGGGCAAAAGTCAATAGTGATATTAAATTATCCAAGGAAAATCAAGGTTCAAAATGAATTCCCAGAGAAGACCACTGAATGTCAGAAAATGAGTGCTGACATCAATAGAAATATGTGGAGATGAGATAACACTGGCTCATTGGTAACTTATATGGTTAGAAAGCAATGTTCCAGCAAGGCAATGGGAGCAAAATTAGGTGCCTTCATAAGTACTTTTTAAAACAATGAGCAAGGTAGTCAAAAATAAGGTGTCAGAACAGTAGCATTTTCCTTTAGAAATTTAAATCAATACGGAATAATTTGTGCATATAGGAAAAAAGACTGAATTCTATTTTTTCCCAAAATAATAGTTTACTATATCATTTCTTCACTGTTTTGAAATGTCTCCTTTATTATATACTGAATTTCCGAATATAAGCTGGGTTTACATTTTTACTGTTATGTTCCCACTAACGTACTTGTCTACTATGATAAAACCACACTTATTTTTTTTAAAGGTTTTTGCTATAGGATGTGTGTGCTCACCAAAGAGACAAAAGAGACAGTGGGAGAGAAAGTGAGAAATCATCCCCTAGGGAGGTGGCCATGCCACAATCCCTTCTCCATTGTCATCCTGAGGTTCTGGGCATGTACACACATATGCCAGGTGTAAGTTTCATGCCCTCCAACTGCGGTTGACCATGTGGGAGTCCAGTGCCTTAACCACTACGCCACCTGTTGGCCCCCACCACACTCTGTTAATTACTGCTGAGGCTTCTCCTCCTACCTTCTAGAACTGCTAGTGAATGGATATTGGATCTCTCTCCATGAACTTTTTTCTTTTAATGCAAGAGGACATGTGTGTGCCCGAGGGAGGAAGAGAGAGGGCGGAAGAGAGAGAACCCCACAAATCACCTGGTCACACTACAATCTTTCTTCTTCCAATTTTCCATCCTATCAGGACCTTGGGGACACGTATGTGCAATTGATTTGATGTTCAAGCCAACAAGGCCTGAACTCAAACCTATGCATAGCGCCTAACTGCAGTGCTATGGGATTGGCTGCCTTGCCATTATATCTGAAGTCCCTTATGTGCCTAAAGGGAATATTTTTTTAACAAGAGAGTAGAGAAAATGAGTTTTCTTTCTTTCTTTCTTTCTTTCTTTTTTTTTTTCTTTTTTTTTTTTTTTTTTTTTTGAGAGGTTTTTGCTATAAGGCACGTGTGCTCGCCAGACAGACAGAAAGCGAGAAATCACCCCCAAGGGGGAATGGCCATGCTGCAATCCCTTCTCCTCCATTCTCCTCTCAGGATCTTGGGCACACACGCACACACGCCTGATGTGAGTTTTTTTTTTTTTTTTTTTTTTTTTGGAGAAGTTTTTGCTATAGGGCGTGTGCGCTCGCCAGACAGACAGAGAGAGACAGAGAGATAGAAAGCAGGAAATCACCCCCCAGGGGGGATGGCCACGCCGCAATCCCTTCTCCTCCATTCTCCTCTCGGGATCTTGGGCACGCACGCACACGCGCCCGGCGTGAGTTTAAGCCGCCGGGTCCGGGACTCGAACCGTGGTCGACTACGTGGGAGTCCAGCGACATAGCCATTACGCTAACTGCTGGTCCCCCGATGTGAGTTTTAAGCCACCAGGTCCGGGACTTGAACCACGGTCGACTACATGGGAGTCCAGCGACATAGCCATTAGGCTAACTGCTGGTCTCAAAATGAGGTATTTTTGACATGGTCTTGCCATGTCATGATCCTCCAGCTCCAGCCTCCCAGTTAGCTAAAATTACATACACAACTCTCCTGACCTGTTCTGGTTGGTCTGGGAATTGAACTTGGGCCTCCCATGTGGTCTCAGCCTAATGCTGAGCACATGACCCCTTGAACCACCATGGCTGGCTGAGCAATACTGGATTTCATTGATCCTTCTTATTTTATATTCTGTAAGTATTCTTCAGTTTGGTGTTCTAAAGCACCTTCACTAATCTTTTCAAAAATACTTTTGACCATCAGTTATATGTCAGACACTGTTCTTGGCTCTGGGAATGCCATCAGTGAATAAACAAGACATGGCACACACTTTAGGCATTTTATTATCACTTTTGATGTGGTGATTCTATTTTTAACTTTATTTTGCTAGAGGGCACTGTGAGTTTGTACATGTGTGTGTGTAACAGAGAGAGAGAGAGAGAGACAGAGAGAGGGAGAATGGTATCTCCTCAATGGGGTTTGGTTGTGCTGTGATCCTTTTTCCTTCATTTCTCCTTCCTGTCAGGATTTTTGGCATGCATACACACTCAACCTGCACATTTTTCAAGACTCGGGGAAAGGTTTGAGCCAAGGTTGGCTACGTGGGATCTGGCTCCCCAAACAGTGTTCTTAACCATTGTGCCAAAGGGTATCCCTACATTTTAATAAAAACAAAATATTTATTTCAGAATATTCAATTGAAAAAGTATCTTGTTCTTAATTTTATAAATTCATTAGCCTTCCAAATCAACCCAAGTTTACTAGAATCTTTTTCTGATATTAATTCTGTTTTTTCAGGGGTTATTTTCTTTTTTCATAGAGCTTGGTTTATCTCTTTTGGTTGTTAATTTTCCTCAAGTGTTGGACATTCTTGACTAACAATTTTTTGCCCTTTAGGGTACTATCCCATTTCTCTTTCCTGTTCCAAGTCTCATGATGGGAGCTTTAGCAGACTCTTCACCTTATGCGGGCAGTTATGGCCTTCTGGTGGGGGAAAAAAAATCCAGTTGTTCCATGAATAAGGGGTCGAGGTCCTTTCACTGCTTTGACCACTTCCTGCTGGCTTTGATAACCATGCCCTGTTGCTCAAGTTTGCAGTTTTTCATAGACTCTAATAAGAATATCAAGTCCACTGACTGTTCCAGTGATATTCTCTCTGGATTGTGGATTTATTTCTCTGGTTTTGTCCAAATTCAACAATATTTCCTTATATCTTTCAGAACTTTCCAATTGCCTCTGAGAATAATACTTCCTGTTTTTTTTAAAACAGTTATGAATTTACTCCTAATTTTACATATATTTTATCATTTAAATTGCATGGAAAGAGGAAGAAAATGAAAACAGTTGGGATCTGTCCACCATTTTGAATTAGAATTCTCTTATTTGTCTGCCTTGATCACTTTGAAAACATAATACAGAAGGGATATGAAGAGCTCTAGACAACTCAGTGAAAGTAGATGTGCCCTTTTTTGTTACAGACAGCATGAACATTGAAAACAATTTATAGTCTCTTTCTATTCAATAAAAGACGACATTTTAATATGTGATGTGGTTTTCTTCTGTCATGAATATGATGTTACTATGATTAAGACTTGTTCTAAACATGTGGAACTTGTCTAAATATAGGTAAAATATCATCCTTCTGCTTTTAGAATATGGTCAAACATAATTAGGAAAAAATGTATGATTAATGCAACAGAGTTAAAATAGGCAGTAGAGAATAGCAAGCACTTAATAATGGATATCCTTCCATGCACTTGAAATTTGCTATCACAGTTAAGCCTGCAATGTTGGTACTAAAAGTAGCTACTACTCCTTCCATTTTACAGACTTGAGCTCCAGAGGAGTCTCACAGTTAGCAAGTAGGTGGACTGAAATTAAAAGATAGGTCTACAAAATTGATTAAATTGATTGCACTCCCCTCCTAGGATACCACACTATACATAAAACAAAATAAGTAAACATAAAGTTACAAGTAGAGTCAAGAACCTAATAGCTCTTTATTTCTCTTCTTTATCTTAATGAACAATTTTCCTACTCTTCAGCCTATTGATAGTATTGAATTTTTAAAAAATAAGCATTATTTTAAAGAGTGTTGTTGGGGCCCGGGGAAAAACATTTGGAGGAGGGATACGGAGACAGCATTGTTGAGACAGGGAGATAGTATTGTTATATTTTGATCAACTGGACCTGGGAGAAATGTTCACATATTGAAATGATCACCTTGTAAGCTAAATAATGTGATTGAATGTATTAAAAAATGTAAATAAAATAAAAGTAAAATAAATAAAATAAATAAAAGAGTGTTGAAAGAAAAATATGAGTGGGTAGAAAATGGGAAGAAATAGAATCTAATTCTGCTATGTACTAAACTCTTTCAGTCACTAGGTGTTATATTGAGAGAAATTTTTAAAAAATCGTTACACCTTTTTTATTTTTTCAATTAATTTAAGTTCTATATAGAAATATTTGGTTCTATATTAACATATATAATCATCTTCTAGTAAAAAATAAAAATTATAAAACTGTTTATATTCTTAGTTTTTCATACATATGAGCATAAATTTTTTAAATGGAAATTCTGTAAGATATATTTTTTCATGAGTTAGTTTCTTTATAGAAGCTATTCAAACTTGCATTGGAAAAACTACAGATACATAAGAGGATAATAAAAGTTTTGCCTTTTATTCTAGTGTTATTCAATGGAAGTATTAAGTAGCTCTGGATTTGATGCAGATACTGAAGAACTGGAGAGCATTTTGACCTCCAAATGTGAGGACTGTCTTCATAGAGGTTTCTCCCAGTATTAAAATAGTCACAACTATCTTGAGCATATTACTTTTTGAATAAAATATTTCAAATATTTATACAATAGTATTCCAGAGACATTCACATCAATTCAAATGAACCTAAAATTAAAAAAATAAGTCAGACCAGCTTTATTTTCCAAGTTTAAATTATTTTTTAACTAATAAAAAATAATTTGTTTCATTTCAAAAACAGTAGGAAGTAATTATACAATGGCTTATGGAAAATATGTTCTGAACAGTCAAAATAGGAAGCACATATTATTGTGTGCTTGAAAAGAGGAAATTTTTACAAATAAAGGTACACTTTGCTTTTTTTTAAATAACAGCTTAACTTTTTTTTAATTGCTAAAGGGTATGTACATTTGAGAGACAAAGCACCTTCAATAAGTCATGGTCATGCCCCAATCCTTTTTCCTCCATTTCTCCATCCTTTCAGGATTCTGAGAAGGCATGCATATGTACTGGCATGTTTCAAGCTTCCAGAGATGGGACTTGAACTGTAGGGTAGCCATGTAGGATCCATCTTAACTGCTGCAATATCAAGTCCAACGGCTTAATTTTTTAAAGTTTATTTTTATTGATTGAGTTGTCAGGAAAGTCATGACATATTTTTCTTTCGGAGAGGTTTTTGCTATAGGGTGCGTGTGCTCACCAGAAAGACAGAGAGAGACAGAGAGACAGAAAGTGAGAAATATCCCCCAAGGGGGGATAACCATGCCACAATCCCTTCTCTTCTATTTTCCTCTTGGGATCTTGGGCACGCATGCACACACACCGGGTGTGAGTTTAAGCCACCAGTTATGGGACTCGAACTGCGGTTGACTACATGAGAGTCCAGTGACATAGCCAATATGCCAACTGCTGGTTCCACTCTATGTTTTTAATGCAAAAATGCATCATGACTTTTTTGACGACGCATGAGACGGGGAGACAGAAAGAAGAGAGAGAGAGAGAGAGAGAGAGAGAGAGAGAGAGAGAGAGACAGGAAGATAGGTACTCCCAACTGAGTCTTCTGTGATCCTATCCCTATACTCAGCCAGCCAACATCATGAGTGGGCACAGCAAAACCTCAGGACATGAACTGGGGACCTTCTTAAGTGACCTCAGCATCATGGAGTGTTATCAACAGACCACTGTGACTGGCCAACAGTTTAATTTTTTAAAATTTTTAATTTATTTCTTCCACTAGAAAGAGCCAGAGACACCTCCAACAGAATCTTTATGGCACGATCCACCCTCAGACTCATTCAGTCCAGATCACAAGCACGCATGAACCTGACATGCATAAGGAGGCCATGGATGCGAACCTGAAGACCTTCTTATGTGGTTCAGTTATATTACCTCTATATGACCATTTGGCCTCAGCATCTTATGATATTTTTATTAAATTTTTAATTTTGAATAATTGTAGATTCATATACGGTCGTAAAAAAATATATATACAAAAAGATCTTCTGTGCCCTTTTCCTAATTTGCCCCAGGGGTAAGAACATCTCATAAAACTGTAGTATACCATCACAAGGATCAAGAAATAATTCCACCACCATGAGGTTCCCTCCTATTGCCATTTTACAACACACTTGCTTCTCTCCTGCCCCCACATCCACCTTAACTCATGGCAGCCACTAGTTTGCTCTCTATTTCTAAAATTTTTCATGTCAAAATGTTATATAAATAAAATTATACAGTGTGTAACCTTTTAGAATTGATCCTTCTCAGCATAATTTTATGAAGATTGAACCAAGCTGTTGTGTGTATCAATATCTTTCTCCTGTCCGTTGTTGGGTAATATTCAATGGTATGGATGTTTAACCATTTACCCTTTGAAGGACAGTTGGGTTGCTGCCAGTTTTCAGCTTTTATGAATAAAGCTGCTATAAATATTGTGTACAGGTTTGTGAACATGTTTTCATTTATCTGGGATAAATTCCCAGGAGTGCAAATGCTGGATGGTATGATAGTTAAGTGTTTAATGTTTTAAGAAACTGCCAAACTGTTTTCCAGAATCACTGTACCATTTACATTTCCACCAGCAATGTATGAGCTTCTCTGTATCCTTGCCAGCATTCAGTATTGGCATCTTTAAATTTTATTTTAGCCATTCTCATAGCTGTTTAGTGATAATCATATTGTGCATTTCCCCAATGGCTAATGATGTAGAAAATCTTCACATGTGCTTATTTGTCACCTGTATGTCCTCTTCAGTGAAATGTCTTTTCGTGTCTTTTGCCCATTGTCTAACTGGCTTGTTTTTATTGTGTTGAGATTTTTCTTTTTTATTGACACATATTGTCAATAAAAATTATAACATATAAATTATATGTTATTGTATATAATTGTGGGGTACAATTTTATTTTTTTAGTATAAGAATAAAATGTGTAATGATCAAATCAAGGTAATTAGCATATCATCACCTCAAACATTTGTCATTGCTTTGTGTTAGGAAGATTCAAAATTTTGCTTTTTAGCTAATCTAAAAATATATAGAAATACATAGTAAATTGTTATTTAAACTATGGTTTTCCTCCCATAACACTTGTCATTTTATCTACCTGTAACTTTGTATCTGTTAAACAACATCTTAGTCAATTCTCTGTATCCTTCTTACCCTCTAGTAGTCACTCCACTACCCCTTACTTACGAGGTCATCATTTTTAACTTCCGCATGTATTTAAGAACATGCACTAGTTCTCTGTGCCTGGCTTATTTCACTTAACATAATGTCCTCCAGACTCATCCATGTTGCAAATGACAAGTTTTATACACACACACACACACACACACACACACATTTTTATATATATAAATAAAATTTACTGGGCAAATCATATAGATAATATATATATCATATATATATGCATATATATGATATATATGCAATTTTTAAAAACTCATGTAAGTAATTGTCAACTATATGGTAACTCTATCTATCTATCATCTATCTCTCTATCTATCTCTCTATTATATATGTCAATCAATAAATATATAACATATATATGGTACATATATATCACATCTATAAGTACATACATATATTTTTTTTGGGGGGAAGAGGTGTTTGATATAGGGCACATGCACTCACCAGAAGGACAGAGACGGAGAGACAGAAAGCAAGAAATCACCCCCCCAGGGGAGATGGCCACGCCATAATCCCTTCTTCTCCATTCTCCTCTTGGGATTTTGGCCATGCACACACATGCTCCCAGCGTGAGTTTAAGCCACCGGGTCTGGGATTCAAACTGCTGTCGACTATGTGGGAGTCCAGCGACATAGCCACTACACCAACTGCTGGTCTCATACATATATATTTCTTATACATGTATCACAATTTCTTTATTCATCTGTTGATGGACAGTTGGACAGTTAAGTTGATTTTATAACTTAGTTATTGTGTGTAGTGCTATAATAAACACGGGCAATTGACCTGAATAGACCGTTATCCAAAGAAGATATACAGGGACCAGCAGGTGGCATGGTGGTTAAGGCACTGGACTTATATCACATGGTCAACTTTGGTTTGAGTTCCGAACCCAATGGCTTGAAACTCATACCAGGCGTGTGTGCACATGTACCCAAAATTCTGAGAGGAGAAAAAACGAGATGGGATTAAGGCATGATTAGTGGTTTCTCACTTTCTCTCTCTCTGTGTCTCTTTGTATCTCTGGTGAGTACATGCACCCTATAGCAAAAATATCTCTTACCCCCCCCAAAAAAAAAGAAGAAGAAGAAGACATACATTTGACCAACAAGGATATAAAAATGCTCAACATCACTAATCATGGAAATGCAAATTCAACACAATGAAGTATCATCTCACTCCAGTCAGAATGGCTATTATCAAAAAAGATGAACAATAACATGTTGGTGATGATGCAGAGAAAGGGGAACTCTTTCTCGATGATGGTTGAAAACAGTATGGAAGGCCCTCAACAAACTAAAAATGGAACTGCCATATGATCCTGCAATTCCACTCAGAAAAGAAAATCAGTGTGTTGGGACCAGCAGTTAGTGTAATGGCTATGTCGCTGAACTCCCACGTAGTCGACCGCGGTTCGAGTCCCAGACCCAGTGGCTTAAACTCACGCCGAGCGTGTGTGCGTGTGTGCCCAAGATCCTGAGAGGAGAATGGAGGAGAAGGGATTGCGGCGTGGCCATCCCCCCAGGGGGTGATTTCTCCCTTTCTATCTCTCTGTCTCTCTCTGTCTGTCTGGCAAGCACACGCGCTCTATAGCAAAAAAAAAAAAAAAGAAAAAAAAGATAATCAGTGTGTCATAGAGATATGTTCTTTATGTGTTCTAGATACTATCAGTAGTTCTTTGTCAAATATGATCAACAAATAGTCTCTCCAGTCCAACTAGAGAGGAGAGGAGAGGAGAGAGACATAATAAGGTCACCATAGAAACTGACAGGAGCCCAGTCACAAAGTTTAAGGACTTTAAGTAAGCAATAGTAATCAAACCTGTGCTTAGCTAGGTTTAAGCTAGAGAATGAATGGACAGCTTTGGAAAAAATGGGGCATCACTAGAGAGCACCTGCACTCACCAAAGACAAAGAGACTGGGAGTGGAAGGGAAAGCACCTCCCTTGGGGCATGGTCATACCATGATTCCTTCTCCTCCATCTCCTTCTCCTTTCAGGATTTGGGGCATAAACACACATACACCTGGCACATTTTCTGAGCTGTCCACCTGGACTCAATCCTTGTCATCTGACATGTGAGATCTAGCTGCCTCAACCACCATGCCACAGAGCTGGTCCAACAATCTGGGTTTTACATTATCTACCTGATTTGAGTAATTTGTTTTCTCCTATATAGATAGCAGAAGCAAATTTGGAGAAAACACAAACAAATACACAATGAAGAAAAGCTATAAGTCATTCATTTTATGTATATACTCAGAAAAATGCATAAGTACACATACACATATATACTACAAATATGCAAATAACCTGTATTTGTCTTCAGTCTATTTTGTAGTTAATATATTAGTTAATTTTATAGTTATCATGTAGTTAACAATTACTTATATGACTAGTTTTCAAAAATTATTTAATAATTTCAATATTCCATCTTCCATTTGAACATAAAAATTTTAATTCCAGTTTTTACTGTTAAAAACAGTGTTGTAGGGGGACCAGCAGTTGGTGTAATGGCTATGTCACTAGACACCCATGTAGTTGACTGCGGTTTGAGTCCCAGACCCAGTGGCTTAAACTCACACCAGACACCTGTGCATGCATGCCCAAGATCCCGAGAGGAGAGTGGAGGAGAAGGGATTGCAACGTGGCCATTCCCCATTGTGGGTGATTTCTTGCTTTTTGTCTCTCTGTCTCTCTTTCTGGCAAGTGCACACACCCTATAGCAAAAACCTCTCCAAAATAAAATAAAATAAAAACAGTGCTGCAGGAACCAGCAGAGGGCATAGTGGTTACATCACTGGACTCACACATGGCTGACCTTGGTTCAAGTCCTGGACATGGAGTCTTGAGACTCACACTGGGCGCTTGTGTGTGTGTGCCCAAAATCCGGGGAGGAGAATGAAGAAGGGATTGCGGCAAGGCCATTCCCCTTGAGGGTGAATTCTCATTCTCCCTCTCACTGTGTCTGTCTTTCTCTTCCTGGTGTGCCCACATGCCCAAAGGCAAACAACAACAAAGAACAAACAAACCAACAAACACCTTTAAAAAAATGTAGTGTTCGGAACCAGCAGTTAGCGTAATGGCTATGTCGCTGGACTCCCACATAGTCAACCGCGGTTCGCATCCCGGACCCGGTGGCTTAGAACTCACGCCGGGCGCGTGTGTGTGTGTGCGAGCCCAAGATCCCGAGAGGAGAATAGAGGAGAAGGGATTGTGGCGTGACCATCCCCCCTTTGGGGGTGATTTCTCGCTTTCTGTCTCTATGTCTCTCTCTGTCTGTCTGGCGTGCACGCGCCCTATAGCGAAACCTCTCCAAAAAAAAAAAAAATGTAGTGTTGCAATGAACACACATTTTACAGATGTTTTTTCTGCTCTCTGAGTCTTTCACTGGTACTGATGAGAAATTACTAGACTAAAAATAGTATAAATATTTTTAAGACTCGTGATTCACATTATCAAGAAGATTCATAGAAATATGCCCACTATCAGTTTAAAAGATCATCAGTCTGTCCCTGTATCACTATGCCTTTATCATATATTTATTAAGCACAAGGTTATATTTTTATAAAGACATGAATTTTAAGTACTTCTTAGGTTAAATGTTACAGTTTTATTTCACATTTCTTTGCTAGTTAGTGCTATTAAGCATCTGTCCCTATCCTTTTAGATACCATATTTTCTTTCTTGAATCAACTATTCATATTCTTTGCTTGGAGAGGTTTTTGCTATAGGGCACATGTGCTCACCAAAGAGACAGAGAGACAGAAAACAAGAAATCACCCCCTAGGGGGGATGGCCACGCCACAATCCCTTCTCCTCCATTCTCCTCTTGGGATCTTAGGCATACACACACATGGGCCAGGCGTGAGTTTAAGCCACTGAATCTGGGACTGGAACTGCTGTCGGTTACATGGGAGTCCAGCCATTATGCTAACCAGTCTCATGTTAGTCTTCCTTATGGCCTGGTAATAGCTCTTTGTATATTACTATTTATTTTAACTGTTTATATTTATTATAAACATTTTTCATTTGTTATTTACTTTCTATTTTAATTGGAATTTTTTTGAAGTACTGTAACTTTTAATTTTTATGTAGTCTAGGCTATTTATCTTTACCATTGGGATTACTTTCACAGTTTTTAATGTTAAGTAAATGTCAGTGTCTCTAAGATTGCATTTGAAATACTGACAGCGTGCGTCTCTGTCTTTTCATACATTTTGTTAGTTAACAGAGAGATGACTGCTGAGTTCGTCACGTGTTACTGTTGTGACAGAAGGGGGAAGTGTAATGATGAAAGATAAGAATATGTCTCTTTTATAGCTGTTATTAATCACTGTCAATATTTTATTAGAATGCATTGCCTAATGTCTGTTTATATAATTTAGTTTATTTAAAATAGTCTTTTACTTCACATATTTTCACTAACTTAATGATCCTCCTAATATATATTTTCATGTGTAATTACAATTTTTATGTAGATATCTGCTTGTGTTGATATCTTCATTGCATTTTTTATACAATCCAGTTGAAGACATAAAACAAGAAGAAATTTTATGAAGACATAAAATTTTATAAAATTCAAGAAACATTTGAGAGATGGGGGCTAGATAAGGGCATGTCAGTAAAATGAAATGCTCTGAAAGGTTGATCCATATAGGAAGGTTCTGATTTTGCCTGCAGACACTTCTCTGAGTAGGCAGGCACTCCATACCTATTATCCAAAACCAACTAAAGATGGGAGGTGAACTGTTGTGTCAAGACTCTGCTGGGGTTGCAGCCTCACTTTCTGTCTCTGTCACTCATGAAAGAAACAAATAACTATTTTTAAAGAAACATTTAAGAAAAAAAATAGTCTTTTTTAAAAATTAATTTTATTGGGACCAGCAATTAGCATAATGGCTATGTCGCTGGACTCCCATGTAGTTGACTGCAGTTCGAGTCCCAGACCTGGTGGCTTAAACTCACGCCGGGTGCATGTGCCTGTGTGCCCGAGATCCCAAGAGGAGAATGGAGGAGAAGGGATTGCAGCGTGGCCATCCCCACTAGGGGGTGATTTCTCGCTTTCTATCTCTCTGTCTCTCTCTGTCTTTCTGGCGAGAGCACATGCCCTATAGCAAAAACCTCTCCCCCCAAAAAAAATTAATTTTATTTATCATTATTATCCTTCTTCAATTGGCTATAAGGCATATGTGCTCACCAGAGAGAGAGGAGAAAGAGAGAGAAAAGAGAGAGAGAGAAATGAGAAAGCAAGCCATCAGGTCCAGGACTCAAACCATGGTCAACTAGGGGGGAGTCCAGTGCCTTAACCACCATACCACCTGCTGGCCCTGAGGAAAATAGTCTTAAAATAGGAATATGGTCTTGTACTTGACTCAATTCAATTTACTATTTATGGCTTGCTTGTTCATATAATTATTCATAGAATTCATGTCAAGTTGCATTAGTTATGCCATTGTCCACTCCACAAATATTTATTCTCAAGTTCTTTGCTAAACACCAAGAATAAAAGAAGAAAAAACTTTCCACAAATTAATGGGAAATAATTTGCAATTACTGTTTTTATAAATAGTAGTATAATTACTATATTTTCCATAAAATTTTTCCATATTTTTAACACATAGACTCTGGAATAGCCATGTACAAATTATATGACACACATACACAATGCTAAAAAGCATATCAGAAGGACTAGAGACCCTCATATCGGGAGTTGGATCACTGGGAATGTTCAGTCTAATCACATTTTTGCATAGAAAAACACATCATGACTTTCCTGACAACCCAATGCACGACTTGCAGAATTTATATTAAATTTTATATAGCTAAAACAAGTCTTAGAGCCTTGCTTCCCAAACTCAGCAACACCGAAACAAAACAAACACAAAACCCCCCATGTATGTTGCCTAGATCCTATCATTTCAGTAAATGGTACCATGATGTTCACAAGGGCTTAGGCTAAAAACCTAGAAATGCTTGATTCATATCCTATGTCCCCTAAAATCCACTCTGAAGTTTTATGTTCTACTTTGAAAATATGTCTCAAAACTACCCACTTCTCTTTATACCACTACACCACTGTAATGCGGGCAACTTCATTCTCTCTTCTGGACAACTACAAAACCTCCTAATTGTTTCCCCTGCTTCCATTTGTTCTCCATAATATATTCTGTAGCAGAGTGAGATTTTAAAAATAAAAGCATACCACATGCTTGTTTAAAACACTTCAATGGCTTCTAGTGGCACTTGAAGTAAAATCTACAATTCTTAATAGGCTCTCATTTGGACTCCCATATGGCAGATTGTTGTTCAAGTTCTGGACCTGGTGGTTTAAAATTAATGCCAGGCACATGTGTTTGCATGCCCAAAATCCTGGGAGAAGAATAGATTGCAGCATCATCCTCCCTGGGAGTAATTTCTCACTTTCCCTTTCTCTCTATCTCTTCTCTGATGAGCACATACACCTATGACAAAACACAACAAAACAAAACAACAAAAAAACTTAGTGGATATGGATCTCTTGGGCTGAGAGTATACTAAGAGTACTCTGCACACAGGGAAAGAAGTTTGGCATTGGGGGACAGAATCCAACCAGGGTGAGTAGACGATCTTCATTAGAGAATCCTCACACTGGCAGTGCGAGGAGTGTGTTCACAGGTGGAGGGCAGCCAAGGTGGAGAATCAACCATTGTCAGAGTGAGGAGAGGATCTACTGGGGATCAGCCCAGTCCTGGAAGTCAGAGCGTGTGTGAAGTAATGAGGAAGGTGGATCACAAATGTGTCATACCCTGAGGAGAGTGAAGATGGTGTCCATGTCAAAGCAAGTTGGTGTGGATATCAGAGTCCAAATGCGGTGAGACCAATGTCCATATTTGGGGATGACCCTAAATAGGTTTCAGGACCTGACCAAATAACTAAATTTATTAAGAATTATGGAATTCAGGTTTCTGACTATTAAAGAATAAAAGTATAAATATGGAAATGACTTTTAAAGTGTTTGGTTTGAAATCATAATATCTCTGTGAACTCACAGTTTTCAATATATAAAGAGATGGATATAGAAGTCCAGCTGTGTGTAGGTGTATACATTTGTGAATATACACCCACACCCATAAACATAAATATACGTATACTGTGCACATATACAAGTACCCCCTAACCCTATGCCCTAGCCCTGGCCACTGTGCAAGCCTGGGAACAAAAGCATCCTAACAGTAATGAGTATGCTTGGTGCCTAAATCTCGGCATATAACTATTATTTTTCACTAAGAAGAAATAAAGCTCCTTGGAGATATGCCTGAATCCATATTTAGTGCTGAAAAAGCATATAATTTGTTTGTTTGTTTGTTTGTTTTTGCTAGAGGATATGTACATTCTCCAGAGTAAGTCAGAAAGAGAGAGAGAGAAAAAGAGAAAGCACCCCTCTGCCCCCCAAATCAGGCTGCAATCTCTCTATCCCTTTGTGATTTTGGACATATATATACATGTGCCTAGTATGTTTTCCAGTCACCAGGACTGGGATTTGAACCATAGTCAGCCACGTGGTATCTGGGTCCCTTAACTGCTAGATGGCCATAAGACTAACCCTAACCTAAGGTACATATTGATGTTCTAAAAGGCAGGAAGGGCACAAAGAATGATGGAGAAATGTCAAAAGGACTAAGAAGAGTTTCCATTGAGAAAACTCCTAATGATTTAATATTAAAACAAATGATAGTAGTAATGGAGTATAATTCATTGAATAAAACAGGAAACCATAGGTCTCTGCAGATAAAAATAAATAAAATTAATTGTAAGGAATGAGATGTTAATATAGTTTTGAAGTTTTTTTGTTTGGTTGGTTGGTTGTTTTTTTTTTTCCCTAGGGCACATGTGCTCACCGAGAGAGAGACAGAGACAGTAGTGAGAGGGAAAGTGAGAAATTACTCCCCAGGGGGATGGTCAGGGCCTCAATGCCTTCTCCTCCATTCTCCTCTCAGGATGTTGGACATGCACCAACATGCATCTGGCATGAGTTTCAAGCTGAGTCCAGGACTCAAAATGTGGTTGGTCATGTGGGAGTCCAGTAATGTAACCACTATGCCCTCTGCTAGCCCCTAGTTTTGAAGTATTTCTTTATACATATCTATACATTTTAAAAGAGAAAGAACAACTTTATAGTGGAGAAGCCTGAAAGATACTACCTTAATCAAGTGATCAAGGCAACCATCATTATGAATAAGATAAATCAAAATCATTCACCATCTGATAGAATGCCTTAAGAAAAAGAGTCACTTCTGGATCTTTCTAATAAGGTTGAATATTCTGAACCTAATTATGAGGAAACATTAGACAAATTCAAATTGAGGGATATTCTCAAAATGGTCTGTTATGTTATCCTGAAGGAAGGATCATATGTGTGATGGTTTTAAGAGTCAAGACAAGGGTGCGGCTGTGGTGGTGCAGGTGGTAGGGTGTTATTCCGTGATACTGGAGTCCATGGAAGGCCCCAGGTCCTGGGTATACCTGAATATCCTGGGCACACCTGTGGGCACGCCTGCGAGCCTGGCTGGCTAAAGGGCTTGGGGACAGGGTGTACATCTCAGCATGAGGAAACTCTGACAAGTCCTTTCCCCTCCCCCATGAAATAAATACACTTAAAAAAGGAGGGGGAGGGTCAAAACTAAACTGAGGAGCTGCTCCAGATTGAAGAAGATTAAAGAGCGATAACAAATAGATGTACTGTGTGGTTCTGAACTAATAGATCCTTTCACCATTAAAGATATTGTTAGAACAATTGGTGAAATTTGATGGGGTCTTCATATAAAATGGTGATCACATACCACAATTAATGATTTGTTATTGATGGCTATTCTCTGGTTATAGATAACCTGTCCTTGTTCCTAAAAAGTAATATGCTAAAGTATTTGAGACTAATGAAGCATCAGGTTGGCTCCTTAGTCACAAATAGTTCTGGGAAAAGGGGTCTTTGTATTTTATTTCCAACTTTGCTATCACTTTGTAATTGTTTCAAAATATAAAATAATAACAGTAAGACATGAAAATCACTCTGTGAGAATCCTGGATGATAAATAAGAAACAGGTGAGAATGACAAAAAGAGAGCTATTATGGGAGCTATTTCAGTAATCAAGTAAAAAGAATAAGACAGTTGCAGTGGGAGCAGGGAAAGAGGAAAGCTTTGAGATCTATTTAGGAAAATGAATTGATATGCTTTGCTGGCTAATTAGATATAAGGAGAGAAGAAAAGAGAGCCATCTAAGGCAATGCATGTGTAAGTAACTAGATGGTGGTATAAGATATAAGAAAGGAAAAACAGATTTTTGTTGGAAGATGATGATTTTGATGCCTGGCAATTAAGTGTAGAAAGTATTATCTTCCAAATACTAGATTACTTGACCACATGAAATATGTATATTATTATCTAGTGCTAGGCTGACCTATTCTCTGGCCTTATGTTTTCACAATAAAGGAACTGAATTAGAGTAACATTCTTTGCCTATTCTGCCACTTTTCATTCATTTTTTCTTCTAGGAAATTAAGAGTTACTCAGATGTAAAATGATCTTAGGGAAGGAATCAAGCATGCTCATCATTGCCTCTTCTGGGTTTGTCCTATTCAAAGCAGCATGTCAACCTAATAAATACATTCTCTGCTCTTTTTGTGATAAAAATCACCTCATAGGTTGTTTAGCTATGATAGGGATTGGTTGAGATTTGAGTCTAATTCAAGGGTGAAGTTACAGCAGGCACATTTAACGACGTGTCTATTATCTTATTCATACATCAATAGTAATAAAAAAAATGACACTGATTGCAACTTAGTCTAAGTCCTTCATACCATCTCTCAGTTGGTTCTGAATCTGGAAGAGAATGAAAGCAGCCTGGTAAATTTGTCTCCTTAGCTCACCAAAATTGTGAAAAATTTTTATTCCTGAGTGTCTAAAATAGAGCTTAAAACAAACTGAATTGAGTTTAATCAATGTAAAATAGGATGATGCTAAAATAGTACCGTCTTACAGGGAAAATTATAAATCATTCTAATTACTTGTTTTTCAATGTTAGGTATTTGACTTAAAACTTGTTTTTCAATATGGCATAATATGTAGAATACTTATTTTACCTTTTCTCATACATAAAAAAGTAATTGTAATGGTCCTATCTATCTCACATGACTGCTCAGAGGATTAAAGAAGACAATGTAAAGACACCACTCTGTAACATACTTAACAAATCACATATTTATTGCTAAAGCAGGGTGCTTTCTTTCTAAATAGTGTGAACTCGTGCAAGATGAGTGTAAATTCAAACCAGAATGGAATTGCTAACATTAGTTGTAGAGACACATATAAAATGCCCTCGGACATGTTGCTCAAATTATATTTTATGGATCACTAGTTGTGAAATATATTAACGGGTTTCCAGAGATGGTGGTGAGGGGGGGTTCTAAAAAATCATTCAGTGGGGAAAATATTTAACCTTGTATTTCCATAATATAGTTAACCATGGATACATTTTTCTCTAAGAATGTAACATAGAATGAATACTCCATAGACATTAGTACATGCTGACCAAGAGGACAAGATAGAATATCTGATTGGAATGTCTCAGTTTATAGAATAATTATGAGAATTCTGTGGTAACTGTAGCTCAGCATTAAGTCTCCTGCTCCCTTGGCTGTATATCTGCTACTTTACCCATCAAACTCTTATTCAAATATGAAGGTCGGTTTGAACCTCACCTTCCAGAACAGTCTTCACTTTTCTTCTCCCAACCATGCTTAGTTAATTAATTCAAATAAAACTTATTGAGCACCAATTATGTTCTAGATGAAATGTTCTAGGTGCTAGCATTGAACATTTAATACAAAGAATGAAAGAGAAATACAGAAGGAAGGGAAAGAAAGAAAAAGGTATAAAGGGAGGAAATGAAGAAGGGAGGGAGGGAAAGTTCTTCTCATGGACTATCTATTCAAGTTGGGAGAAAGACACTAAATAAATCAATACATAATGTTCTCTCCAGAGGGAAATAAAAAACCCTGAAGGAAAATAACATGAGAGAGAGTAAAGTTGTAACTACTTTATATTCAATGGTCAAAAAAGGCATCTCTCAGAAGGTAGCACTGACTAATGACCTGAGGAAGGACAATAATAAGCCGCATTAAGTCTCAGGAGAAGGGCATTTCAGACAAGTCAGTGACAAGCACAAAGGACACAGAGCTGAACTGTTTGGCTTATCTGGGTTAAAGCAGAAAAGATGGCACAGCTGGAGCAAATTAGCTAGATGGAGCATGGTAAGACAGTTAGAGGTTAAAGAGAGACAAATTATATAGGCTGATGCATACCTTCACTCTGAGTAGATAGGAAGATACTGGAAGACTGACTAGGTGATAATATGATCTGACTTTTATGTCTGGCTGCCGAGGAACCAAAGGGCAAGAAGTGCATGGTAGTCAATGCCAGGAAACAAGGTAGAAGGCTTTTCAAATGTCCAGGTGAGAGATGTTAATGGCTTATGTGAGAGTGATGGTGGAGAAATGGTAGAGCCTGATTCAATATATATTTTTAAAGAAAAGGTAGAGGACTGATGAAACTTTCTGGTTTCAGAATCCCTTCACACCCTTAAAAATTGATGAGCATGTTAAAAAGTTTTTGTCCATGAAGGTCATATTCATTAGTACAATATATTAAAAATTAAAACTGAGCTGGATACCAGGCTACCTGTGGCTGCAGGCCCTAACGGCCGGGACCAGTTACTCATCCCCACCCCTACTCATCTCTGGACTTTAGGTTGGTTTCTTGGGACTTTAAGACGAACTCGCACCCCTCCCTACCCCATCTGGAAACCGGTTCAAGCCAGCAGGCTGTTCCGGATACCAGGCTGCCTGTGGCTGTAGACCCTAAAGGCTGGGACCGTGGCTCATCCCCACCCCTACTTGTCCCTGGACTACAGCTTGGTTTTGTGGAACTTTAAGATGAACTTGCACTCCACCCCACCCCATTTGGAGACCAATTCACGTCAGCAGGAAGTTCCGGACACCAGGCTGCCTGTGGCTGCAGACCCTAACAGGCGGGACCTGTCGCTCATCCTCTGTCCCTTCCCCACTTGCCTTTGAACTCTCTGAATTTCAGTGTTTTGAATAGCACTTGGTGCGTGTTGCATACTGTGCAATTTTTTTTTCTTTGTTCTTGAGGTGTAGCTTATTAGGTCAGTTGGAGGCTCACCACTCCTTAGACACAGGGAGGACTATGGATCACCCAGGATCAGTGACAACAATGCCTGGTACTGGTGAGCATTAGGTAGCAGACTGTAAGAGAAATCACCAGTTTTCTAATCCTGCATACCTTTTAACACTCAGAGATACCTTGAATAAGTTAGGAAGGAACATATAGATCACCTGATGACTAGGAACAATCGCAGAGGCTCAAGAAATATGAGCAACCAACAAAAGTCCTCTCCCCCAAGGAAAATCATCAAGCCTACATCATCAACAGTCAATACAATGAACATAGTGGACAGGTCAGAGAAGAAATTCAGAATATTTGTAGTGACCAAACTAACTGAGATGGAAGAGAAAACAGACAATGAGCTCCAAGAGATGAGGAAGTCCTTTCATGATTTGAAAGAAGAAATAGATACCTTAAACAAGAACCAGATGGAATTTCTTGTGTTGAAGAATGTGATACAGGAAATCAAAACCTCCATTGAAAGTATTAAAAATAGGTTAGATCAGGTAGAAGATCAAATCTCGAATGTAGAAAACAAAACATCTGACCTAGAAAAAAGTATCAAGAAGATTGAGAAAACAACCAAGAAAAATGAGGATAATATACAGAAAATACTGAATATCATCAAGTGCCCTGACATCCAGATAATTGGTATCCCAGAAGAAGAAGAAAATAATAAGGGCATAGATAATTTATTCCATGAAATCCTGGAAGAAAACTTTCCAAACCTAGAAAGGCATTGAAATATCCATATCCAAGAAATACATAGGACCCTGAGTAGAATCAACCCAAGAAGATCCTCTCCAAGGTACATCATAGCAAAATTGGCAAAAACAACAAAGACAAGATACTAAAGTTGGCAAGACGGAAACGTCAAGTTACTTACAAAGGTCACCCCATCAGGCTAACATCAGATCTCTCGGCGGAAACAATGCAGGCAAGGAAAGAATGAGGGAAATATAGTCAAAGTGTTGAATGAAAAGCAATTTCAACCAAGAATACTATACCCAGCATGATTATCTTTCATATGGGATAAAAAGATAAAAACATTCTCAGATAAACAAAATGTGAAGGAATTTACCAACTCCAGAGCAGCTGTTCGAGAGGTTCTGAAGGGAGTGCTATACCAGGAAAACTAAAAAGTCAGACAGATAGTTATACAAGAACAAAAAGCAACCAAGAAAATGACTCACTTAATAATAGGAACAGGTCCGGAAATATCGATAATCACATTGAATGTCCATGGATTAAATTCTCCAAATAAGAGACATAGACTGGCCAAATGGAAAAAAAAAAAAAAAAAAAAAAAAAAAAACCAGAAACCTTTTATCTGTTGCCTACAAGAAACTCACCTTATGGATAAAGACATACATAGATTAAAAGTAAAGGGCTAGAAAAAGATATTCCATGCAAATGGAAATCACAAAAGACTGGAGTAGCAATATTGATTTCAGACAAAATAGACTTCAAGTCAAGGACTGTAAGAAGAGACAAAGAAGGGCATTATAATTATAGAATAGTAAATGGGGTAATCCAACAAGAAGACATAACACTTACAAATATCTATGTACCCAACTCAGGTGCACCTAAATATGTGAAGGAAAGACTGCTGGAGCTAAAAAGAGAGATAGGAAGAAACACTATAATTGTTGGAGATCTCAACACACCATTATCTCCTTTAGACAGATCTTCTGGTAAGAAAATAAATAAACAGACAAAGGACCTAAATGATACTATAAATAGAATGGGCTTGATATATATCTATAGAACTTTCCACCCTAAGTCCACAACATATACATTTTTCTCACCCCTGCATGGAACCTTTTCAAAGATTGATCATATTTTAGGACACAAATCAAGCCTTTACAAATTCAAAGGCATAGAAATGACATCCATTATCTTCTCTGACCATGATGGAATTAAACTCAAGATTAATTTCAAGAAACACTCTTGAAAATACACAAACACATGGAAACTAAACAACCTACTTCTGATGGACTTCTTTACTACTGAAGAAATTAAGTCTGAAATCAAAAAACATTATGGAAACAAATGATAATGAGTACACAAGTTTCCATAATCTATGAGACATGGCAAAAGCAGTCATAGAGGGAAGTTCATAGCAATTAGTGCTCATAAGAAAAGGATGGAAAGATGGAAAATAGATAACCTAACATCATGCCTCAGGGAACTGGAAAATCAACAACAAAAAAATCCCAAAAAATGCCAGGTGAATGGAAATAATAGAGGTATGAGCAGAAATAAATGAAATAGAAAATAAACTAACCATACAGTAAATAAATGAAAGCTAAAGATGGTTCTTTGAAAAGATTAACAAGATCGACACACCATTGGCTAGACTGATCAAGAAGAAGAAAAAAAGAAACCACATAAATCAAATATGTTATGAAACGGGCAATATTACAACACACATAGTAGAAACACAAAATATCATTAGAGGATACTATGAGCAACTATATGCCAAAAAACAAAATAACTTGGAGGAGATGGACAAATTCCTGGATGCATATAATCTACCAATATTGAAGCAGGAGGACATAGAAAACCTGAATAGAATTGTAACAAGCCAGGAGATTGAATCGGTAATAAATAACCTCCCGGCAAAGAAAAGCCCAGGTCCAGATGGCTTCACTTCTGAATTCTACAAAACTTTTAAGGAAGAGTTAATCCCTATCCTACTCAAATTATTTCTAAAGCTTCAAAAAGAAGGAAACCTCCTAAATTCATTTTATGAAGCCTCCATCATCCTCATTCCCAAAACAGATAAGGACATGACAAAAAAAGGAAAACTACAGACCAATATCATTGATGAATATAGATGCAAAAATTCTCAACAAGATACTCACAAATTGTATCAAACAACATATAACAAAGATTATTCATCACGACCAGGTAGGCTTTATCCCAGGGATGCAATGGTGGTTCAACATACACAAGACCATAAATGTAATACACCATATTAACAGAAAGAAAGATAAAAACCATATGATCATTTCAATTGATGCAGAGAAAGCATTTGATAAAATACAACATCCTTTTATGATTAAGACCATCGGTAAGACTGGTAAAGAAGGGTCATTCTTCAACACAATAAAAGCCATGTATGAAAAACCTACAGCTAACATTATAGTGAATGGAGAAAAGCTAAAAGCTTTTCCACTAAAAGCTAGTACTAGGCAAGGTTGCCCACTTTCTCCACTGCTCTTTAATATAATACTGGAAGTCTTAGCTAATGCAATCAGAGAAGAAAAAAATATAAAAGGCATTTGAATAGGCAAAGAAGAGTTGAAAATATTTTCATTCCCACATGACATGATGGTATACTTAGGAGACCTAAAGGTCTCCATGAAAAAACTCCTTGAAGTAATAAGTGAATATAGTAAAGTGGCAGGATACAAAATCAACATGCAAAAATCTATAGCATTTCAATATATCAACAACAAGTTGAATGAAATAGAGCTGAAGAAAGAAATTCCTTTCACCGTAGCCACAAGATGCATAATATACCTAGGGATAAACCTAACTAAGGAAGTCAAAGACCTTTAGAAAGAAAACTATGAAAATCTTAAAAAAGATATTGAAAGTGACATAAAAACATGGAAGGCCATCCCGTGTTCCTGGATTAGAAGATTAATATCATCAAAATGACAATTCTACCCAAGTTAATCTACATATTTAATGCAATTCCAATAAAAATATCAGAAATATTCTTCACAGATCTAGAAAAAACAATCATAGAATTTGCCTGGAATGATAAATGACTTTGTATTGCAAAAGCAATCCTGTGCAAGAATGGAGTGGGAGGCATATTACTCCCTGACCCCAAGATATACTATACATCAAAACAGCATGGTATTGGCACAAAAACAGTCATGTAGACCAATGGAATAGAATAGAGACCCCAGAAATAACTCCCAAAGCTTACAGCCAACTGATTTTTTACAAAAGATATCAGTCAATCCATTAGGAAAAGGAAAACCTCTTTAGTAAATGGTGCTGGAAAAACTGGGTATCCACCTGCAGAAAGAGAAACTGAACCCCCATCTTTCACCATTAACAAAAATCAACTCAAAATGGATCAAAGATCTGAACCTAAGGCCTCAAACAATAAAATTAACTGGTGGAGAATGCTGGGGAAACTCTGGGAGACATTGGAGTAGGCAAAGGCTTAAATAAGACTCCCAAAGCACAGACAATAATCCATAAAAGAGACAAGTGGGAGTATATCAGACCAAGAAATTTCTGCACAGCAAAGGACACAGTAACAAGTGTGAATTGACAACCCTCAGAATGGGAGAATATTTTTGTTAAATATGCCTCAGACAAGGGACTGGTAACAAGAATACACAGGGAACTCAAGTGCCTTATGCAAAAAAAAAAAAAAAGATAAAAGAAAAAAAAAAAAAAATTAACCCAATTAAAAGATGGAAGATGAGCTGAACAAAAATCTCGCTAAGGAAGACATACAAATAGTCAAAAAGCATATGAGGAAATGCTCAACATCCCTCAACATAAGGGAGATGCAGATAAAAACCACAATGAGATACCACCTAACCCCTGTCGGAATGGCAAAGATTAAAAATATAAAATGTGACATGTGTTGGCGGGAATGTGGTGAAAAGGGAACTCTCCTACACTATTGATGGGAATGTAAACTGCTTCAGCCACTGTGGAAAACAATATGAAGGTTCCTCGAAGATCTACAAATAGAACTACCATTTGATCCAGCAATCCCACTTCTGGATATCTACCCAAAGGACTGGAGAATGCTCAGTCAGAAAAGTGTTTGCACATCAATGTTTATTGCAGCATTATTCATGATCGCCAAGACATGGAACCAACCTAAATGTCCACAAACTGACGAATGGATTGAAAAAGTGTGGCATATATACTCTATGGAATACTACTCAGTGATTAAAAAAAAAAAAAACAAACAAGACCCTGGCATTTGATAGAAAGTGGTCAGATATGGAGGATCTATTGCTGAGTGAAGTAAGCCAAGACATGAAAGAAAGATATTGTATGTATCCACGTAATATATACCAACTATCTGCACTCTATGGTAGAGATCAAAATATTGGAGGACATAAAAGCAGTGAAAATTGTTAACGAGGATAAGACAGTATGGAATGGGGGGGAAGAGAAGAGTATAGAGAAAGATAGCGAGAGAATAGAGGGTATAACATTAGTAGGACATAGATATGGTTTATTACCTGTTGATGATGATGTGTATAGTATTCTCAATTGGATTGGCCTGAGAAGTATTTCATGTTGGGTAAAGTCTTTCTATAAGTAAAATGAGAAGTAGTGATTGACCATTTAAAAAAATAATTGGAATAATAAAAATGATAATGATCGGGAAAAATAATGAAAAGCTATTGGATGATAAAATGGGGATTTTAATGTCTCTGTATTGACTGATATGCATGGTATTCCTTTTGGAAAAAGAAATGTAATACACTGTAAGGTTATATGTGATTCAATGTAATATAAACAAGATTATGATGATACTAAATAAAATGAATTAAAAAAATTAAAACTGAGATATTTTAAAAACATAAGTATATACAAGTATCCATTTAATTAGTTGTCAGAGATATAGTGTTATCACATACTACAGAACTTATAAAAAATGCCATTTAGTACTTGTAAACAAAAGTGGAAAAGGGCAAATTGTCTCTGTATTATTGTGAAAATACTTTTGACCTCACAGACCTTTGGTAAAGGTTTTGAAGACTGCCAAGGGGTTCGAAATCACACTTTGAAAACTGCTGGCCTGAAGGATTTTTTGGATGGATCGGATGTGAAGTGTGAGAGAAAGACAGGAACCAAGGATGGGGTGAAGTTTTATAGCCCGAGCTGCCATACCTGAAAGGCAGAGTCAGGGCTGTGTATGTTAACTTAAAATTATTATTAAATATTTCATTGAGATTTAAACAAGCCTGGTAAGCTAGCAGCTTGGAGTTCAGAGACGTGGTCAGAGCTGAAGATAAAAATTTAGGTATAGTGAGAATAGAGATAGCATTTAAAGCTCTCGAGCTGGATGAGGGAATACAGAGGGAATAAATGTAGATTGCAAAGAGAGGGACAGCTGGTGGTGTGGTGGTTAAAGTGGCTGGATCCCAGATGGTCAACCACATGGTTTGAATCCCAGACCCAGAGGCTTGAGAAACATAACTAAGGTGCATGCCCAGAATCCCAAGAGGAGAGAGAAATGAAAGGACTGCAGCATGATCATTCCCCATGGGATGGTGCTTTCTCACTTTTACTTTCTCTATGTATGTCTCTGTGGTAAGAACATGTGCCCTCTAACAAAAATTTAAGAAAAAAATAAAAGAAAGAGATCTGAGGATGATCCTTGGGCATTCATCAATAAACAACATTAGTGTCTATGAAATGGTCCCTTTAGGGTAGAATCCATATCTTAATCATTTTTATATTTAAATCTCCACTTAAGATTCCTAGCATATGGCAGGCACTCAACAATGTTTATGGAATGTATTCATTTTATTTTTACATTTTTTATTTCATTTTCTTTTATACATTCAATCACATTATTTAGCTTACAAAGTGAATGTTGCAACAGGTGAACATTTCTCCTTAGTCCAGTTGATAAAACTATAAAATATTGTAAACAGATAATGCCACATTTCTTTGTCCCATTAATGCTTTGACTCCCTATTTTTCTTCTAAATGTTCTTCCTCAGACCCTCCTCTTTCACACACACTATATCAGAATGTATTCATAAAGAAAGACAGACCGTGCTCTGTGGTACTTTGATACTAAATTACAGTATTTTAGAACAGGTAAGATTAGGAAGTTGAAGTGATTAGCATCAGATTCATATATTAAGTATACTATTCCTTTTTTGTTGTTGTTGTTTTTTTTTCTTTTTGTCACAGGGTGTGTGCACTTGCCAGAAAGAAGTGAGACAGAGAGATAAAGAGAGGGAAAATGAGAAATCACTCCCGAGGGGGAAATGACCACACTATTATCCCTTCCCCTCCCCTCTCCTCTTGGGATTTTGGGTATGCATGCTGTCAGTCCAAGACTGGAATTGCAGTCAGCAGTGTAGGAATCCAGCAACTTTGTGAAGACAAACAGGTTTCCTTGAATTTAGAGACAGCCAGCGGTAACTGGAGACTTTTAAATGTTTCCAGTGCAAGTCAGTAATGAGTGACCTAATAGGAAGGATGATATTAGATTTCAAACTCTTGTCTGCCACCTAAGATATTTAAACTAATAATGCCAACTTTACTAGCTGGATATTTTCTTTTTCAATTAGATTTTTTTTCCCTGGAGAATTTTTTTTCTTCTATACACTTTTTTTTTTTCTTTTTTTGGAGAGGTTTTTGCTATAGGGCGCGTGCGCTCGCCAGAAAGACAGAGAGAGACAGAGAGATAGAAAGTGAGAAATCACCCCCCAGGGGGGATGGCCACACCGCAATCCCTTCTCCTCCATTCTCCTCTCGGGATCTTGGGCATGCACACACACGCGCCCGGCGTGAGTTTAAGCCACCGGGTCCGGGACTCGAACTGCGGTCGACTACATGGGAGTCCAACGACATAGCCATTACGCTAACTGCTTCTATACACTTTTATTCATATTGTCTAGAGTTTCTTTAGGGAAGAAGACATGCTAAGAAATGGCATCCACTGAAATTTTTATGCATGTGAGAGGAATAAACCTGAATTATACAAAAGACAAACATAATCAAGTCTATTGCTATCAATGGCAATGTGGACACAAAATATAGAGCACTGCAGTTCATGCTTGGGAAAAGAGACTTTTTTTTTTTTACATGCAGAAAATGTCAGTAACAAATATCCCCCATAGGATTTCATCAAATGAAGACAAATGAGGTTGAGTAATATTCCACTGTATATGATTGGCTTAATCCCTGTATAGGTTGATGGTGAATTAAATCATTAATGACAGATGCGACTCATACTGGATGCTTTCTCTGGCTTTTCCCTCCCCTGCATTAGTGCGGCCTACCCAATACTGTGCCACTTGTCTTCATTGGCTTCTCTCATTCCCAGATTCCAGGGAGTTAGACTTCCAGTGGCTCTCTAGCACATGTCTCTAAGGAATGAAATGCTGTAGGTAAGGATTACCCCGTATTTAGCCAACATTATCTTAAATAGAATCAAATTATTTAGGGAACTTGAAAAGGCTCCCAAATGCATTTTCCTAAAGCTTAACCTGCCTTCATGGGAGCTGTTGAAGATGAGACAAAGAAACTGCATGCATTGTCCCTTAAAGATCTAATTTCAATTGTGGGCAAATATGAGTTAATCACCATTACAATAACAAGTTGGGCTAGTATTTGGCTTTACAATTTATGTGGCACTATGACATGTTTTGTCTGTTCCCTGAGAAGTAAGCAAGATAAATACTATCCTTATTTTGCTGAAAAACAAATGAAGGGTCAGAAAGGTTACATAGAGGGCATATGACAGAAGCATAATTAAAATTTATTTCTTAGAAAAAGATACTTGCAAGCAAAATTGTATATATTATTCATGAATTTTATAGACTATCCAAAGACTATCCAGGAATACCAGATTAAAAATACTTCTCCTGGGACCAGGAGTTGACATAATGGATATGTTGCTAAACTCCCATGTAGTCTAATACAGTTCAAATCCCACACCCAGTGCCTAAACTCACGCCGGGCACGTGTGCATGCGTGCCCAAGATCTTGAGAGGAGAATGGAGAAGGGATTGCAGCATGGCCACCCCCCCGGGGGGTAGGGGGGGTGGGGTGGTGATTTCTTGCTTTCTCTCTCTCTGTCTCTCTGTCTTTCTGGCGAATGCACGTGCCCTATAGCAAAAACCTCCCCAAATAAGTAAATAAACAAATACTTCTTTTTAGACAGATTGATTTCATTGATCTAGGACAGGCCCAAGCATTTTTACAAAAAAATCCTGAGAAAGTATAATGTGTTTAAAGTTACAGTTTGATTTTGGGGTTCTACTGACTTCTCTCTCTCTCTCTCTCTCTCTCTCTCTCTTTTTCTTTTTCTTTTTTCTTTTTTTTGCTTTCTAAATTGCTATTTGCTTTGCCTAATATTATTTTCTATTATAATTATTTTTCTGTTTTTAGCTATCTCCTTTTACTTAGATTTTGTTTCAAGTATCCAGATTACTGATACAGTCTTCTTTGGTCCCTTCCCATAGGTTACAAACTTTGCCCATCTATGTTTCTGCTCCTCTTCTTTTGTCCAATCTATTATTCTCTCAAACTTCATCCCTCTCGAATATCAATACTCTACCTTGATTATTTTCTCCCTAATGAGCTAATTAGCACTAACAGGAAGATCACTGAAGTTAGAAAAAACAGAATTCTTCCAGTCAATGTCTATGTAACACTAAGAAAATTATTCGACCTCTCTAACCTCAGACCTAATCAGTAAAATAAAGACAAAAAAAAACTTTTTCATAAAATTTTTATAAGAAATGAGACACATACTAAATAATAAAAACCAAATGGCTTAATACTCAATAATGAAAGTATTTTTACAGACCATCTTCTTGAAGGCCATTTTATTACTTACCTATTTTTGCTACAACCAATACAACATTCTGTACTCTTTCCAAACTCTATGCCTCTGCTTTTTACATACCCACTCTCATTTCTAATTTTAAACCGTAGCATATGTATTCTATAACCTCACCGTGCCCAATAAAATGTTATTCTAGATTTGGCAAGCATTTTAAGTAACCCCAGTTCTAAACTTTTAATAATGGCAAGGGAAAGATAGTATGATTTGTTATTAAACCACTCCATTGTTAGCTAATTAAGCACATACAAGGTCTAGAAGAATATCCAAAATATTTCTTTCTTTCAGATTGAGATGGCTCCAGATCTAAACAGAGTTCATGATGGATTAGTGTTCATGAGTGGCTCATCTTTTGTTTATTTTTTTTATTTGCAAAATCTTTATTGCTAGAGGGTGGGTCATTAAGTAGAGAGACAGAGAAACAGAGAGAGAAAAAAAAATACCCCTCAATGGAGCATGGTCATGCCTAAATACTTTTTCTTCCACTTCTCCTTCTCATTAGAATTTTGGGCATAAATGAACACATGCCTGGCATGTTTTTCAAGCACCAGGACTAAGATTTGAAACATGATCAACCATGTGGGATCCAGCTTCTAATTCATACCACTTAACCACAGCACTAAGGGGTTGGACCAGAACTAACTCATCTTTCTTCTACTTATTTCCATTAGTCTCTGGAGAAATTTGGGCCAAAACTTTAACTTTTCTCTTTCTTTTCTTTATCCTTATGACTTCTTGGCTTCTTTTTGATAAGCCTCTTCTTAGCTATAAAAGAATAGGGCCTGTGGTGTAATGGTTACATCACTGGATTCCCTACATAGTCTACTGTGGTTCAAGTCCTGGACCTGGTGGTTTAAAACTTACACCATGGGCATGTCCATACATACCCGAAATTCTGAGAGGAGAATAGAAGAGAAAGGACTGTGGCATGGCCATCCCCCCGGGGGGGGGGGGGGGGTGATTTCTCACTTTCTATCTCCCTGCCTCTCTTTGTCTCTTTGGCGAGCATATGTAAAAAGAAAAAAAAAAAAAAAGAAAAGAAAAAGAAAAAAGAATGCAGATTGTTGTAATTTCATCCTGCTGAATTTCAGTTGGGATGGGATTTTAAAGTATGTAGTGAGGTCTGTATGGTACCAGTACCCCTAAAATCAATCAGAATGTCTTAGTCTGATTCAGTTTTGTAAAAGAAATAATACCATAAGTTGGGTGACTTACGAACAACAGAAATTTATTTATCACAGCTCAGGAGGCTGGAAAGTTCAAGATCAGAGTGCCAGCATACTCAGATTCTGGTAAGAAACCTCTTTCAAGATGTGGATTGACAAATTCTTGCTGTTTCCTCACATGGTGAAAAGGTGAACAAGCTCCCTTGAGCTTCTTTTATACTTAAACTAAACAATCATCTTCTAAAGATCCCATCTATTAATATTATCACATTGGAGAATAGGTATCGTCATATGAATTTTGGGGAAACATAAACATTCAGACCACAGCACAGAATTTCACATTTTTAGATCCACTTGCTCTTAGGATTCACTTATGTCCAATATACTAAGAGTCTCTGCATAATATTAAATACGTGTTTAGATTATTTTATCTGTGTTATTCTGCTAAAGCAGCCTTTTTTTCTGCCCCCACTTGGGTCACTTCTCAAAAGCCCTCTGTTATTTTAGACTTGATTTGTGTCATGAAAAATAGAAAAGGAGTGGAAAAACCCATCCAACTATACCACCACCAAGAACACACACTAAGAACCCAGTGCAATGAAAACTGTTATGTCAGTTTGCTTAAACTTTAGTACTCATTAGACTATACATATCTCTTACTATAATAATGTAACATTTCAGTCTCTTTCATTCATGTCTCTCCAATCAAGTTTTTAGTTTCCTATTTACTATTTTCTATGACCAGGCTTATTGTTCTGTATACTAAAATGAAACAGAAACCGTTTCTTTGAAATTTCACTCGTGATGTCATAATATCTTCTTTCATTTCAAACTATCAAACTATCGAAATGATTCATCTACAATCAGTGCATTGCATTTTCCTACTCCTTAGTTCTTTGCATCTTAAACTAATATCTTTTCCTCTCGAAGAAAACCATTCTTGAAGGTCTATGCCCTCATAAATGACAAAGTGACATTTTGTTCTCCCTTCTTCACCTCCCTGAAAGTTTGACAATGTTAACTAATCCATTCTTCTATTTTCTTTTCTTCTTTTATATCTATAGTAACATTTTTCTTCTTTCCTTTGTATCTTTCAATGTTTCTACTCTCTCTCTTTTGCTAAGATTTTTCTAAAATGCATGAAAGGGGACCAGCAGGTGGTGTGGTGGTTAAGGTATTAGTCTCCCACATGGCCAACTAAGGTTCAAGTCCTGGATTGGCAGCTTGCTTATTCACTTTCCCTTTCCCTCTCTCTCTCTGGTCACATTAAATAATAATAAAAATAATAATAACAAATAAAGTAAATAATTAATTCTTTAAAAAATAAAATACATGGGAAAAAAATACTTAAACTATCTGGTTCTCAGTTTCCTCATCAATAAAATGGAGGTAATGGCCATCCCTCTCAAAATTTATAAACATTAAATTATATTAGATGTTCCATATATATTTATTATATTCCTTTAGTGTAAACATTTCCCAGCATTCTGTCTTTGATACTATCTCCCTTCAACATAAAATTGTACAAATGACAATACAATCTTTTACCTCCCAGCTCTCTCCAGAATTTCACACCAATATTTATAATTTGCATATTATGTCTCACACTCAATAAGTTTTAAAAAGAATTAATAATGCCATCTTCTCCCTCATCAAAATTAACTCTGTTCAAGTCTTTCTTATTTCTGTTAATATCATCCCCAAATCCCATAAATCACACTCAAAAGATTAGTCATTTTTCATTTCCTTAATCCATTTATCCACATCTCATGTTTTATCCTAGGAATCTCTAGCATCTAGCACTATATAAAAAAATTATGACCAAATAGGAACCAGCAGTTAGCGTAATGGCTATGTCGCTGGACTCCCAAGTAGTCGACCGTGGTTCGAGTCCCGGACCCAGTGGCTTAAACTCACGCCGAGTGCGTGTGCGTGCGTGCCCAAGATCCCGAGAGGAGAATGGAGGAGAAGGGATTGCAGCGTGGCCATCCCCCCTGGGGGGGGTGATTTCTCGCTTTCTATCTCTCTGTTTCTCTCTGTCTGTCTGGCGAGCACATGTGCCCTATAGCAAAAGCCTCTCCAAAAAAAAAAAAAAATTATGACCAAATATTATTTATCCCAGAGATACACAGTTAGATTAATATTCAAAATAAAATAATAGAATTCATCACACCAACAGAAAAAAGGGGGGGAAATCAATTTTTTTTTACTAAATATAGTATTTTTTTTTTACTAAATATAGTATTTTTTTACTAAATATAGTATTTTTTACTATATTTAGTAAAAAAAAATGAGAAACTTCAATATCTGTTTATTCTAAGCACTCTTAGGAAACTAGAAAAAAAGTACATATAAAAAACTAATAGGTTATATTAAAATTAATGTTGGACACTGTCTGATTTTCCCCAAAGATGTGTAACAAGGTAAAAATTTGAGGTTTTACCACATCGACACACTATTTCACTAGTCACGGGATTAAGAGACAGAAATAAAAGCATAAAGACTTTTTAAATAAGATGTAAAGCTATTATAATTGTCAGATGACACAAGAAAACCCTATGGAAATATGTTTTCAAAAAGCAAAAACGGGGGACCAGCAGTTAGCGTAATGGCTATGTCGCTGGACTCCCACGTAGTCGACCGCGGTTCGAGTCCCGGACCCGGCGGCTTAAACTCACGCCGGGCGGGTGTGCGTGCGTGCCCAAGATCCCGCAAGGAGAATGGAGGAGAAGGGATTGCGGCGTGGCCATCCCCCCTGGGGGGTGATTTCCTGCTTTCTATCTCTCTGTCTCTCTCTGTCTGTCTGGCGAGCGCATGCGCCCTATAGCAAAAACCTCTCCAAAAAAAGAAAAAAAAAAAAAAAGCAAAAACGACGATAATATTTAAATAAAATTAAATAAGTAATGTAAAATTCAATTGCATTTCTATATACCAACAACAAATTGGGAAGTTAATGTAATAAACAATACTAAAGCATTAATTCAAGTCAATTATAAAAGGAAAGTAATCTTTTATCCTAGTTAAAATTTATCCTAGTTGTTCCCTTTTTAATTTTTTTTACTGAGTAGTATTCCATTGGATATATACACTATTTGTTTATCTAGTCTCCCTTTTGATTGATGATCGTATTTTTTCTTTTATTTACCATTATGAAATGGTAAATCTTTATCCCTACCTCATACCATACACAAAACTTTCTGAGACAAATTATACACTTAAAGAAAAATGTCAGAAGAAGAAAGCTTTAGCACATATTCACCAACTGAACAAGACATAAAATTGCTAACCATAAATTTTTAAAATAACAAGTTGGCCTTATAAAATTTAAAATATTCTGTTTATCAAAAGGCACTTGAAAAAATGTTAAGGCATATCGCAGACTGGAAAAATATTTGCAGTAAAAACACCTGAAGAAGGACCAATCTCTTTTGGATTACAGAAGGAGTTATAACTTACTATAAATAGAATTCTATAAGTAAAATTACTATAAATCAACAATTAGAAAGTTGAACAACTACATAAAAAAGAGATAAACAGCTGCTTCTCAAAAGAATATTTAAAAATCAACAGTAGTCACAGGGAAAGGTGCTCAACATCATTAGTCATCAGAAAACAAATATGAATTAAAACCATGATGATAATGATTAAAATTAAAAATGTGAGATGATGAATAAACTAAACTAATAACTCATTGCCATTGGCGATTATAAGGAACAACTACTTTGGAAAATTTTCGGAAAGTTTCTTATAAAATTAGCTATTCATCTACCCTAGTACCCAACAATTCTATCTTTATGTATCTATGTGAAAACATGTCATAAAAGACTTGTATATGTATAATTCACAGCAGATTCACTCATAATGCTAAATAAAAGAAACAATACGAGCATCAATCAAAAGGGAGACTAGATAAACAAATTGTGTACTTATCCAATGGAATACTACTCAGTATAAAAATTTAAAAAGGGAACAACTAGGATGAATTTTAAAAACATTATGTTGAGAAGGAATCTTTTCTTTCTTTTTTTTTTTTTTTTTTTTTTTTGGAGAGGTTTTTGCTATAGGGTGTGTGCACTCACCAGACTGAGAGAGACAGAGAGACAGAAAGCGAGAAATCGCCCCCAGGGTGGACGGCCACGTCACAATCCCTTCTCCTCCATTCTCCTCTCGGGATCTTGGACATGCACACACATGTGCCCGGTGTGAGTTTAAGCCACCGGGTCCGGGACATGAACCGCGGTCGACTACATGGGAGTCCAGTGACATAGCCATTACACTAACTGCTGGTCCCAGAGAAGGAATCTTTTCAACAAATGGTGCTGGAAGAACTAGATATCCACCGGCAGAAAAATGATTCTGGACTTTATCTCTCACGATTAACAAAATCAACACAAAACGGAACAAAAACTTAGATGTAAAACCTCAAACTATAAAACTAATGGTAAAAAAACATAGGGAATCAATTGAAGACATTCAGGTAGGCAAATATTTCATTTTTTAAAATTATTAGTTTATTTAACTTTATTATTATTATTATTTCCAGTTTGATCAGAGAGAGACAGAGGAGAAAATGAGAAAGCAAGCCACCAGGTCTGGGACTCGAGCTGTGGTGAGCCATGTGGGAGTCTAACGCCTCTAACCACCATCCCACCTGCTGACCCCAGGCAAATATTTCTCAACTAAGATCCCTAAAGCACAGGCAATTATTTCAAAATAGACAATTGGGATTACGTCAAGCTAAAAAGCTACACTGCAATGGAAACAATTAGAGTGAAGAGAAAATCCACAGAATGGAAAAGAAGTTTGCAAACTATGCTTTAGATAAGGGATTGATGACCAGAATATACAGGGAACTGAAGCAGCTCACCCCAAAAAAGATAATCCAATTAAAAATGGACAAATGAGCTGGACAGACAACTCTCTAAGGAAAATGTACAAATGACCAAAATGCATATGAAAAAAATGTGCAATATCTCTTATAAGGGAAATGCAAATCAAAGCCACAAAAATATGACTACACCTCAATCAGAATGGTTATAACCAAAAGAAAAAGAAAGAGAAGAAGAAAAAGAAAAGAAAAAGAAAAAGAAAAAGAAAAAGAAAAAGGAAAAGGAAAAGGAAAAGGAAACGGAAAAGGAAAGGAAAGGAGAAAAAGTGCTGGAAAAGCTGTGCTGAAAAGAAAATCATTCTACACTGTTGGTAGGAATGAAAATTAGTTCAACCACTATGGAAAACAATATGGCAGTTCCTTGGGACTAGCAAATGGTGTAATGGTTACATCACTGGACTTTCATATAGTAGACTGCAGTTTGAGTCCCAGACCTGGTGATTTAAGACTCAACACCAGGCACATGTGCATCCATGGTCAAGATCTCGAGAGGAGAATGGAAGGAGAATGGATTACTGTGTGGCCATCCCCCCCCCCCCCCCGGGTGGGTGATTTCTCTCTGTCTCTTCCACAAGTGCATATGCCCTAGTAAAACAAAATCTCTCTTTAAGAAAAAAAAAAAAAATCTGGCAGTTCCTCAAAAATCTACAAGTACAACCAACATATAACCCAGTAATGTCACTCTGTGGTCTTTACTAAAAGGATTAGGGGAAAAAAAAAAGTCAGAAAGGCATTTGCACATCCATGTTTATTGCAGCACCAAACACTGCATTATCTCTGCTCAGTATACACCAAATGTTTGAAGTCTGTGACAGAAACTGAAAGATCCAAAAGTTATAATAGTAGAGTGGACACACAGAGATAGTATGAGAGAGGAGTGGATAGAAGAGGGTGAGTGGTAGGGGCTCAGAGAAGAAGCACTTTACAGGCACAAGAATGTAAAGTTCTCTGTTGAAATTATGTATATGATAATAACATTGATTTGATTGTTGTGTATTGCACGCATACCTTTGAAAACCATAGAGTGCTATATAGAAATGTACAACGATTGAATGTAAATTTTAAAAAATCGTAAAATATTCTGACACTTAAAATTATTGAACTTAAAAAAGGTAATTTTTAAGTGCAAAATGATGTAAAATAATAATGCAAAATAATAATAATAAAGTAAAAAAATTCACTTGAAGTTTACATCTACATATACAATTGTCAATGTTCATCAAACTACCTACTTAAGACCTATGTATTTTATTTATCAATTGGGAAAAAATAAGATTTTTACAAAGAAATATTTTAAAAATGACAATGCAAGTAACATGCAATTATTTAGTACACTAGAATTATGTTAATAGGCTACCTAATATTTTTCCAAAGGTAACTTTTTCCAAGAATCTTTTTAAATTGCACATAATTTTCATATTTGTGGGGTATATATGATGTTTTTGTACATGTATACAAAATGTCATAATCAAATTAGCTTAAGAATATCTATCACCTCAGATATTTGTCATTACTTTTTACTGGAAAAATTAAAAATCCCCTTAGTTAATCTGAAATATATGGTAAGTTATTATTAACTATAGTTACTCTACTGTATTATGTAACACTAGAAATTTTTGTTTATCTCATGTAATTTTTCTATTAACCAATATTTCTCTCTCTCTTCTTTCTTCTCCCTACCCTTCCCTGTCTCGAGTAATCACTATTCTACTCCTTCTTTCTTTTCTTAGGCCATATATTTAGTTTCCATATAGAAGTGAAAACATGGTATTCCTCTTTTTTGTGCCTGGATTATTTTACTTAACGTAGTGTCCTCCAGACTTGTCCACGTTGCCTCTAATGAAAGGATTTTATTCTTTTAATGGTTGAGTAGTATTCCATTGTGTATATATTTATGCTCACCACAATTTCTTTATTCATTTATTTCTTGATGAACACTTAAATTATTTCAATATTTTGACATACATCCTGTATAGCACAAAATAACCTTGACCCCTACTTCATGCCTTATCTGAATAGTGCTGCAATAAACATACCTCCACGCATACCAATCCTCTTTCCTTTGGATATATGCATAGTCGTAAGATTGCTAGGCTAAACAGCAGTTTTATTTTTATTTTTTTGAGGAACTGTGTTTGTGTGTGTGTGTGTGTGTGTGTGTGTGTGTGTGTGTTCTGAAGAATTCAGCAGTGAAGTCATCAGGGTGGGCTTTTCTATGTGGGCACATTTTATTCAATCTGTTTACTGAACATACTGGTATGTTCAGGCTTTCTATTTCTTCCTGGTTTGATATTAGTAAACTGTACCTGTCCCAGATTTTATATATCTCCTCTAGGTTTTCCAATTTACTAACATACACTTGTTCATAAGTCTCTAATGAGCTTTTATATTCTGTTGTAAACTCTTCTTTGTTTCTGATTCTATTTATTTGGGTATCCTCTTTTGCTTAGTCTAGAAATCTTTACTCTTCTATTAAAACTTCTCTTTTCCTACTCAACTTGTGTTCGTGGTTTTTCATTCTGCACCTCAGGACATATCTCCTAGAGATCTAGACCTAAAGAACCTTGGCTTTTCACCCTGCAGCTCAACTACCCCTTCTTATAGCAGCACTCCCTATAGGCAGTTCACTCCCTGCAAGCTCCTTTTGAGCAGTACTAAGCTTGTCAATGAGCTGGCATTTCTCCTCAATAGGCTAGCCAGTCTTTCTGCAAGTCACTTCTTTCCTCTCACATAAAGTCAACTTCTCAAAGACGGAAATAAAAACAAGAAGCCAAATAAACCCCTTCTGATTTCAATAAAACCATGTGCCTCAGTTTTTCATTAGCAATTGATTTTCCAGAACCCAGTGCCTGAGAGCTCTAATCATTTTTTCCCTCTCTTAACAAATTCTCCACTTCACTGTTACATCTCCGTTCCATGTCTTTAATTCTACATGAGTGTGAGACAAAGAATTAAGTTTTCTGTTGTTCCTGCACTGGGTGATGAGCCCACGCACCCCAAATTCCTTCATCATAATTTTCCTGCACCACCAGGGGGCATCCTCCACACTTCAGTTACTCCCTGGAGTGCAGAGTGCTATGGGCTAGGTGCTGGGTTCACTGTTGCCATCAGTGTGCTCAGCTATTGCTCTGTCTTTGCCATCTTTTGTATGGGCATGGTAGGATGACAGAAGAGTCCCAGACATGTGGTGTTACAGGGTCTACTCCAGGGCAGAATGTACTTTGACTGTGTCTCTGCTCCCAAAATAGCACAATGCCATCAGAGCTTGGGTGTGAGGAGATGAGAACTCCGGGTAACTCTCTTCACTGAGGTCAGTTTCTGTGATGACGATTAGGCTTTCCTGTAGCCTAATTTGTAGGTATCTGGGGTAGCACCAGGGTCTTCGGGGGGTTTTCTGGCTTATATTTTCCCTACAGTGGGAGTCTCCCATGGCTCCAGGTTGATTCTAGCCCAGTACTTTGCCTCCATCTTAAAGCCTCCATTCCAAATCTCTGTGCTTCAGAGATTTTTCATTATTTCCTTGAAATATTGTGACATTCCTTCCTCATTCCTCTATTCGAAAGGCAACTATTCATCTGTTGTTTTAGTCTTTCTCCATTGAGAAGAGAAGTGCTTGGTGTTTCTAGCTGGTCATCCTCTTCCCTTTCTCTCAAGTATTTTCAAGTATTTCTCTAAATGTAAAAATAATTTAACATACTGCAAAAATAAATTACCCCAGCCATGTGGGTTTATCTAAGAGAAACTCAGCCCTGTGGATTAATTTACAGGAGAGAAACAAAGAGAAATCAGTAGCATATTAATATTTAGGTTGCTGTGAATTAAAAATAGAATATTTCACAATTGGAAGGATTTTAAGACATAAAAGCACCCAAAGAAGCAAAGGTGAAAGATCAAACACAGAATACAGAGCTAACAGCTGTGAGTTGGAAAGTTAATAAATGAGCTGAATGAAACAAATTCAACAAAGCACTAGAAGTCTTCAGTTTCCAAGTAATTAACACACTAATCAGAAACACACACAATGTGTTATCAGCCCTATCTCATACTGAAAGTAAGTGGGGCTCCTTGGGTACAATGGACACTCTCCATTCACAAGCACAAGTTATGGAAAATAAATGAGATAAAGGTATGTATAAGACAAACGAGAAGAAACCTAATGTGTTCTACCTAAGCAGTATCTATTTTAAGTGAATAAAATGAACATTCTGTCTTTATACCACCTAGTCAATATCATTCTTCCCACAGTGTCTTGAACACCTCAGATAATGCCCAGGCAAAAAAATGTAAATTCATAAATAAGAGATATGTTTATATTTTTATTTTCAAGCCTCATCACACTTGAAAAATGAAATTATCATTTCAACCATGTTAAGTTCTAATTAGTAAATGAAAAGAGGAACTTGAATACCCAGAAGTCAATCTCACTTCATATTCCTTGCTTATTTGGATAGAGAGCCAGAATTAGAAAACACTTCAGAGGATTAAAGCTGTGATCAAAATATAGGCTCTTATACGAGCTAACCAATAATTATCTTTTCTTTGAAATAGTAGCTCTCAATTATTTTCTGTCCCTGACATGCCTATAACATGTCAGAACACACCAGGAGTTTCCTATTCTATTTATTCATCCATCCATCCTTTTTCCATGTGTACCCTCTAGACTCCAGGTGGAGGCAAGATATAAAGCCTTTCTGAAGCTACATATCCTATCCTCCCCCAATGTTCCTTCACATACTTCCATTAGAATTTTCTGCTTCTTTAAGATGAAGAGTCCTAGAAAGTCAAACCTAATAAAGCAAAATAAGTAATAGAATAATGTCCGTGGTATGGAAGGAAAACTAGCCCAACTGAGGTTATGGTTTTTCCCAATTATATATATGTTCTATTACATACATCCTTATTGGGTGTACTGGTTCTTTTTGTTTCTTAAGTTTATTTATTCTATGAGTAAGAGAAAGAGAGAGAAAGTGACAGCATCCCCAGCAGGGTTTCGATGACATGATCAACTCCAGCCTTCAGTCAGACCTGGATCACACAGGCAAGCACATGCCTGCCATACGCTGAGAAGTCTCTGGACTTGAACAAGGAACCTTCCCATGCTAGATTGTCTTTCAGAGTTTCACTTTTACTGCTGTTCCACTGTTTAGTCCTTAAGTTACCTTAGTTATAATTTAAGTACCATCACCCTGAATGACTTAACTTTTCAACTTCTTTATTTTTTCCCTTTAAATCATAATTAGAACATTTAGGAAAGAAAGAAAGGGGGAAGTCATTTGCTTTTATAAACTTTAATAATTATAAAACAAAAAGGACAGAATTTATGGCTTTAATACTACCTCTGATTTTCCTCATCATCTATTAAAATAAACTAACTTAAACTAAAATATACAGAGTAATATCACAGATTTGATCAGATTATGGATATGTAAAAAGGAATCTGTCTTTCACTTATTGAATGACCAAGATGATTTACATTAGAGAATTTACATTTGTATGAACATATCTATACTTAGGCATAAATCTTATCCAAACAGCTAAAATATATGGGAATGTAATAGATACACAATTACACCAGTAACCCCTTCATATAGTGAGAGAACCAAAGACAACAAATGTGACATATAACATCTAGATCTGGGTTTAGTAAGGTTTATTGCTTGAAATATCTAGACTAGATCATATTTTCCTGAAAAATAAGAAGGAATTTTTGAAAATATTTTCCTCTTCTACATATTGGGATACCAAGGAAAAACAAATGTGAATTCGTAAATTTCATATTCATAATGATGTGTCAAGTTGTACAACTTCATGAGAATTTTTCTAACCTCTGAAGAGGACTGGAGGAGAAAGCATTGTACTACAGTAAGGGAAAAGGACTCCAAATCGGTTAGACAATTTAACACCTTTGGAGTGCCAATATCCTCATCTATAACACAAGAACATAAATCCCACTGAAATGTATAAAGGTTAAATGAAACCATTTATATGAAAGTGTCCTATAAGCTATAGTGAATACATGAAGTTTGTCATTTTATTGATGAGGCTTATAATAAATATAATCTGAAATAAATGATATTAAAGAAGGCAGGAAAATATGGTACACATATATAATGGCATACTACTCAGCCATAAAGAATAACCAGATCCTTTCATTTGGTACAAGCTGAAGGAGCCTAGAAGATATACTATTAAGGGATATAAGCCAGAGTCTGAAAGACAAATACCGTATCCTCACTTAACATATGCCAAATGTCTCCCCTCTGTGAAAGAACCAGAAGGACTTGAGAGCATAGAAATAGAGTAATAGTAGATACCAGGAGCTACTTGGGAGTGGGGCAGGAGGGTTTATGAGAAATTATGGTTTTTAATTTTCCCATTAGGTGGGTGTGTTTGCCAGAAGGAATGACAATGTGAGACAGAGAGAGAGAGAGAGAGAGAGAGACAGACAGACAGACAGACAGGAAAAGCATTTCCCATGGAGAATGGTCATACTGCACTCCTTCCTTCCTTCCTTCCTTCCTTCCTTCCTTCCTTCCTTCCTTCCTTTCTCTCTCTCTCTCTCTCTCTCTCTCTCTCTCTCTCTCTCTCTCTCTTTATTTTTTTATTTTTTGCCATAGGGTACCTGCACTTGCTGGAGAGAGACAGAGAGACACAGAGAGAGGGAAAGTGAGAGTCATTCCTCCATAGGAGATGGTCATGCTGCAACCTCCTCTCCATTCTTCTCTCAGAATTTTGGGAATATATGCATACACTCTGGGGTGATTTTCAAGTTGCTGGGTCTAGGATGTTGGATCTGGGACTCAAACTGTGGTGGGCCATGTGGGATTCCAGCACCTTAACCACTATACCAACTGATGGCCCTAACAATCCCTTCTCTTCCACTTCTCCTTCCTTTCCGAATTTTGGGCACACATGCGCATGCACTCAGTTTGTTTCTTGAGCCTCCTGGTCTGGATTCTAACTATACAGTTGGCCATGTGGAATCTGGCTGCTGTAATCACCAGGCCACAGACTGGCCCAAGAAAAATTTTAATGGACACAAGAATACCTATAAATAAGGAGAAGAGGTTTCAGGATTGTGTATCACAGCAGAAGAAAAAATATAGACAATTTAATACATATTTCAAAAAATAAAACTATAATAGAATAACTATTAGAAAATATACATAACATAATGTTATTTAAAATGAATATGTGTATATCATTGATTTGATTATTATATATGTGCCTTTAAATAAACCTTATTGTGGGATCAACAGGTGGAGTGGTAGTTATAACTCTGGACTCCCACATGGTTGACCATGGCTGGAGTCTCAGGCCTGGCGGCTTGAAAATTATGCTGGCATGTGTATGCTTGCCCAAAATCCCAGGAGGAGAACGGAGGGGAAGGGATTGTGGCATGGCCATCTTCCCGGGGGTGGGGGTGATTTCTCACTCTCACTCTCACTGTGTGTCTCTCTGGTGAGTGCATGTGCCGTTTGGCAAAAACCTAAAAATAAATAAAATAAAATAAAATTAAATTAAATTAAACTGTAGCCACAAAGATATACATTGATTATATGTAAACCAGAAATCAATTTTTAAAAATACAAGATAAAAAGTGATATTAAACAAATCACTGCTCACTTAGACCAAAACAATCTTAAAAACATATTTGCTCTACAAATTGGTTCAAAGGGTTTGTTCATACTATATGTCTAAGTAGATGGTGAATGACACTGATTTGCATCCAAAGGCCCCTCTTTTGGATTTTATGAGACCCATTCAGAATGAGCCAGGGTGAGAACACCAATTCCATGTTCTGGGTCCATCTGTTGGCAAAAATATAATGCAAACAGCTTTATAAGTGCTATTTTCAATGAAATATCACAGAACAGCTTGTCCCAATGATATTTCTAAAGCTTGCCTGCAAACCGCCTACTGGGAAATCCAACGAAAAGAGAAGGGGGAAGAGAAAGAAACCCATAGGCAAGAGACAGAAATGGAAAAAGAAACAAAGGGTAAAGGGAGACTAGCTTACAGGAATGTGAACCCTGGAAGAAAATAAGAAGCAGCGAGAGATGCAAAATCAAACACAGTCATTAGTAAGAAACCATAAGGAATAGAGAAAGTCGAGAAAACGTTGACAACCACTAAGGTTAGAGGATATGGAAGTGATCACAGATTGGACAGCAAGTCCAGAGGAATGAAGACAAAAGGAACAGCAAATACGTAACAGCCCAATAACTGGAATGTAATTATTAAAATATTATGAGAGGAAAATAGTGTGAAATAGCTATTTTTCTAAGCTCCATTTCTTTCTTTATGTAATATACAAGATTCATTTTTCCTAGTTTCAGTATCTATTATCAACTCCAAAGGAAGAAAACATCTGTTCTGAGACCTTTCTTTCAATTTAAAAATCCATTGACACGCCAGCAATAGTCAGGCATCACATTCGAAGTGATGTACATGCATTGATTGAAACACAAGAAGCATCACAGTGTAAACAGTGTCATTCTGGGCACTTACCTGGGGTCGAATAACTTTTACAATATTTTTTAGGGCAGTGTCAGGGGATGGAGGTGAGCAGTCAGGTGTTGGGCCTGTAGAGCTGTTTCTATGGTTACTAGTTCCTGGAGCAGTAATTGCTACCTCAGAGCCATTATCTGTGAATAAAAATAGAATTACCATGAATTTAATTGCTCAGTTTACCTTTTAAGACTTGAAATTACATTTGTGAACATGAATTGAAGTTTCAACTTAAAGCTGGTATCAGTTACAAGATACTAAAGAAGAACATGATCAACAGTGTATTTTAAAGATCTTTACTGAATGTTATGTTTTTTTTCCCTTAATTTTATTTTTTTTCATTTCATTTTCTTCCATACATTCAATCACATTATTATTTGTCTTACAAAATGGATATTTCAACAGGTGAACATTTTTCCCTAGTGGTAAATAACACCTCCACCATATTGTCCCAAAAAGAAAGAATATTATTATTCAATTCATAATGATATATCATCCAGCACAGTTTTTACTACCTGATGCTACTACACGAATGACTAAAACCTTCCTTAACTAAAAAGAAAATTATGATATGACTGGATAATGCTTCTCTATAATCATTGAAATGACTATTGATTTTTATTTAAGTAGGAGTTTCTTCTCTCCCTGATTTCATAAAAGCCAAATTCGAGTCCTCAAATAACTTTCCGTAGAAATCTCTCAAACAATAAAAAAGTATCCTGTGAGTGAACTTTGATGAAAAACTGACATTTGTGCCAAATGGTTGTGTAATGTAGACAAACACAAAAATACCCCATGCTTATCAGCATATCATTCTATATAGTCAAAACTAAGTGAATGAAATTACACAATCTAAATTAATTGTCTCCTATTATTTGGGAGAGGAAGTGAAAAAAACCATGATTGGAAAATCAGAACATGTTAACATTTTCTTCTTAAATATATATTAAAACAATATAACATCAAAGATACAGTTTTGGAATATTTAAAATACTTGAAAAGGATGGAAAATGTTCTATAGATAACTCCTGTTAGCATATAGAGAAGTTATATTATTTTAAGGAGAATGTGGCAATCCTCTATAGTTCTTTATGAAAACTGTTGCAAGCTCAAATCTATAAAAAGCTTATTTCTGTGTAATGTTTTTAATTAGTTCCCAATAATTTTCTGCTCTAGACAGATGAATTAATGCAAAAGAGATTGAGACTGTGAATTCTTTACAGACCACCGAGTTCTCCTGTTCATGATCCCTCTCTATAATCCCAAATGAAAAGCAGTAATTTCAGAAGGCACCTCTTGCTCATAAAAAAGCAAGGGGATGAATTCCTATAAAATTCTACCCACCACATAAAAATATAATTCCATTTCACTGAGAAATTCAGGCACAGGCTCATAAAACAAAAAATGCAAGTGCGACACACTGAAATAGAAAGATCATTCATAAAATATGTCTTAGAAGTATCCCAAGTGCACTCTTTCTTGACTAAGGTTTAGTAGACAAGGTAAGATCTGAACTGGCATCTCAGAATAGGTGGGGTGGTCTTCTGTGTAGGATAGAAAAGTATAAGTAAATATTGAATCAACAAAACAAGAACAAGATGCTCTCACTCCCTCTACCTTGTCCTTTCCTCTGTCATTCATTCATTCAACCACACATCTAAAAACACTCATTTGAGGGGCAACTGTTTGTCAGTTATGTTAATTTCTAAAGATAAATTTAAAAGGATCTCTGTCCAGGGGTTGCAGGTAGGGTGAAATGAATAAGCAAGGCACAGAATGGATGAAAATGATGTGTTAGGTAAGATGATTAATTGTAACAAACACACCACTCTGGTGCAGATGTCGATAGTCAGGAGAGAACGGGAGGTATATGTGAACTCTGAGATTTCTGTCCAGTTTGACTGTGGACACAAAATTGTTCTAAAAATAAAATGTGTGAAAATAAACAACAAATCCCTGCCCTTGAGAGTATACAGTTAAGTGTGATACCCAAGATGCAAACAAATCATAATGCCATATAACCTGAGACCTGGTAACAGACAAGTGACGCATGATGGAAAAACAAATTGGGGGAGCAATCAGACGGACTGGGAAAGAAAACACTTGTGAAAAGCTCCAGTTTTTCAATAGATTAAAGGCAAAAACTTGGGACTAAACATAAGACAAAAGGGCACAAAGGCAGGAAGAGCATTGTTGAAGAGCATTTTATGTTAGAAAGAAAGTAGAAATAAACTTGGAAGAGTAAAAGGAAGTTCTATTAGTAAAGAGTTCATATTTGATTCTGTGGGCAATCAGAAATATTAAAGATTATTTAAGCTGGGAGTGACAGTAATAGCAATACTAATGGTTCATGTTTATTGAACGCTTATTTTGTATAGGCAGTATGTTAAATGTTTTAGTTATTAAATCTCATTTCATCTTCAGATCATCTTATGAAATAGGTTCTACTATTGGGTCCTCAGAAAAGTCATGATGTATTTTCGCATAAACAGAAAAAATACATCCTGACTTTTCTGAGGACCCAATATTACCACTCCCATTTTACATAGACGTTCATCTTGAAGTTATACTGTCAGTAACTGGCAGAGAAGGATTCAAATCTCAGGCTGATGCCATGTTGCTCTTCCGCTGGTTAGCCTCTTACAGGTATGCAAAAGTGACTGAGGACTAAGAGCAGAGTCTGAAGACATTGTCGTGATGATGCAGGCATAGTCTCCATTTCTAAATGGAGTTGAATCAACCCCACAGAAACTTTCAGAGCAGAATATGAATGCAATAAAAAATAAACAATAAAATAGAAAACGTCAATTATGAAGACACCTTTAGGGTATGCTGATCCACACTATGTGGCATAATCTCTGAAGGTAGGGAGATTCATTAAGACTAATGACCCAAGCTAGAGGTCAGGGTGTTACCATTTGAATTGGAAACTAGATCCTGCACATGTGTTGAAGGTAGACTAAGAATTTCTTGGCGGACCCAGAATCACAATCTTGAGTCAAAAGAACACCTCTGGATGGATACTATCTGATTTTACTAAAAAGTTATAATAATCAGAACAGCATGGTACTGGCATAAAAACAGACACATGAATTAGTGGGACAGAACAGAATCTTAAAAATAAACCCACACATTTATGGTCAATTGATTTTCTACAAAGGTGCCAAAAGAAAGCACAGTCTATTCAATAAATGGTATTTGGATAACTGGATATCTATATGCAAGAAAATGAAATTAGGTCCTCATCTTATATAATAATCAACTCAAAATAGGTTTAAGATTTAAATTTAAGACCTGAAACAATTAAACTGCAAGAAGAAACCATAGGTTAAAATCTTTATGCTATATTTCTGGGCAATGATTTTTCTATGGATATGAACCCATGAGCACAGACAACAAGAACAAAAACAGACAATTGAGATTATATCAAATTTAAAAGCTTCTGCACAGCAAAGGAAACAATCAACATATTGAAGAGACAATCTACAACATAGAAAATATTTGCAAATCATGTCTCTAATAGGGGGGTGACCATTGAAAATATAGGGTCTTTGGAAAAGTCATGATGCATTTTTGCATAGAAAAACAGAAAAATATGTCATGACTTTTCCAATGATCCAACATATAAGGATCTCATAGAACTCAATAGTTTATAAAAAAGAAAATCCTGACTGAAAATGGGCAAAGGATATACATAATTTCACAAAAGAAGACACACAAATAACAAGTACATGAAAGAACATTCAACATCACTAGTCATCAGAAAAATCAAAATTAAAGCCACAAAGAAATATTACTTCACACTTTTTATAGTGGCTATTATCAAAACGATACAAGATAATGTTAGAGAGGGCATGGAAAACAGGAAGGAAACCGCTGCACACTGTGGTGGAAATATAAACAGTACATTTACTATGAAGTACAGAATGGAGGTTGATCCTCAACAAAACTAAAAATAGATATGTCATATAATCCAATAATGCTACTATTGACTATATACCCAAGTGAAATGAAATCCATAGGTCAGAGATATCTACACTTCCATATTAATTGTAACATTATTCACAATAGCCAAGATATGAAATCAACCAACAGATGAATAGTAGGCAAGTAGAAAAAAGTATGATATATACACACAATAGAATACTACTCAGCCTTTAAAAAAGAGAAAATCTTGTCATATAAACAATAAAGCTGAACCTGGAGGACATTATGATAAATGAAATAAAACATGCATAGAAAAGTGAATACCTATTGCTACACTCATATGCAGAATTTAAACAAAGTTTAATTCATAGAAGCAGAGAGTAGAACAGTGGTTACCAGGGATAGGAGGAATAATTCAGGAGATCAACTGTACAACTTGGTGATTACAGTTACTAACAATGTATTGTATTTTTGAAAAATTTCTAAGAGTAGATTTTAAGTGTTCCAGAATATGGATAAGTATATGAGGTACATGTTAAATAATTCAACTTAGTATTCTACAATGTGTGTGTGTGTACACACACACACACACACACACACACACATATATACACACACACACACACACACATATATATATATACATTAAAAAGGTTATATATAATAAATGTTATACATAATAAATGTATATAATTTTATGTGTCAATTAAAAACAATTAAATTTTAGGAACCAGCACATGGTATAATGGCTACATTGCTGGACTCCCTTATATTTGGCTGTGGTTTAAGTCCTGAATCCGGTGGCTTAAACTCACGCCAGGTGCGTGTGCGTGCATGCCCAAGATCCCAAGATGAGAATGGAGGAGAAGGGATTGCGGCATGGCCATCCCCCCAGGGGGTGATTTCTCACTTTCTATCGCTCTGTCTCTCTCTTTCTGGTGAGCACCCGCACCGTATAGCAAAAATCTCTCTCCCCCCAAAAAAATTAAATTTAAAATTTTTCTTGATGTATTAGATATAGATAAAAACAAGAGAAATCAAGGATATTTCTATGACTTTTTACCTGAAGAACTAAATGGATGGAGTTGCCATCAGGAAAAATGGGAAAAGCTATAGGAAGAGCATACATTCTCTACCATATGGCTTCAAATAATGGCTCTACCCCACTCTTTCTCTCTCTTCTTCTCTTGAGTTCCAATTAAATAATACTAGACAGACTTTATTCTTTTGGATCTTTTTGTCTTTTTTATTTATTTATTTATTTTAGATTTTTCTATAGGGCATATGCCCTCAACAGAGAGACAGAGAGAGGGAGGGAGAGGAAGAGAAAGTGAGAAAGCACCCTCAAATGTGAATGACCATGACACAATCTCTTCTCCATTATCATCCCAGGATTTTTTTTTTTTTTGAGAGATTTTTGCTATATGGTATGTGCACTCACCAGAGGGAGACAGACAGAGAGACATAAAATGAGAAATCACCTCCCACTGGGGATGGCCACATCACAATCCCATCTCTTCCATTTTCCTCTTGGAATCTTGGGCATGGCCCCCCACACACACACACACACTAGGCATTAGTTTTAAGACTCTGGGTCAAGGATTCGAACCACAGTGGACCATGTGAGAATCCAGCAACATAAATATTATGCTATCTTCTAGTCCCCCCACCCTACCCCCAGAATCATGGGCATGCACGCACACACACCCAGCATGATTTTCAAGCCACTGTGTCCATGACTCAAACAAAATGGGATCCAGTGCCTTAACCTTTATGCCACCTACTGACCCTCAGCCTTTATTCTTTTTATCATTTATTCTCTTTCATACTTTTTCATTTTGTTTCTCTGTGATGCATTCCGAATAGTTTCTTCTACATATTTTCCAATTTATTGGTTCCTTCTTCAGCCGTGTCTAGCCTGTTAGCAAACCATTTTCTTAATTTTAAGTATACTTTTCAGTTCTAAACTTTCTATTTTGTTCTTACTCAGATATATTATTTCACTAGTTGGTATTTCTTAGTTCCTAACAACATTAAGCATGACTTTTATTTATTTTAAAATAACTAGTAGAACTGTTTTGTTTTGCTTTGTTTTTAATTTGTATATGTTTTTTTCAAACATATGAAGTCTTCATGGATCTGTTTTCTATGCCTTTGGCTCTCACTCATACTACTCTGTTCCATTGTTTATTTCATCAAAATCCATGTGCTGCTTACTTAGCGTGTTATTAGAACAAGACATACAATACTACATTTAATAAACTCTTTATCTGTTAGCAAAAATTGTTAATACAAAAAGGCATCACAATTATATTTTTTTAAAAGAGATATTTTTTGCTACAGGGCACATGTGCTTGCTGGAGAGACAGAGACAAACAGAGACAGAAAGCAAGAAATCATCACCCAGGGGGTATGGCTATGCCATAATCCCTTCTCTTCTATTCTCCTCTCAGGATTTTGGGCATACACACATACGTGTGTGCCTGGTGTGAGTTTAAGCCACCAGGTCCAGGACTTGAACCACAATTGACTATATGGAAGTCAAGTGACGTAACCACTATACTATCTGCTGGACCCATCACATTTATATTCTAATACCAGAAACTGAAGTCTGTGGAAAACTTGCCTTTGTGATGTTAAATAATTTATTTGAACTTTCATAATTTCAGTTGTCTTAACTGTAAAAACAAGGACGATTAATAACTGTCTGCGATTGGTAATGTGTGCAGATAAAATAAAAAATAACTTGCACATTATTAGGCACATAGTGGAAATTTAATAAATATGAGTTGTCTTTTCCACCAGGAAAGGAAATTCTATCTCCACATTTAAAATAAATATGCAAGGTAAGAGAAATCCCAGAAGGAAAGTAAGAAAATATTTATTACTACTTGATAGATAATATGAGGGTACATTCAAAAAATTCATGAAAAAATGTGTTTATAAAAAGAAAAGAAAAAGGTTATGCATGGTTCTCAAAAATTTTTTGCACCAAAATAAACTTGTACTCTAACTCCATCGTACCACGGCTTTTTAAAGTCTCCTCATACTTCAAGAGTATTAACTGTGAATACTTGGGTGGGACTTCAGGAAAGTATCTTTTAGTTATTATACTAAAACAAATTAGTAGAAACAATTTAATTTCATAAATAGGAAATGATCCCTTGTGGAACCGTATTAGTCAGGGCTCTCTAGAAAAGCAGAATAAAAGGATTAGCAGATGGCAACATGGTTACATCATTGGACATTCATGTAGTTGACCATAGTTCGAGTTCCAGTCCTGGAAGCTTAAAACTCACTCCGGGCACATGGAAGTGTGTGCCCAAAATCCCAAGAGGAGAATAGAGGAAAAGGGGTTGCAGCATGGCCAACCCCTCAGGTAATGATTTCTTGCTTTCTGACTCTCTGTTTCTATCTGTCTCTCTGGCAAGCACATGCACCCTATAACAAAACAAAACAAAAATCTCTTAAAAAAATAGTACCAATAGACTCTATCTATCTAGTAAGATATTTACTATAAGAAACTGGTTTACAAAATTATGGAGGCTAAGAAGTCCCCAAATTTTCAGTTGACAAGCTGCAAACCTATGTGAGTTTATGTACAGTTCTTCTAGTTTTAGCCTAAAAATCAAAGATTCAGGAGAGCTGCTATTGTTAGCTACAGTCCAAAGGCTGGCAGACTCAAGGCTCAAGAAGGGCTGACATTTAGGTCTGAGTATAAAGGCTATAAAAGGCCAAGGGCTGTCTGAGGAGTTTCCCCCTGACCCAGCATTTTTATTCTATAAATAAATGAGGCCAATAAGATTAGGGAAGAAAATTTGCTTTGTTCATCTTAATATTTAAATGTTAATCTTATTCAGAAACACCCTAATGGACACACCCAGAATAATCTTCAGCCAAATGTATGGGCACCATGTGGACCAGTAAGTTGACTTTTTAAAAATTAATCACCACAGAAAATGATTTTACTGCAAAGGCTGGTCCTATTAGCTGTTTATGCACTACAGCCAGAAAAAAAAAAGAAAATGCTGTGTATTCCATGCAGTCTGCAAACCAAAAACTTCTTGGATGTTCCTTATAATTTAATTAAAACATGGTACAAGACAGTAGATTATTAGGTAGTAAATTATTTAGACAAAAAACTGTAAGTACCTACATCTTCTGAATTTATAATCTGTAACATAAACTAATAATTTGATTTTATACTACTTTGTGTTATTCATTTTCTCTTCCAAGCTAGATTACATTTTTGCAAAGATTCGTATTTTCCTTATCCTGACCATAATTCTTAGCTCAACACAAGCCTTTAAAAATGCTGAATGAGGGACCAGCAGTTAGCATAATGGCTATGTCGCTGAACTCCCTTGTAGCCGACCACGATTTGAGTCCCAGACCCGGTGGCTTAAACTCACGCCAGGCACGTGTGCATGCATGCCCAAGATCCCGAGACGAGAATGGAGGAGAAGGGATTGCGGCATGGCCATCCCCCCGGGGGGTGATTTCTCGATTTCTATCTCTATGTCTCTCTCTGTCTTTCTGGCAAGTACACGCGCCCTATAGCAAAAACCTACCTCCTTCCAAAAAAAAATGCTGAATGAAATAAAGTGAGTAATGCAAAACTCATGTTTCTGAGCAGCCATCACACATGCCCTTAATAATACAGAGATAGTTTGCCTTTTATAATCTCATAGTCCTTTTGGAAGAAAATCAAAATGAATGGCATATTCTAGAATCCATGAAAGCATTTTAGAAACATATTTATTTATAAAATATCGGGAACCAGCAGTTAGCGTAATGGCTATGTCGCTGGACTCCCACGTAGTCGACCGCGGTTCGCGTCTCGGACCCGGTGGCTTACAACTCACGCCGGGCGCGTGTGCGTGCGTGCCCAAGATCCCGAGAGGAGAATGGAGGAGAAGGGATTGCGGCGTGACCATCCCCCCTGGGGGGTGATTTCTCGCTTTCTGTCTCTCTGTCTCTCTCTGTCTGTCTGGCGAGCGCACGCGCCCTATAGCAAAAAACCTCTCCCCCACCCCAAAAAAAATAAAATAAAATAAAATATCCTTGATAATACTATTTGCAAGAAATATCAGTTATCCAAAGGACTTTGCCAAAAGGCTACCAATGTCCACTACCATTTTACACCATCAACTCTCAGTTCACATCTGCCGTTACAAGCCATTGCTTGTGAAAAAGGAATGAGGTGCATAAAAACTGCTTAGAGAAAATTGCTAAATGTACTTATAATTTCATACTGAAATATAAGGCTTATCTTCTAGGCAGATTCCCTTATTACACATTATATTATGCACTATGACTATCAGTTTCCTTTACAATAACAACATTGGGGGAGAATTTGTTGGTTACTTGAACTTTTAGGAAAAAAAATCCTACAAATATAAAATAATTCATGAGGAATGTTACAAGCTAGATTTTTTTTTTTTTTGGAGAGGTTTTTGCTATAGGGCGTATGTGCTCGCCAGACAGACAGAGAGAGACAGAGAGATAGAAAGTGAGAAATCACCCCCCTGGGGGGGTAGCCACACCACAATCTCTTCTCCATTCTCCTCTCGGGATCTTGGGCACGCACGCACACGCGCCTGGCATGAGTTTTAAGCCACCGGGTCTGGGACGCAAACCGCGGTCAAGTACAAGGGAGTCCAGTGACATAGCCATTACACTAACTGCTGGTCCCACAATCTAGTATTTTAACATCGTTCACTAGCATATGTTGGACAGAGAAAGTATGCAAATGACTATATCGCTGACAAATAGGACTGAGATTATTTCTGGCTGGTGATTTAGAAAAAGTATCAAGGAAAAGGTGGAAATGAAAAATGTTTCTGACAGATTAGTAAAGTTTAGACATAAGGAAATAGCAGGGAACAGAAATTCCAAGAACTGGAAGTAGAATGAAGAAAGGGTAAAGACGTGAAAAAGAGGTACATTTGTGGAATACAGAGTTGAATTTGAATAGATTTCAATATTCATAAAGAAAATATCCAGAAATGGAAAGGCCATATACAAATAATTTGGGCTCTGAAATCAGACTAACTTAAGCTGAAATATTGATCTCAATTTCCTCATCTATAAAACAGTACTGTTCTCAAAATGTTGTAGGGATAAATGAAGGATGTGTGTGTTGTGTGTGTATGGGGGCAGTGTTTAACACACTGCATGGAACATTGTCGATGTTCAGTAAAAGTAGCTGAGTAATTATACAGTGTAAGTATTTAATAATTCTTAGTCTAGTAATTGATGAAAAGGCATTGTTATCCTTGGTCTTAAGTCAGGGTGAGAGGTTGGCTATCTCTTTTTTTCTTATAAAGTGCCAGATGGTAGAAATTGCAAGCACCTGGCTATACAGGTTTTTGTTGTTGTTATTGATTTTTTTTTTGTTAGGCTACATAAATTTTGTTTGGCTATATGGTTTTTGTTGTAACTACTCAACTCTGTTGTGGCAGCAAAAAAGTAGCCACAGACAATATGTGGACAAATTCGTGTGGCTATATTATAAGAAAACTTTATGAAAAAAGGTGGTAAACCATACTCAGTTTGTAAGTCATAGCTTGTAGACATCTTTTTTTAAAAATTTTATACATTTAATTACTATACATCACTTTGCGTGTAAGTTGAATATACCCAACATGAATATACTTCACACTCATCCAGTCGAGGATACAAAACACAATACCAGTTGGGAAAGATTTGCTTGTTTTATTGATCTCCTACTTTGAAGGCTACTTTGAAGGCATTAGGAGGTATGTGGGGAGTCACTGATAGTAGAATTTCATGACATTCCTCCCAGGATGGTGCCAATAATAATTCCTTGGCTTTAAATATCAAGACTGAACTAAAATCCTAGAGAAATGGATAGTTATGAAAATACAAGAGAGAGGCCAGAAGAGATAGGTCCCTTTTGAAGGCTAACTTTTATGGATTAAATGGTAATTAAATGAAGAAACTGAAAAATAAAATATTTTACATCACTTTGGCAATTCATGAATTGTCTTGTTTGGCTAACACATCTGTGTTTCAATTCTTAACCATATTTTTGGCCACTAGGATCTGTTGGTTTTGAGTCCCATTTTGGATCTTGACAACAAATTCTTTTCTTTGGTTTTATTTTCAGTGATCCCTTGTATTCATCTTCTATAAACACCCAATCTAACCAAGCCACACCCTAGCACTAGTCTGTCAGGTAGAACCCTAAGTAAGAACTGACCCCTTATTAAGTTAGAAAATGAACTTGCAAAAATCCCAAAAATCTGCTGGTGATGAACCAGCAGATAGTGTAATGGTTATGTCACTGGAATCCCACATAGTCGACCACAGTTTGAGTCCCGGACCAAGCGGCTTAAACTCATGCCAGGCACATGTACATGCGTGCCCAAAATCCTGAGAGGAGAATGGAGGAGAAGGGATTGTGGTGTGGCCATCCACCCTGGGGGATGATTTCTTTCTTTTTGTCTCTCTGTGTCTCTCTGGCAAGTGCATGTGTCCTATAGCAAAAATCTCTCAAAAATAAAACAAAACAAACAAACAAAAAAATCCCAGGTGATAGTATCATAGCAGCTGGAGGTAAAATTACATTCATTCTCCCTTATAAACTTCAGTATTCTTTTGCACTTTTGTAAAATAAATATACCATCAAACTCCACTATAGAGTGTACTGACTTACATATATCATTTATGACCTTTGATTTATTCTCATAGTCATCAAAGTATTAGAAGGTCTCCCAGTCTTCTTTTCATCACAAACCCGCCATCATGTTGGAAACATTTCATTTCTATGGAGATGTTCAGTTTCACCAAAGTGTTTTGATTTCTGCTCATGTGATCTTTGTCTTAACTCTATTCAGGTCTCAGCATCTAAGGATGACCCATGAACTTCATTAAAAACAGCAACTACTTCATATAGACTTCTAATCTCTAAGAATCTATTCTAATACACATAATATCCAATCATTTCCACTTCCTCACTTCCCTCACTCATGCCAGTTCTTACTTAGTAAGGGTTCTACTGAAAGCCTAGTGCTAAGATGTGGCTTGGTTAGATTAGGTGGGTAATCCCACTGAGATTTATTCTCCTAGATGTTTGAAGTTTGGCTGGTGGGCAGTCTTCAGCTGTCAGCTCTCTTAGAATTGCCTCAGCTGAAGAGACCTGACTGACCCAAGCCCATGCTCCCCTCCAGGAGCAGCCTGCTTTCAATGTCAACACAGTGGTACATGGGACCAGCAGTTGGCATAATGGCTATGTCACTGGACTCCCATGTAGTCAACCATGGTTCGAGTCCCGGGCCTGGTGGCTTAAACTCACACTGGGTGCGTGTGCATGCCCAAGATCCTGAAAAGAGAATGGAGAAGAGATTGCGGTGTAGCCATCCCCCCAGGGGGTGATTTCTCACTTTCTGTCACTCTGTCTTTCTGGCAAGCACATGCACTCTATAGCAAAAACCTCTCCAAAAATAAACAAACAAAAAACTCCACAGTGGTAAAAAGGTCCTGTCCTATCACCAACTTGTAATTACCTTAAAGGTCATCCCAATTTCAGAGTTCCCAGGGGAGTCTTTGGATGTTTATATTGACACTACATTGCAGTCTAACCTGTCTTGCCCTTTCCTGACTGCCTTCAACAAGTATTGCTTCCAAGAGCACTCTCAATAAATTTCTTGTGTGCTAACCTCCACCTCAAAGTCAGCTTCCTGGTGAACTCATACTGGACTGAGCTCAGTCCAGATGCTCTCAGTGGCCCCTTCTGCAATTAAAAAAAAAATTAGATACTAATAACTGAGAGAGGAAAAAGTATACAACCCCTATAAGCTAATATTACCAAATGATTTTATATGTTTTCACAAATCACCTATTTGGTGAAAGAAAAAAATAGAACACTGGGCTGAAAACTATAAATCTTATGGCTCAACCTTTACTCCAGCCTTTGTATAGAAGTATATCAATAGCAAAATGTAAAAATCCATCAATCAATCAATAAATAAAGGAGTATATCAATAGCATACAATCTTCTAGTTTTGTCTTGATTTAATTAATGTGAAAATAACATATCCATAAAGTTAAACATCCAAACAGCATAATGTGGCATATAATAAGTGAGCCTTATTCCTTCCTAAGGTTCTATATCCTATTTCCAGTTTGTTGTGGATTATTTCAAGAGTTCATTTGGAAAGATAAAAAAATAATAATTTCATTAAGTAATTAAATTTCATTGGTTTGAATCTTATTTTTTGTATCCAGTTTTTCTCAGAAATGGCTATTTTCTTAAAATTTACATGGCAAAATAATGGCAGAGGATGAGAAGGAAGGAATCAAGGGGAAAAAAGAAAGAAGCAAAACAGTTAAAAAACACAAAATGGAAAATTATCTGTTGAAGATAATAGGTATGGTAATCTCTTTGATTGAGCCAATATTCAGTGTATTCTGGATGGCAAAATTCATTTTGTTTGCTGTAATGATATACAGTGAATGGATGTAAAATAAATATTCAAAAAGTTATGTTAGTATCAAATAAAACCAAAGCTAAGTAACATGAGAAAGAATAATAGCGAAAGAGGGCTTGCCTCAATAAATATCAGAAAATACACAAGTCGAAGAAAATATATTTCAACTCCCATTTTAACACCTGATTAAAAAATCTAGGTAGGTTACAAAACTCATTTTGAACAATAAAATAACAGTAATCTTAAAATATATTATAGGAGCTTCCTAGTATAACCTAGTGGGAGAGAGTCTTCATCAAGACAAGAAACCGAGGAGAGATAAAGAAAAAGATTGATATATTTCATTATATAAAAGTTGAGGGCCAGCCTATGGTCTGGTAGTTAGGTGGCTGGACCCCACATGGCTGACTGTATAGTTCAAGTTCTGGACTGGCAGACTGAAAACCACACAGGGCATGTGTGTGTATGCACGCCTAATTCCAAAAGGTGGAAGAAATGGAGAAGGGATATGATGGTATGACCATGCTCCATGGGAGTTGCTTTCTTCATTTTCTTATCTTTCTCTCCAGCAAGTGCACATACCCTCTGGTAAATTAGGGGGAAAAATTAATAAAAGAGGTAGAGTTGGTAGTGTACTAAACTACAGTACTGTAAGCCACATGGCTGACCTCAGGTTCAGGTCCCCTACCTGATCAACCTTAAACGTGCTGAATATTTTACATAAGATGAGTACCATATTTTGTGACAGAAACTGTCGGCGTCACTTCTGCAGAGACGGCACGACATCCGGTTCTTCCTCCCGCAGTCTTTATTCACAGGTTTCCTTTTTCTTCTTCCCTTTACTTCTTCTTTCTCCCCGTATATATAGGATTCCTCCCGGCAGCCCCACCGGCAAGTTCCTTCACCTGTACGAGGCAAGTCCTGATTGGCTGTCTCTAAAACATGTAAGGAGTTGTTTGTACACGCCTCCCTATGCAGCCAGCGGCGCCATCTTGGCTCAGCGGCCAACGGCGGCGGCCAACAGTTCCCCCCTTTTGTTTTTGTCAGAAGGCCGATGCCTTTTTGCCGAGGTCTTTTAACCTTCAGCTTTTTCTAACTTCTAAACTTTCAAAATCTTCAAATTGACTCCGTCAATTTTTACTTTTATTTCCTAACCTTAAAATAAATTTCTTAGCCTTCTAAGTTTCTTAGTCCTTTAATACATCTCAGCTTTCCAAATTTCTTCTTAGCCTTTTCCACCTCTTTGCCGAGGTCTTCTTTCCGGGACCCCCGCCCGGTACCAGCTAGCTGCCCTGTAGACTCAGAGGTTCTAAACCTTCTCCGGTTCTTCCTCATTTGTTTTTGTCCCCGTACGGGCCACCACTTGTCAGCACCATCTTCTGCAGAGACGACATGACACCCGGTTCTTCCTCCCGCAGTCTTTATTCACAGATTTCCTTTTTCTTCAGCTTTTTCTTCTTCTTCCTCTTTCCTACTTCCCTTTTCCCCCGTGTATATATAGGATCCTCCCGGCAGCCCCACCCGCAAGTTCCTTCACCTGTACGAGGCAAGTCCTGATTGGCTGTCTCTAAAACATGTAAGGAGTTGTTTGTACACGCCTCCCTATGCAGCCAGCGGCGCCATGTTGGCTCGGCAGCCAACAGCGGCGGCCAACAGTTCCCCCCTTTTGTTTTTGTCAGGAGAAGGCCGATGCCTTTTTGCCGAGGTCTTTTAACCTTCAGCTTTTTCTAACTTATAAACTTATGCAGCCAGCGGCGTCATCTTGGCTCAGCGGCCAACGGCGGCAGCCAACAAGAAACGTCTTCAAATCTAGTTCAAAGTCTTATTCCACTGATAAAAATATTTTACGTATTTAAAAAATCTATTTCAGAAGTTTAATTATTTAGGTTATAAATTGACAACTTTTTGGGGGCAAATTTGGAAGTTCTTTGAGACAAAGTGTATCCAAAGTATTAATTAGGTAATTAGTCTCACAACTTACCTATAGCTAGTGAAAAAATACCAAAAAATTTTAATCAACTAATATTTGATATTATTAGGAAGGTCTTTGTATTCTATGAGTAATTGTTTGGTGGGTTAATTGAAGAACTGTCACTTTTGGTAAAATATCTTTATTAGGTTTATCCTCATAATTTTCAAGTGAAATGTCCATTACTGAAATTACCAGATCTCATCTAAAAGTAATTATTCTCAGGGCCAGCAAGCAGCGTGTTGGTTAAGGGCACTGGACTCCCACATAGAGTGGGAGTTGACCACAATTCAAGTTCCAGACCTGGTGGCTTTCTCTCTCTCTCTCTCTCTCTCTCTCTCTCTCTCTCTCTCTCCCACTCTGGGCAAATTAAAAGAAAGAAAGAAAGAAAGAAAGAAAGAAAGAAAGAAAGCAAGCAAGCAAGCAAGCTAGCTAAATAAAATAATTCTTTTAATAAAAATAATTTTCCTCTTGTGCAAGAATATAATTCATTTTATAGCTGGCCAAAACTACATGCTCAAATCCTACTTTAAAAAATATGTTTTTAATGTTTGGTTGAACACTTAATTCTGATTTCAAGCAAATAACTTGCACGGATTATTTTTTGACCATTAAGAGCATATTTCTTATCAAATTTATTAAGTATTTACTGAACCTACCTCTAATTATTGTCTACGTGATTATCTTTAAAGTTTTGTTAGACAAGAGCTAACTATTTCGTTTTGCTTTGCTATGATGAATTGCAGTGACCATCATCATGATGTAAATTTGCTTCTCTCTGTTTCTATAAGGATGCAGTTGAAGGATACATTGGACTGATGGCATTGCTTAAAAGAAGGTGGAAACAACTGAGTCAGGCAACGTGGGGGAAATGATCAGTAATATTTTTATTTTATTTTATTTTATTTTATTTTATTTTATTTTATTTTATTTTTTTTGCTATAGGGCATGTGCAATCACTGGAGACAGACAAAGAGAAGGAAAGTGAGAAAGCACCTCCCGGGGGTGGAGGAGGAGATGAACACACTACAATCCCTTCTTCTCTATTCTCTTCTGAGGATTTTGGACATGCACACACATGTGCCTGGTGTGTTTTCAAATTGCTGAGTTCAGGACTTGAAACACAGAGTCATGTGGGATCCAGTTGCCATAATCATTATGCCACCAGCTGGTCTCAAATTATGCATTGTTTATAGGCTTTAATTCAGTATTACAAGCACATATTTCTTTTGTAATTTGTAAGCCATCCAATGAAGAAAACAAAACCTATTTTTAAAGAAATGTGATTTACTGGTGGGTAATGTAGGGGAAACTCTTGGAGACATTAGAGCAGGCCAAGACTTCTTAAATAAGATCCCAAAGCACAGGCAATAATTCCAAAAAATAGACAAATGGGATGACATCAGGTTAAAAAGCTCCTACTCAGCAAAAAAAACAACAGTTAGAATGAACCAACAACCCTTGGAACAGGAGAATATATTTGCAAACTATACGTCAGATAAGGGACTGGTAACCAGAAAATACAGGGAACTCAAGTGGCTTATCACTACCACACCCCAAAAAAGTGATCAACTCAATGAAAAGATGGGAAAATGAGCTGAACAGAAACTCTCTAAGGAAGACTTATGAATAGCCAAAAAGCATAGAAAAAAAAAATTCAACATCTCTTACCATAAGCGAGATGCAAATTAAAATCACAATGAGACCTAATGCCAGTCAGAATAGCTAAGATTAAAAAAAAAAAAAAATGATAAGTGCTGGTAAGGCCATGGTGAAAAGGGAACGTTCCTACACTGTTAATGGGAATTTATATTAGTACAACCACACTAGAGAACAATATGGAAGTTCCTCAGAAACCTACACATAAAACTACCATGTGATCCAGCAATTCCATTCCTGGGTATCTTCCCAAATGATAGGAATACACTCAGTCAGAAAAGTGCTTGCACATCTATGTTTATTGCAGCATTATTTAACATTGCTAAGATAGGGAACCAACCCAGTGAACCCATGAACAGATGAATGAATTGAAAAAGTGCGGCATATACACTATGGACTATAACTCAGTCATAAAAAACAAGACCCTGGCATTTGAATGAAGTGTATGAATATGGAAGGTATACTGCTGAGCGAAGCAAGCCAGACTATGAGAGACATTGTATGTCCTCACTAAATATATACCAGATGTTCGTACTCTCTGACAGAAACTGAAACATCAGTAGATATAGAAGCATGGAGAATGAGGCGGATACTGGAGACAGTGTAGGAGGAGGATGGGCAGTGTCAGGATGAGAGGAAGGGAATCAAGGAGAAAAATAGAGAGGCGAGACATTTAGGGGGCACAGAAATGGAGGATTGTCTCTTGATGATAATGTGCATGATAATATCTTTCACTGGACTGTCGTGCAGTGTATTTATGCTGGGAAAATTCATTTTACAAGCTGTGGTAATGTACAGTGACTGAATGTATAAAATAAAAATTTTTAAATGGAATTTTAAAAAGTGTAATTTTTATTTTTTTTGTTGATTTATAATTTCATTTCATTATGACCTGAGATTGTGGCTTGATTCTCTGATGTGTTGAGGCTGCCTCGGTAACCAAGTATGTGCTTATTTTCCAAGTGCTTTCTGTGTGCTTGAAAAGGACAATTATGTATTCTCTACTGATGGATACAGAGTACCAGATATGTCCATTAAATCAAGCTTGTTTTATTGTATTATTTAATTGTATTATTTAATATCCTATGTTATTTTGCTAAGATGCTTTTCTTTTGAACTAGTGATTACATATATTTTTAAGTTTTTTATTGCTTTCCTGAATGAGCGAGAGAAAGATAGCAGTGTGGCCAGCAAATGGTATAGCAGTTACATTGTTGGACTCCCACATGGCCAACCAGAGTTCTAGTCCCAGACCTAGTGGCTTGAAAATCACGTTGGGCACATGTGCATGCATGCATGCCCATGATCCTAGGAGGAGAATGGAGAAGGGATTGTGGTGTGGCTATGCCCCTGGGGGGTGATTTCTCACTTTCTCTCTCTCTCCAACAAGAACACAAGCCCTAAGGTAAAAACCTCTTAACATAAAAAAAAAAAAAAAAAAAAAAAAAAAAAAAAAAAAAAAAAAAAAAAAGAAAGAAAGAAAGAAAAGGAAAGAAAGGAAGAAAGAAAGAAAAGAAAAAGAAAGGGAGGGAGGAAGAAAGGAGGGAAGTTAGGAAGAGAAAGCAAGCAAGCAAGCACGTGCCCAATAAAGTCCCGATGCCATGATCTAACTCCAGCTTCAGCCAGCCTCTGCTCATGGGTTTCTTGGGGCACTTCTGGACTTGAACTGAAAACCTTTACATGTGGGATGGCCTTGCAGAGTGTCACATTTTATCTCTACATCACCCTCTTGCCCCAGTACCCTCTATTCTGTTTCATTTATTCATATTCTGAATAAAACATATTAAAACCTCAAATGAATGGTAGATCTAAGTTCTCCTCAAAGTCCTATCAGTTTTGGCTTTTTATATTTCAAGTCTATATTGTGTATTACTATTTGTTAAAAAATTATAGCATTTATCCTGAGGATTTTTTTTTAATTTTACATTCATTCACTGAGCACCATCACAGCATACAAAAATGTGATTTCCCATCCAGAATACACTGCATAGTGACTTAATCATACAAGTTATCATCAACAAATAATTTTCCCTTTGTTTTATATATATATAAACTATATATATAGATTTTATATGTAAACTATATATATATAGTTTTTCCCCTATTTCTTATGCTCTGCCATTTTCCTGAGTTTTTATCCAAGCAGGGTTTCAAAAAGAAATATTCTATCTTCTTGCTATTGCATTTTCTAAGTTCGATCCTTTTATTATTAATAGTATCCTTCTTTATCTTTATGATGTTTTAGCCTTTGATTACATTTTGACTAATGATATTGCTTCAATGTTTTTCTTTACATTGGTTTTGTTTGATCTTTTGTTTTTTAACTCCATTATTTTCAAATTTCCTCTGTCATTTTGAGTAGGGTTTGACTCCTATAAAAAGCACAAAGAAAGAATTTTAATAATTATGTCCACATGACCATCTTATCTTTCATTAGTTTTTTGATTATTTTTCCCTATGTCATGCTTATTCTTTGCATCACTTATTTTTTTTTTCCAGATTTAGGAACCTTTTAATTAATAAAGGTTTTATTTTATTTTTTAAAAAGTTTCCATTACTAATTTGGAAGTTATGTTTCTAATTTTCAGTGATTTCTCTTCAAATTCCTATCAAAAATATTATTAATAAAAATCCAAAGCCATTACGTATTATTTTCTCTCCAGTTCTTTAGCCTAATTATTTTTCCTCCAAACACAAACCTCTATTTTGGTTTTATTTAAATTTTTATGGCCAGCAGCTCATTTCCTATAGTGAGACCCCAATTCAAGTGAAACTCTTTTAAACCCCATTGGGAACAAGTCAGCAACTGGACTTTTTTTTTTTTTTTTTTTCTTTTTCTTAACTGGAGGTTGCATGAACTCACCAGGGAGATAGAGAATAAAAGGAGAGGAGGAAGCATCTCCCCTAGGAGATACTCACTCCACAATCCCTTCTCCTCCACATCTCCCTCTTTGGGAATTTTAGGCACAACACAGATAACACCTATTATGTTTCTCAAACCTCCTGATCTGGGACTCAAACCATTTGAGATCCAGGTGCTTTAACCACTAGGCCATAGAGCTACCCCTAGACTGCCACTTTCCATTTTTCATCTCTGATGCAGTTGCGTATGGAGATATTCTCTCTGTTATTTAGCATAGCTGGAATTTACAATCTTCTCATTTTATATTTTATCCTTCATTATTGTTTTGATGAAATGAGTGGGAGGAAATAGGGGAAGCGCTGCCTTAACAAAAACTTGACAAATCTTGCCAAGTTGAGAAGCAATGTAAAACTTCTAAAATTAGAAAAATTTTAAATCGATTTAAAAATACGTACAATACAGGGACCAGCAGTTAGCGTAATGGCTATGTCGTCGGACTCGCACGTAATTGACCGCGGTTCGAGTCCCGGACCCAGTGGCTTAAACTCACGCCGGGTGCATGTGCATGCGTGCCCAAGATCCCGAGAGGAGAATGGCGGAGAAGGGATTGCGGCGTGGCCATCCCCCCTGGGGGGGTGATTTCTCGCTTTCTATCTCTCTGTCTCTCTCTGTCTGTCTGGTGAGCGCACGCGCCCTATAGCAAAAACCTCTCCAAAAAAAAAAAGTACAATACAAATGTACATAAAATGATAACGTGTACATAAAAACTATGCAGAGGAAAATAAAGTGAAAGCAATATACCAGAATGTTAATATTAGTTGCTCTGATAAATAGGATATGAGGAAAGCACTTTTTATTTTCTTTAAATTGAATAAAATGATTTATTGAATTTGTAATGGAAATATACATTCACTTTTGGAAAAGCGACTAAAAGGAAAAATAAGCATTATCTTGGTAGCTATGTAGAAATGTTTAAAACCACAACAGCAATCCAACGGCATTTTCTAAAGAAAACAATTCATTAAAAGATACTTAAAATTAGCTCAGAGGTTCAGAAAAATTTCTGTGTGGCTTTATCTCCCCAAAATATGCTTCAGTGGAAATGATGCAGGATCCTCACAGAGACTCGTGACTTAACGTTAGCTTACTGTCACGAGGAATGGAATGCTCAGCTGGTTCTGACTTGTTTATGGCACAGCTCTTACTATTCCATTATTCTCTTGTCATTTCCTCTATACACAGGAGAGAGACGTGGAAGACACTAGATGACTGGTGGTCAATAAATTGAATGGTTTTATGGAAGTTAAAAGCATAGAAAACCTATGTGATGACATGGCATCTGTAGTTTTTCTCTGAGTTTTGTGTATAAGTAGAATGGGATCTCCCGCAGAGAATGAGAGGCCAAGTTTGGCAGTGAAATATACAGCTCCAGACACAATGATGATCTACTTGAGCCCCTCTTGACTCCCAACATCTACAATGTTTTAAGATTTTATTTACAATACATTGTAGATAAAACCTCTCCTATTACTTTATGTGTAACAAGTTTATCTTTTTTTTTAAAGAATAATTTATTTAATTTCACTTATTACTATTATTTTAAGTTTGACCAGAGAGAGAAAGTGAGAAAGCAAGCTGCCAGGTCCAGGTCTCGAACCACGGTTGACTATGTGGGAGTCCAGCATCTTATCCACCGCGCCATTTGACAGCCCCACAAGTTTCTGTCTTAAATGTCTATTGGGCCTGAAAATAGTAAGCTCTCAGTAAATAATTGTGAAACATATGAATGAATGAATGAATGAATGATCTTGAAAGACAATCCTTGGCCAGGTGGTGGTGTAGTAGTAAAACGTGATCATCTTTGATGCAGTTTCAAATGGGAAGGTTTCCACTTGGAGTCTGGAGTCTTCTTTGAGTATACCAGCCCTGCACTTGCCCATGATCCAGGACTGGCTAAAGACTGGGGATAGACTGTGGCATCAAGACACTGTTGGGAAGCTGTCTTTCTTTCACTCACTAATGGAAAAAAAAATTATGAAAGGAAGGAGACAATTCTTTTTTTTTTTTTTTTTTTTTTTTTTTTTTTTGGAGAGGTTTTTGCTATAGGGTGCGTGCGCTCGCCCGAAAGACAGAGAGAGATAGAGAGACAGAAAGCGAGAAATCAACCCCTAGGAGTGATGGCCACGCTGCAATCCCTTCTCCTCCATTCTCTTCTTGGGATCTTGGGCATGCATGCACACGAACCCGGCGTGAGTTTAAGCCACCAGGTCCAGAACTTGAACCACGGTCAGCTATGTGGGAGTCCTGAGACAGCCATTACGCTAAGTGCTGGTCACTGAAAGAGACAATTCTGAACAGGAAGAGGAAGCAATGAGAGAGCTGTATAAAATACACTGAGAACTACAATGAGAGCTCATTGCCAAATTTGTTTCTGAATTCTTATCTCTTTCAATAAATTATCTACCCATTCTGTTTTCAGTTCCTCAACTGCAATATGACAGATGATGGAAAATGTGATGAGATGATAGATATGGAGACATTTTGTGTATTAATTATTGACTGAGATTAAATGTTGAAATTACTTGATAATGTATATGGTAATGTCTTTGACTTGATAATATACCCATACAGGGAGAAACCATGTTGGACATTGTAAAGATGCACAGAAATCAAATGTAATTGAAAAGCTAATCATGTATATAAATAAAAATTGAACAACAAAAAATAAATCATTTTCTATTTCTCTAAACTGTTCAAACCTAGTCTTTTAATATAAAAAAAACATACCTACCAATAAGCTGATTTTACCTTTTCCACTTTTTATAATTGACTCTGAGAGACTAATGAAAAGCCAATCTATTACAATTTCTTGAATTTGTGTATTCGAATATAAATATAAAATGAAATGCATTGCATAGAATCTAGACTTTTAAAATATTAATGTTCAATTGTTACTTTCAAAATGTATAATGTAACTGCAGTTGTGTGTCAGTTAATCTTATTAATGTTACTTAATTAGAGTGTAGGAGTACTTAAAGAGAGAACTGGTAGTCTTAGTATAATATTACATGAATAATATAACTTCTATAGAAAGGAATATAAAATAAATTAGTGAGTTTGCAGTAGATGTATCTGACATGTCTAGACAATGGAGGGAGAGGGGGAAAAAGTATTAAACAAGAGACTACAAGCATTCAGCAAGAATTCTGCAAGAATGTATTTTTTCTATAACATTATTTCCAATTTAATGCTGTCTGTAGCAGCTGTGAAACAGAACAAAGTTAATAAGAGTGATTTCATGAAGTAACAGCTTAATCATTAGAATGGACTGAAATTACAGAACTGCAAATTCCCATGAGCTATAATAATATTGCCTCTTTTAGGAACATGGAAAATAACTCTTGTCAAGATTTCAACCAGCACACCAAACAAGATAATCTAAATTAAAATAGTCTGAAAAATGAGTAAAAATAGAAGTCAAAAACGTGTATCTCTAATGGCTAAAGGGTTTTGCTCAAGTTTTAGTATTTTATAAACAGCATCTATCCTCCATCCATTCAACTTTCTTCAAAAAGGGAAACCTACACATTTACCATTAATTTTAGATAGATACCAACTATTTTGACATGAACTATTTTAACTTCCTGGATAACTAAGTTATTTTGAATTATGTTCTAATTATAAAAGTAATATGTGTTTGGCCAGCCCATTGTCAACTGGTTTTACAGAGCTGTATCCCACATTGCCAACCTCTGTTCAAATCCCAGCCCAGGTGGCTTGAAAAGCATGCTGGACACGTGTTTGTGCACCCCAAAACCCAACAGGACGGAGAAATGAAAGAAAAGGGATCACAGCATGGCCATGCCCCATTGTATGGATGGTGGCGCTTTCTCCCTCTCCCTCTTAAAAAATAGTATGTCTTAATTGTCAAATTTGAATAGCATAAATAAGTATGAAAAAGAAATTAAAAATCATGTGCAATCTACCATCTAGAAATAGCACTGATAATGTATTGTTTCTGACCCTTTTTTTTGTATGCACATACATACAGACATTACTTTTAATACATTTGTATCCAACATTAAACACGTATTCATCCAATGGTATTTATTGAGGGGCAACTGTGTTATTATGAAAATTTACATAATTAAAAATCATTTTAAAACATTATTTTTAATGATTATAAATTATTCTACTCTATTGGAATAATCATTATTATATTACATGTTATTACTTAACCATTTGTTTTGACTTTTGGGTTGTATAATTCGTCCACTTATTTTACATTAGAACATACCATGGAAACACTCCACAGATGGGCACAATGTAGATTTATCACAAATCAGTAACCTAGTTTCCCCACTCTTTCTGTTTTCTTTCAGAGGAAAAATTCGAGTTTTATCTTGCCAAGTTCAAAAAATCTTAAAATTCTTTTTTAATTAAATAATCAACTCATAGGGACCAGCAGTTAGCGTAATGGCTATGTCACTGGACTCCCACGTAGTCGACTGTGGTTCACATCCCGGACCCGGTGGCTTAAACTCACGCCGGGCGCGTGTGCGTGCATGCCCAAGATCCCGAGAGGAGAATGGAGGAGAAGGGATTGCGGCATGGCCATCCCGTCTGGGGAGTGATTTCTTGCTTTCTATCTCTCTCTCTCTCTCTCTCTGTCGGTCTGGGGAGCGAAGGCGCCCTATAGCAAAAACCTCTCCAAAAAAAAAAAAAAAAGCAACTCATAAATTGTAAATGTGACTAAGAAGATAGCCTCTAGGGACCAGCAGTTAGCGTAATGGCTATGTCGCTGGACTCCCACGTAGTAGACCGTGGTTCGAGTCCCAGACCCAGTGGCTTAAAACTCACGCCTAGCGCGTGTGCTTGCGTGCCCAAGATCCCGAGAGGAGAATGGAGGAGAAGGGATTGCGGTGTGGACATCCCCCCTGGGGGGGGTGATTTCTCATTTTCTGTCTCTATGTCTCTCTCTGTCTGTCTGGCAAGCGCATGCGCACTGTAGCGAAAACCTCTCAAAAAAAAAAAAAAAAAAAAAAAAAAAAAAAAAAAAAAAAAAAGATAGCCTCTAGAGCCAAACTTTCTGTATCAAATTCTAGCATGATCATTTTCGAACAAGTTCTAAACATTTCTGTGACTTGATTCCCTTATCTTTAAAATAGGCATAATAATACTAACTACCTCATAGATTCATTTAATGTTAAATAAGTTATTGTGTGTGAAATAAGTGTTCAGTAACATCAGTTATTTTTCATTAACATTAATTGAGTGTTTTTCTAGGTGGTAGTGATTTTGCTAGAAGTTGTGGTTTCAAGAGTGAATAGAGAGGCAAGATTTTGAATTGTACAAGACAGATAACTGAAATAGATAACAAATGACCCTATAATAACTAATTCCAATCAAGGTAAGGGCTAGTAAAGAAAAGAAAATTAGAAGGTGCTGCAAGAGAAGAAAACAGACACATACTTATTCTGGGGCAGGAGGGTACCCTCAAGCAGTGTTTCCTTAAGGAAGAATATGAGTTTCCTTCCTGGGGAAAGAAGAGGGGAAGGAAAAAAGAGGAGCAGGATTTTTTCAGTCATGTAAAGGCCCATAGGTAGGAAGGAACTTGCCTCTATTGAAGAACTAAATGTAACCCGCAAAAGGTTAGGGTGTCAAAGTGGAGATTGGCAAGAAAAGAGGTTAACAAACAAACAAAAATAGAGCATTTTGAATTTTAAAGATCAGGACATTTTTCTAAGGGCAATGACAAGTCACTAAAAAGTTTTAATTAGGGGACTAATGCAATCAGGTTTATGATTTTTATAATTACGTTTGCTCGAAGTAAATAATAACATTGAGGAAGGCAAATAGGGCATTAGAAAGCGATTAAAATAATACAGAAGAGTGACTTGTGATGACAAGGATTTAGAAAGGCAGAGAGATTTGGGGACAGTCAGGCAAAAAGAGTAACTTTATGAAGTTAAGAATGATCTTCACCTGATTGTGTATACCAGTTACAACGAAAGACCTAGTGATCGACTGAATGCTTGGATTAATGGAGAGGGAGAATGTAAGAATGACACACATTTCTGAAGTCAGATGAATAATTATTTATGAGATAAGGAACTCATCATGAAGAACAGATTTGGGGTTAGAGACATGAGAGTTTACTTGGGATATGTTAGGGTCAGGGTGTCTTTGGGACGTACAGGTAGAGAAATTCAAGGATAGTGGATGGGTGGTGGATGGATGGATGAGTGGGCCTGGAGTTAAGAGAAGAGGCTTGGACTGGAGAGAAATATTTGGGAGTTTTCATCATGTTGACTGTAACAGAAGTCATACTATAAATAAAATCATTTAGAAAGAGAGAAAAGTAAAGAGATAGGAAGGACTTTTAAACCTCGCAAAACTCCAAACTTTTAAACTCATACAGAAAAGTGTCATCTAAGTTGAGATAAAAATCTGCCTTGACCAGCAAAGGGAAGAAAAGGATCCAAAGTGGAGGGGTCATCACCCTGTGCTGCTCAGAGGTTAAGAAAAATGAGGATTGAGAAATGCCCTTTTGGGTTTTGTAACAACGCGGTCATTGGTATCTTTAGAAAGCACATTTCAGCAGAGCAGAGGGGAATGAAAGCCTGATTAAGGTGACTGAGAAGTGAAAATGAAGAAAGAAAAATGAACACACTGAGTGTGGAGATAAAGAGAGTAGTAGATGAGTTATCCAGTGGAGTCAAGAAACTTTTTAGCTGTTTTTCTTTTCTTTTTTCGTTTATTATAGGGTATGTGCACTCACCAGATACAGAGAGAGAAGGAGAGAGGGAGACGAGAGAAAGTGAGAAAGCATCTCCCAGAAAGGATGGCCTTGCTGTCATCTCTTCTCCATTCTCCTTTCAGAATTCTGGGCACACACGCACAAACACTCCTGGTGTGATTTTCAAGTCGCTGGGTCAGGGAATCCAACTGCACAGTCAGCCATGTGGGATCCAGGTGACATGCCAACCGGCTGGCCCATATGTTAGTTGTTTTTATTGCGATTGTTTTTAAAATAAAAAAGACTTAAGCAGATTAAGTGCTGATATGCATGACCCATTTGAAAAAGGCAATTAAAAATACAGGACAGAGAAAGAATGCATGAAAGGGTCAAATTCCTTATAAGGCAGATGCTTGGACCAAAGAGGATGGCATCAACCTGCAAGGGGAGAGAAACCCCTCTTTAACAAGAGGGATGATGAAGAGGAGGGGCATGGGGAAGTGGTATTTGTACACTTAATGGAAGAAGGAAACAAAGTTTCATCTGATGGCTTCTACACTCTTTATGAATCAAGATAAGAGGCCATTTGTTGACAATGAATGTAGAGAGCCCTATGTTACACAGAACAGGCTCTGTAAGGACAAGTCTACACACAAGTGTGACATGTACAGCCCAATTCCTCTCTTCACCTGCCAAACCATAATGGGAACTCCCTGAGGGAGTGACAGAAACCCCAACTCTGATAACTCCTGTCAGTCTATTCCACCCAGAGATCAACAGACTCATGTGTAGTAATACTAAACACATGTTCTGATCAAAGAAACTCTTTTTGTCTATATAAGAAGAGAACTCACCAGAGCAACTTTGTCATTCACTTCTGGAACTGTGACCAGAGCACATCGCTCCAGGATACCATCTGAGAGACTCACAAACCTTGGTGCCCAAGAGTCTGCCCAAGACTTGCGGCCTCTATCCCAGCCTCAGCACCCATCCTTTAATCCCTCATGAGACCTCTAAGAACAGGTCATACCGGGACCAGCAGTTAGTGTAATGGCTATGTCGCTGGCTCCCATGTAGTCGACCGCGGTTCACGTCCCGGACTCAGTGGCTTAAAACTCACGCCAGGCACGTGTGCATGTGTGCCCAAGATCCCAAGAGGAGAATGTAGGAGAAGGGATTGCAGCATAGCCATCCCCCTGGGGGGTGATTTCTTGCTTTCTGTCTCTCTGTCTCTCTCTGTCTGGCGAGCGCACACGCCCTATAGCAAAAAACCTCTAAAAAAATTTTAAAAAGAACAGGTCATATCAGCTGCCAATGCAGCCTCCACAGACACTAGAACTATCTGGGGACACACGCCTGGCTCTTTCCCTCTAGCAACTGCTTCAGGTGATTGACTAGAGTGAGTTAGTCTCACCCGTTGACCTGACTGCATTATGCTAGACTTTATACTATGCAATAAAGCGGGTCTTATTCCCTCATTCATGACAATGAGAGACAAAGTAGGAAAAGTATCTGGGGTTAGAGGAGAGTAGAGTAGAGAAAGAATGGAATGGGAAGCAGTGTGGAGAGACTGCTTGAATTCAATGAGCACACATTTATGAATTAATTAATGCTAATTCTACTGTTATACATACTCTGACATTAAAGGAGAGATTCTGTACCATAGGGTATCATACACTATATCATAAAAAGTCTATGCTCCTACATCATCAACTTAACAACAGTATATTAAAGCTTTAAAATTTTTATTATTCTACACCTCACAATCAAATACAGTACAACCAAAACTGATTAGAGTTGGGGAGAGTATGATTTCTTTTTGTTTACAATGCTATTTTCAAACATTGCAAACTTCCTGCAATTTGAGAAACCAAGATGATTACATTTTTCAAATTGGTAAACTGTCCACATGGATGAAGGAGTAGCTAATTTATTAGGGTTTTGATGCAGGATGGCTGGCCCAGTTTTCTCTCCCTGACTCTCCATAAACCAGCACTAAGTTACAAATTGACTGTGTAGACATGTGCTTTAATAAATGGCTAAGACAGCACAGAGCACAAAGCAAATGTCAAATAAATAATTGCTTTCTGATAAAAATGGCTCTTATCGGCAAGGCTAGTATTTGTATGTTCAAGAATGCTTCCATGGCACTTTAAAATAGTTTGCTCTCTTAAATGAGTTAAACATACCCATGGAAGTCATGTTGACACTATTCACTTGCTTAGCAGAGATAAACATTTGTCCTGGACCAATACTAATTCCTTAATTTCAAAAATTTGGCATTAGAGTTAAGGAAGTTCACCATTTTAAAAAATATTTAGATAAAAATAAGTTACAGTATGACCTGATACTTCTACGCTGCTCAGATGTTAGAAGAGGTGTCATGGGGTATGGAGGATTATTCACCAGATGACATTTCCATTTCAGAATGACCACAGTCCAGTAAGCACATTAGCAAATTGAATAGAGGTAACCAAGACCCACACTATCCTGGCATGCAGCTATTCAGTGTGTCCTTTTATCAGAGATCATCTGCTTTCTCTCAACAGGATTAGAAAAAGTCTTCACTGATGTTGCTGTAAATTGCTCATTAATCAAAATGGATTTATTGAGCATCCACAGTGTGTGAAGCCTGTTCTAACTGATTCAAAATAACAGGTTGCCTAGTTACCATAAAATGGAAAAATCCCCTTGTGAAGGTTCAAAATTAAATGAAAGGCAGCTAAAACACTAACTTTGATGGCATTTGACTATTTTCTAACGGGTTTTCTGCCATTACAGCCATTTTCTTTCAAAGATAATGTTCATTCATTCATTTATTCATTTATTTATGCAACTGAGTCACCACCATGATTATGTAAGGTCCTTTGTTTGATGCTATAAGAGAAACACGTAGAGTTCAATATTAGCCACATAAGCACAAGTCTTAGCGAATGTACCAAGCAAATACTGGGCTGCTTCTGATCCGGATTTAATGTGCCCAGTTCAAAAGCAGTATCTTTCTTTATTTCATGTGAAATCTGTAGTCACAAAGGCATTATGCTCCATGGAAAGAGTATCTCTCATTTTCTAGCTGAATTGTAACACCTCACTTAATATAGATTTATTAACGAAATTCCTTTATATTTAAATTAACCTGATAGAGGAACCAGCAGTTAGCGTAATGGCTATGTCGCTGGACTCCCATGTAGTCGACGCCATTTGCGTCCCAGACCAGGTAGCTTAAAACTCACGTCAGGTGCTTGTGCGTGCGTGCCCAAGATCCCAAGAAGAGGATGGAGGAGAAGGGATTGCGGCGTGGCCATCCCCCCTGGGGGGTGATTTCTCTCTTTCTGTCTCTCTGTCTCTCTGTCTGTCTGGTGAGCACCCGCACCCTACAGCGAAAACTTCTCCAAAAAAAAAAAGAAAAAAAGAAAAGAAAGAAATTAGCCTGGTAGAGATGATAAAAACAACCTTTTTTGTGGTCAAGATGAGAGCTAGTTTGTACTGGCTGATTTAGTTAATAAATACAGAGACCACAGAGAGGTAACAAATGTGCATACTTAACTGTGATTTTCTGAGAAGATACATGTACATTCATGAATGGCACTGTCAGTCTCCATCAAGACCCTCACACAGCTTAACCTCCGAGATAAGCGGGTGGGGCGGGGTCTGGCCCACCCACGCATTGCCACGTACCTCTCCTATCTGTGCACTGAATAAATGTGCTCAGTTATAGTCACTGCATTAGTCTCCTAGGGCTGTTGTAACAAAGTACTACTAACTGGGTAGCCTGAACAAGAGAAATCTGTTGTCTCACAGTTCTAGAGGCTAGAAACCTGAAGTCAAGGTAGAGCAGGGTTGGTTTCTTCTAGCGGCCATAAGGGAAGGATTCTTTCTAGGCCTTTCTCCTGGATTTACAGATGGCTATCTTCTCTCTGTACACCTTCACATTACCTTCCTTCTATGGGTACCTGTTTCTGAGTCCAGATTACCCTAAATACATCAGTCATGTTGGATTAGGACCCACTTTGTGACTTTTATTTTAACTTCATTTCCTCTGTAAAGACTCTTATCTCCCAATTTTCAAATCAGGTCACATTCTGGGTTGCCAGGAGTTAGGATGCCAACTTTAGTTTTTTGGGGGGATAGGGAACACAATTTAACACATACAGTCTCTCTTAAGACCTGGTCACCTTGCCGCCTTTCTGCCTTTCCTCTCTACTCCTCCTCCACCCCCACCTTCTCCTCCCTTACTCTTTTGTTTTTACTCTCTGTTTTCTCTCTCTCCAGGAAAACTTTTAAAAGTGATTCCTACGTAGAGTAGTAAGGAATTTTGTTTGTAAGCCTAAATTATATTATTTAGCACAGTTAACCTAAAATTGCAGACTGTATTCCCCAAGGCATGATTCTTTCATTGTCTTGGCTACGTATTTTCCAAATGTGAGAAACCCCGAGAGAGACAGAATGGGCTTCCTTCACATACTTTGACCTTTTTTCCCTTCCCACTGTTGCTAACACTTGCTTTATCCTGGTGGCCCTCATTTTTCCTGAGATTATACACGGATCTGCTAATTAATCTTCCCACTTCCAACCTCAACTCTATCCAATCCATATTCTACTTTGTTTCTAGATGAATTACGCCAAAACAAAAACCTGACCGTGTCACAGCTTATGCTAAGCAGGCATCATTTCTGAATGTGTTTTTCCACACCTCTAATCTCTGCACACACTGTTTCTTGCCCGGGGCTACCCATCAATCTATCTATCTAGTTCTTCCTTCATTGAGACCAAGATCAGGCATATCTCCTCCAGCAAGCACTCATCCACATCCCTGCCTTTCTGCCCTCCTAGAGGGGTAGAATAAGCCTAGCTCCTTAGATTTATTGCACTCATTAAACCTATTACCCATTGTTTTAACACTTTCTAAGCTTCTAAATGTCATAGCTTCATTTTCATTTTTTTTTAAGAGAGTTTTTTGCTATAGGGCACATGCACTTGCCAGAAAGACAGAGAGGCAGAAGGGGAAATCACCCTTGGGGGAATCGCCACGCTGCAGTCCCTTCTCCTCTATTCTCCTCTTGGGATCTTGGGCATGCACGCACACTCGCCTGGCATGGATTTAAGACACTGGGTCCAGGATTTGAACCGTGATCAACTACATGGGAGACCACTGATGTAACATTATGTCATCTGCTGCTCCCCCTAAATGTCATGACTTCTACCTTTCACTATTTTTTCTGTAAAATTTAGCACGATACCCACAATACCAGAGGCGCTCAATAAATGTTTATTAAATGAATGAGAAACTATAGGGTAGTTATTCATCCAGTACAATTTAAGGACCTCTAAAAGACTCACATGCACCAAGAGATGTCTGCACACTTGGAAGTCCAACCTTTCATCAATAAATGACTCCATTTAAAAAGAATATGTCAATAAATCCAAGAGAGCTCAGTTACTTCTCTGGGTTCATCAGTTTAGTTAGCTGACTGTGAGGGGAAAATGCTAAAGTAGAGATGAGTCTTAAGGAATGAGGCATAGCAGTGGGAGAGAGTTGGAGGTAACACAATCCATTTAAAGTCTTACTCAAGCTCCCAAGTGAGGTTAAATAGTCCTCCTTATTGCTCCCAAAGCATTCTTTGTAAAACATTATCTTAGCATTTATCATACTTTTTTGAGTTTATTCATTCACCCGTCTCCCTTTGACTCACGGCCAGGGCTATGCCTTTTTGGAAAATCAGGCAAATATATTACTTTTGTCACATTCTTTCTTTTCCTTTTGCAACTTTATTAGACATGTAAGCACTTGTTAGTGTACTCTCTAAGTCTCTTACCTTCTCTTTTATAGTTTCCAACTCTGTACATCTGTGCAACTTTCTAAAAATTTGTTCTAGTTGCCTAATAATTGCCTAATTATTAATTCACTCAAATCTCTCTTCAATTAGATCTAATCTGTTATTCCACCCATTCACTGAGTTTAAATTTTGGGTTTGTGTTTGTACATTTATTTCCTTGATATCTATAAGTTCAATTTTTTTTTTCTTCCCAATATGCTAGGTCATTTAAGTTTCTATTCCCTGAAATACCTTCAAACATCTTTTCTTTTTAATAGGAGTGTTCATTTTATAGTCTGCATCTGATACTTCCCATATTTGGAGCCTTTTCAGGGGTGAATCTGCTTTTTCTTGTTTCTTTTGGTTCCTGTTTGGGGTTCTTTTCCTTGTAGGCTTAATGACTGTAAACTGCTGGTTTTAATAGGAAAAGTATGAGAATCATTTGGGACCTAGGAAGAGAGTATATTCCTCTCTAGAGGAATTACATTTGCTGCGCTTGGTGCCTGAACATATGTTAAACTGAATTCACACTGACATGTTTTGGACCATCTAGGTGATCTGAATTTGGGGTAAAATGATTGCGTGAAGGACCAGTTTATAATAGTAACTCCCAGAACTTTCTTCCTTTGTTTTTCTCACAGTAAGTTATCTTTCCTTAAAGTCCTCTTGGAATGGGAGATATGGACAAAATTACTGACTACTGTGAGGGAACAGCCCTTGGAATCCAACCTCTATGGAGGAAGAATTTCATATTAGAGCCCCCATACTGAGTAAGCACAGAGATTTGTCTTCCATGTCTCCACCCACAGAGGCCCTGAGCACCAAAGTTCAACCGCAGGTTCAGCAAATGCTCAGAACAGAAGTGGTTTAGTGCTACACTGCCTTCCTACCACCAAAATTTTGGCCTATTTCTTACTAACCTATTGATAAGAATAAGTTCCTAATTCAGATATGATTCAATTTACGTAATTTTTTTAAGAGGGATTTTTGCTCTAGGTTGCATATGTTTGTTGGGGAGACAAAGAGTGAGAAATCACCACCACCGGGAAGGATGGCCACACCACAATCCCTTCTCTACTCTCTTCTTGGAATCTTCGGCATACATGCACACACACCTAGCGTGAGGTTTAAGCTACTGGGTCCAGGACTTGAACTTCAGTCGACCATGTGGGAGTCAAGTGATGTAACCATTATACCACCTGCTGGTTCCCCAATTTATATCATTTTATTGCCATATTTTGATGCTCTTCAGAAGTTTACTTTTCAATATTTTCATCCAGCAATTTCATTTGCTTTCAGCAGGAGAGTGATCTGAGCCTGATCAGTTCTGTTACCTGGGCCCATTTCTTCTTTATCCTTGTATATACAAGAAGAAGCAATACATGTTTTCTTAGACTGGCTCAGTATTAACTTCTATCCATTCCGCTCTCTCTTTTCATTCTTTACCTTCAGTGGCTTGCTCTACCAGAAAATTTCTACAATGTCTAAATTTGACATAGTCTTACTTACCCTAAAATAAACTAGTCATTTTCCTCTTGTATCTGCTTCCTTCTTATGTTGCTATCATAACACTTCCTCTTCTTTGGAAAGAGTAATCTGTATTCTCTATTCTAGTTTCCTTATTTTCCATTTCCAGTGTCTTACTGTTAACTTCCAGAAATCTCTTTTTCCCATGTCACTTAAAAAATTTTACTATTTAGGGACTAGTAGATAGCGTAATGGTTAAGTTGCTGGACTCCCACATAGTCAATTGTGATTTGAGTCCGGGACCTGGAAGCTTAAAACTCATGCCGGGTGCATGTGCGTGTAAGCTCAAAATCCTGAGAAGTGAATGGAGGAGAAGGGATTGTGGCATGGTTATACCCCCAGGAAGTGATTTCTCACTTTCTGTCTCTCCAGGAAGCACATGATCCTATAGCAAAAATCTCTTAAAAAAAAAAAAAAAAACTTACTATTCTAATTTTGATCACCAAACCAAAATAAAAGCCTGACTTCAGAACTTTCTTACAACTGCTTTGTGACATTGAATATATTGACCACCCACCTGAAACTATCCTTATTAACTTTCATGTAATAACCTGTATTCTTTCTTAAAGGCAATGATGAAGTAATAGAAAGCAAATATTTAAAATATTTGTCTAAAAAATCTATATTCAAGCACAGGCACCACCATTTAGTGATCTTAAATAAGACACAGCTTCCATGTTTTTAATCAGTAAAGTGTTAATAATATTTTCCATTCTTTGTTTACTAGTAGTTCATTATAAAAGTAAGTAACATAATAGAAATGCCATAAAAGACCAAAAATATACAAAGTAGCTAAGTATACTTTGATATCTTGGAAATGGTGTAACAGAAAAATATATTAAGGGGCAGGCAGGTGGCATGGTGATTAAGGGCACTGGATTCCCACATAGCTGACTGTGGTTCGAGTCCCAAACCTGGTGGCTTGCTTTCTCACTTTCTCTCTCTCTCTCTCTCTCTCTCTCGCTCTCTCTGCTCTCTCTTGTTAAATTTAAATAAATGAATAAAAGTTAACAAAGAAAAAAGAAAAGTATATGAAAAGATTCTTGCTACAAAACCAGCTTTGAAGACCTGAAGGATCCAAAACTTTATAGAAGCTGACCTGGAAGGTTTTTCACTACTAAAGTTTATAAAGTGTCTTCATGAAGGTAGTACCACTTGCATGAGGGTTCTTATCAGAAAGTTAAGAGATTTCATATAAAAACCCTCTGATCTACCTGGACTCACTTGCAAATGCAAAAATCATTATGGTTTATGCGGGTGCTTTACCTTTGACTATATAGTGGGAAATCAAAATGTTAATTATGCCTCTTCCCATATACAATCATGCAGCTTGAACCGCTCCAATTATAAGTAAGAAATATTACCAGTTCTGGGGGAAGGTGCTCTTGCAATTTCTAAGGAGCAAGGTTTCTTTGTAACAGCTGTGTCCATGAGCTCACATAGAAAGTTCTCATTTTCTGAAGGATATGTATCCAGAGAAGCAGATGGTACAACTTCCATAGTATAATTCCTCTTCTTTGGATAGGACTCCTGAAAAGAAAAAAAGAAAAGAAAAGAAAAACAGCTTTATGATAAAGACATAGCTTTCTATGTCTTTAATCTATTAAAAAAAAAAAGAAAAAGAAAAAATAATCAGGTTTATCAGTACTTCCTGTTGAATCAATTGATGATTCATCTTTTTGAATAATTTACATAATCATGGAAGCCCAATCCTACCTGTGATATTTTTAGAATGGTCCTTCTAGTTTGGTTTTCTGAATTTATTGCTGAAGGTCATATAATAAATTCTCTTTATAACAGATATCTGTTTTCTAGTTCTGGTATAAACTGTTGTTTAATCAATAGTCATTCTCAAGACTCTACTACTTCACCTGTCTCTTAGAGATAGTCACATGACTCAACTTTAACCAGTTAGATATAAGGAGGAGTTTGCGAGGAGGTGCCTGGAAAAATATTTTCCCCAGAGAAGAAGCTTGCAAGGAGGCTCTGACAGAGCTGAAGCCATCCTCAGGATGCAGTTTTGATGTCTGGGGCTGGACAAGCATTTGGGGACTGTAAGGCAATAAGCCTTACATAATGAGCCTTACATAAAAAGCCAAGAATGTCAGAAGAACAGAAAGAGCCTGAGGCCTTGACAATATTATTAAGTTGCTCAAATGAACCCAGGACCAATTTCTCTAGGCGTCTTAAGTAAATACAAATGGTCTTATGGTTTGAGCCATTGATAATTGGGTTTTCTGTCATATAAAGTGTTACTCTAACACACTAATATTTTTATATTTGAATACTGCTGAGTACTAAGGCTACTCTTTTTAGGTTAGGATAAAATTTAGGTCCAATTCTATATTATTTGTTCTTCAATATAAATATTTTTTGGTACATAAGGCACTAATTATTCAGCAAATATTTACTGGCAGTTTTTATACAAGGTGAGTAACCCTTATCTGAAATACTTGGGACCAGAAGTATTTCAGATCTAGATATTTTAGATTTTGAATTGTTTTCATACTACAAAATGGCATACCTTGGGGGATGAAAGCACAATCTAAATACAAAATCCATTACAGTTTCAAATGTACCTTATATACATGGCATCAAGGTAATTTACACAATATTTTTAATAGCTTTGTGCATGAAACAAAGTTTGTGTACACTGGACCATACAAAAGCAAAGGTGTCACTATCTCAGCCACTAATGGGACAATATATTGTTGTTGACCATCACTATCATTTCTGATTGTGGGAATGGGAAGGTCTTTTTCCTTTGGGGATTCTAAATAAACTGTATGTTATACATCTCTGTTTTGACTGCAACCCACTGGTGTCATGTCAGTAAAAAGATTTTGGAATATTTCAGAATTCAAATTTTTGAATCACTGACACTCAACATACAAGTAAATATGAGGAGACTTTAAAAGTTTCATGGAAAAGTGGAATTCAAGTTTTTTGGTATAAAAAGTCCATGAATATTCATGAAATCTATGCATAGTTTTTCCATAATATACATTTTCCATGAGCTTTTGGATGACCCTTTGTAGATGCACCAAAATAAACTCAGACTTACCTCCATTTTTCCACAAACTTATAAAAATATCCTCACATGTGCAAGGGCATTTGTGTGTGAGGGTGTGTGTAGGACTGTGCTACCCGCTAGACACTTTTCAAAGATGTAATCCTTACTCTAAGGAAGTTCACAGTATACTAAAGAAGGAAAACATAATCTGTATAATGAATTTTTCAATCATCTCAATCATATGTTAACCATAGTAAGTATATTTCACTATGAAGAAAAATTAAAAGAAGAAAATAAACTTGTTTTTTAAAATCTTCCAAGAGTTGATAAAGATTTAGTATGAGCTCCCACTTCTTCTGCAATGCTATGTACGGTACTGTAAAATTCAAGGTCAGAGTAATTGCTTTCAGACCATACCAGACCCTCGCACATCAAAGAGTCAATTATGTTCACTCTGCTCTTTTGAAAGCAGGAATTGGGAGTAATTTATTTTTTCAACAACAAAGGGTGACAAAATAGAAAGCATCCCAAGGAAAGCAGTCAAGATGGTATATGAGTTAAAATCCATGTCAGAGAAGAAGTTATTAAAAAAAAAAAAAAAAGAGGACAGTATTCTATCAAGAGAAGCCTTACAGTCGAGTATTAGTATTCTCAACATATTTGAAAGGTTTCCCCTCCAAAGCTAGCCCATAAAGGGGAGCAAGAGGGAAACGTTATTCTAAAGATCTTAAAGGCAAACAGAGACTAATGTTTATAAGTTAAGGAGGACAAATTTGGATCAATATGAAAAGGGGTTTTCTCTTTTCTTTTATTATTCCAGAAAGTGGATACATGAGCGAGGGAAAGAGAGAGCAGTCACACTGCAAACCTTTTTCCTCTGAACCTCCATCCTGTCAGAATCCTGGACACACATGCATGTGCCTAGCATGTAAACTGCAGTGGCTGAGACTCAAATCCTGACCAGTCATTTTAGATCTGGTTTTGCTTTGCATAGCACTTAACAGCTATGCTATAGGTGAGCTGACAACAAAAAAAGCCACTATGAATTAATAACTGCCTATCTTTTAAAATAAAAAAATCACTAATAAAACAAGTAGCTAACAAAGAGCCTAACAAAACAACAGAAGGGACTCTTCATTACTGGAGATCTTTCAGCAGAATTAGCTACTGGTGAAATTATGGACGGAATACATTGTACAGTGAATATACCAGATGGCTGTAAACTCCATGAAGGCTGGAATTTGTCTTGTTCACCACTCCATTTCCAGAAACTAATACAAGTTCTGCCACATAGTAGGTCTCAATAATTGTGTACTAATCAACTGAATATTCTCTGGTGTCCTTTAAACAAATATAACTACTAGTTAGAGAAAATTTATGTCTTTCTCAGATGTAAATTATTTTGCCTTTCAGTTTTTCTATTATTATTTGCTGCTTTGCATACAAAAATGAAAAACCTAGATCATAAGAAGATTGTAAAGAGTCTGAAAAAAGGAGTTTCTTGCTAAAATCCTACTTTATCCTTAAATTAAAATAATAAGATCAACCAATGGATTTGGTTAGTTGGAATTTTACCGTATTTATAAAGAATCATGAGGACCTTAAAAGCCTTGACAGCTACTTTGAAATTTAACCACATAGGATGGGGCTATTTTTCCTCCAAAAACATAAAGTATATATATTCATTAGAGAAAAATTAGAAAACATACAGAAGAAAAAGAACATGAAAATCCAGAATGCTAAGATAATGGTAACATTTTGGTGTATATTGTCCCAGACAGTTTCCCTCTATTAAGGTATGTGTGGACATGTGAGTGTGTGCAAAGCAAAGAAAAACTATTGTAAATAATGAAGTGCCCACTCTTCTGCTTTCTAAGGAAGTGCTAGAACTTCTCAATGGAATAAAGGTTTTTGTAGTATCTGAATTAGCCATAGTACCCTTCTTATGGAAGGTGAGATTCCCAAGGAAAGAGATGGTAAAACAAAGATACTGAGCTATGCTTTTGTAATCAAATAGTTCATAACATCAAAAAACAGGGCCAGGTAGCAGTGCAACGATAATGTCTAAGCTCTCATGGAAAGCTCACGTGTTTCATGTCCACAGGCCTTCCTGTACATATCAGCTGCGTCCATGTGCACCCTTGGCCTAGGTTGGCTGAAGTTGGGGGTGGGCTGTGGTGTGAAGATCCTGTTGAATACTTCTCTCTCATGAAAGAAATAAATTTAAAAATATTTTAAAAAGAGGGGCACTCACAAAATATCGGATAGATATACCTCTAAAGAAGATATACCAGGTTGGGACCAGCAGTTAGCGTAATGGCTTTGTCGCTGGACTCCCATGTAGTCGACCACGGTTCATGTTCCGGACCCGGTGGCTTAAAACTCACAACAGGCGTGTGTGCGAGCATGTCCAGGATTCCGAGAGGAGAATGGAGAGGGGATTGCGGCGTGGCCATCCCCCTTGGGGGGTGATTTCTCCCTTTCTGTCTCTCTGTCTCTGTCTGTCTGTCTGGCAAGCGCACACACCCTATAGCAAAAACCTCTCCAAAAAAAGGAAAAAAAGATATACCAGGCAATAAAAACTAATCAGAATCTGTGTGTATCCATAACTCAGTTTAAGAGATAGAACATTAATTACCACTGTATTACTAAAATAAAATTTATCCTCATGTTCCCTTTTCCAGTCCTGTCCTTTTCCCTCCTCCACTTGGACGAAATCCTGTTCTAAACATTATGTTTACAATTCTCTGAACTGTTAAAATTTAACTACATATGTAACTATCAACAAAACATACTTTGTTTGCTTTTTTTTTTTTTTTGGAGAGGTTTCTGCTATAGGGCACATGAGCTCACAAGAAAGACAGAGAGAGACAGAGGGACAGAAAGCGAGAAATCACCCCCCCAGGGGTGATGGTCACACTGCAATCCCTTCTCCTCCATTCTCCTCTCGGGATCTTGGGCACGCACACATACACGCCCGGCATGAGTTTAAACCACTGGATCTGGGACTAGAACCATGGTCAACTACATGGGAGTCCAGCGACATAGCCATTACAGCAACTGCTGGTCCCAATAAAACATGTTTTTAGTACTATATACTTTTGAACTTCATATATATATATATATATATATATACACACACAATATAAAATGCTCTTATTTTGTGATTTTTTTTCAATCAATATTATGTTTCTGAGTGTCATTTATTTTCAGTTTAGTACAGGAGTCCATTGTACAGGTAAACCACAATTACACATTCTTCTCACAATGGACTTTTAAGTGTTTCCCACCTGTTTTGTCATTAAGTACCATGTTGCTGGGAATTTTCCTACTTGTACAAAGTCTCTTGGTACAAATAATCAGGGATATGGTAGAAAAATAAGTTAAATCATGACTTTTTCACAAACAGGAATTTGTAGCAAAGATTCCAGGACTGAAATGATAAGCCCTGTAGACTCTACAGAATCTTGAGGAGAACACTGCATTTCCCTCCCAAAGTGGAACTTTCAGTCAAACTTATGAAGATATTATACATAAATATGTAAAGGTATCATATATAATATTGGTAATATTTTCTAATCTGATATTTATTACTAATAATGTATCTTGAATTCTTTTCCATGACAAATATATCAATGACAAAAAGTTTGGTCCCATAAATAATTTGGTCAATCCTGTCATATTGAAATTTTAGTTTTGCTTTAAAAGAAATATTATTTATATCTTTGTTTACTTATCCAACGACTTATTTTGAAATAGAATTCCTGTGATGGTGGATATATACCGTACACTTCATATAATCTAGTATGTTTCTGGATTTTTCTCATTGGTTTCATACATTAATCTATCATCAATCTATTCTAGGACTAGAATTACACTGTCTTGATTTTTGGAGCCTTGAAATTGATTAGCTATCAGGTAAGTCATCTCTGTCAAAATATTTACAATTACCCTCAGTTTATTTTTCAAAATAAACCTTTTTTAAAATATTTTCTTAGTTCTCCTCAAATCGTCCCCTCTCCTTTGTTTCCTTTCATTACATAGTACTTCCATGCACCCAATCACTGGGACAACCTGGGGACTGTCTTTCACTTATTCTTCCTCAGTCATATTCAATCAGTCCTCAAGCCATGTACTTTACCATGCAGTTATATAAAAAAAGTTATTCCAGTTTCCACCTGAGTCCAGATCACTATTATATCTCACTTTAACTGTTAGAACAATTTCCAAACTACTCTCCTTTTCTCCAGTCCTGTTTGGCTCACATTTTACTTTCTAGTACTAACATGAGGTTATTAAGAATAAACAATGCCAAAGTAAACTCATTTCCTTTCCTCATAACTTTATTTCATGAGAATATCATAAAATGCTATTGTCGTTACATTTATCAGGGTCTCTCATACTTCAGAATATCTTTGTTGATTAATTTAATTAAATGCATTACTGATTCAAATGGTGAGTTCATTCAAATAACAAGATCTGGAAGAATAAACTAAGTTTATTGTTTAATAAACTGAAATAAAATCTCACTAATAAATAAAATAAATGGGGTTAATTTCTGAGATGTGTTTATCTGATATTTAGCAAAGTTCCATGTTCCTAGTATGACACCACAAATACATGCTTAACAAATGAAAACATAGAGTAATTAATATTATAATGAGTAGTTTAGGGACTGAATGTTCCACTAGAATTAGAGCATCATTGTGGCAAGAACCATAAACATTTTCTTTACATACTATGCATTTAATAAACGTTTGTTGAATGGAATCTGAAACCTCATCCAAAACCCATCACGCATTGAAATCAAATTATCACACATTCAAATCACTGCAGGCAGAATAACAACTTACATTTTTGAGGTGTTTTATATTCTGTGAAGTGAATCGTAGTGCATTTATCCAGATAATTCTCATTTAGCCCTTATACCAATCCTGCAAATGTTACTATTATCCCCATCCAGAAATGAAACTTGGAATACTTAAGTGATGTGTCGAAGGTGAAGCATCTGGTTAATGGAAGTGTTAAGGCTTCAGCACAGATCGTATGACAGCAGATCTAGTGTTCATGGGATTTACATATCATGGAAGAACAGCAATGTGACCAATTCTTTACTGACAGAACTAAAGGAAAGAACACTATATTACTAGGTAGTATCGAGCTCTGCCAATTTTCAAGACTTTCTTCCCTACAGTGGGAAACCCTGATCTTGATACACAGGGTAATTGTCAACATACTCTTATGGTAACAGGTAAGAGGAATTAAAGGAACTGTGGCCCAAAAACATGCAACTCACCTTCAAGGCTCCACTGCACCTAATATAGCAAATTTTGGCTCTAGGTTGGTAAGCAATTTTTGCTCTTTTTCTTGATACTTGGCTTCTACCCCTTTGTTAATGCTTGGTTCTAAATTCTACATTTATTTATGTGCTTGACCTTTTATAATACCAACAGGCCTAGGATTGGGTGTTCTGCCTTGGTTTTTGTCAGCTCTCTCTCATGGGACTGATGTTTAGTTTCTGAATCCTAACTAGGTCCAGAAGGTACAGTTGGGCCTTGAAATCATTAATGGTGGTCTGGATCCGATAAGTCAAAGTTAATCAGCAATTAAAATTGGGTACCATTCGTCAGTACGAGAAGGAATTAGAAAAACAATTCAGAGTGGGGGTATGTGGGTTAACAATACAATGAACAAAGTATTAAGAGTTACAGTTGACAGCATGAATCAGAGTGTAACATATTGGTTAAAGATAGTAATGTGACACTGGCTGATTTAATATAAGTATGATATTTAGGCTAGAGAAAGTGACAAGCCTCCCTGCCTCTATGCTAATTACTATTGAAGATGATCTGATTTAATGATTTTATAAAAGACAGGTTAACTGGATTATGCTGAATAGCCTTTAATAAGGTAGTGTAAGAGTTTATTCACCAAAAGGGCTAATTGAGACTTGGCTGTTTGAGTTTGATAAAACTTTAGCAACAACCAGAAACCAGATGTGGCCACAGTTACTTCCCAAAAGAACCAGTGATGTAGTTTTGACCTATTAATAGAAGCATTTCTAAAGTGAACTTGCCTCTTAGCATAGTTCTAAGCCCCACAGGGAAGTGAAGCAGCATAAAGAAGACCTTGCCTGGTGGGCTTGGCCTGGTAGGCTGGGACATTTGAGAAGGGGCAAAGACAAAATGGACTGTTTTCTATGCACATAGGTGAGAAAAATGGTGAGTACAAGTGCCATGTTATGTGAAAAAAAAAAAAAATGAAAAAGAAAAGGTGCCAAGAAACATGTATTGCTGATATTTGAAGGGAAGGAGAGTGATAAGAATTTTTTTTCCCCTCTCTCTTTAAGAGACTAGAAACAGTGGAGATGTGGTAACAAGTAGAGAGATTTCAGCTCAAGATGGTTTTCAATTAGAGGCTCCCAGGATGGAGCTGGTGGCTTAGCAAGCAGTAGGTTCCCCTCTGCTGGCCTCTGTAAGCTAGCCTCACAGACACAGATATCTCCTAAGCATAGAAGACAGCAGTTTGAATTAGATGAGTTTTAAGATGCTGAGCAAATAAGATCAAACTAGACCTATTGTGTTAGTACTATCATACAAGTTACCTTCACAATTTAACTGCTTTTTGATAATGGGGAAAGTAACACTAATGTAGGAAATATGGATTTATGACTCATTCAAAGTTTGGGATACATACAATTCCAGATGATTCAAAGTAGGTAAAAGCTTTTAGAAGGGATTTGTCTATTCTGACATGTTCCCACAATATCAAGAAAAATCATCCCCTAAAGGGACCAGCAGTTAGCATAATGGCTATGTCGCTGGACTCCCACGTAGTCGACTATGGTTCGAGTCCCGGACCCGGTGGCTTAAACTCACGCCGGGCGCGTGTGCATGCATGCCCAAGATCCTGAGAGGAGAATGGAGGAGAAGGGATTGCGGCATGGCCATCCCCCCTGGAGGGTGATTTCCGGCTTTCTGTCTCTCTGTCTCTATCTGTCTGGCGAGCGCACACGCCCTATAGCAAAAACCTCTCAAAAAAAAGAAAAATCATCCCCTAAAGACTTATAACAATATTTGAATAAGTGAAACCATAACAAAAATATGGAACAATGAGAAAAATCACTTTTTTAAAGGTAGAAGGAAAGATAATAGCACAAGGCAACCCTAGGGAAAGGAGTATTGGTAACAGTGATGGGCAGGATAATGGCCTCCCAACAGTACCTATGTCCTAATCCTCAGAACCTTGAAATATATTATGTTACATGACAAAGGGGACTGGGTAGATAAAAGTTAAGGATCTTGAGATGGGGAGATTTTCCTGGATCACCCAGGTGGCCAAAGTTATCAGAAATGTCCTTATTAGAAGAGAGAAGAGGAACCAGCAGATGGCATAGTGGTTGGGTCACTGGACTCCCACATGGTCAACTGAGGTTTGAGTTGTAGACCCAGTGGCTTGAAACTCACACCAGATGCGTATGTGTGTGTGACCAAGATCCCAAGAGGAGAATGGAGGAGAAGGGATTATAACATGGCCATCCTTCTGGGTGTGTGTGTGGGGTGCGTGTGTGTGTAATTTCTCACTTTCTGTCTTTCTGTCTCTTTTTCTCCAGTGAGTGCACGTGCCCTATAGCAAAAATCCCTCTTTTAAAAAACGAGAGAGAGAGAGAGAAGAAAGACCTCAACTGGCAGTTGCTGTCTTTGCAGGGCAACGTCAACCACCAGCCAAGAAGGGTGGGAAGCTCATAGAAGCTGGAAAAGGAAAGAAAAAACAAACCAAAGCAAATAAAAGAAAAACAGATTTTTTACTACAGTCTCCAGAAAGGAATGCAGCCCTTTATAAAAATTTTCACTTGGTAACTCTCCCATTTTGGATATCTAGAATTATAAAAAAAAAAAATTAATTTGTGCTCTTTTCTAAACCACTAAATTTGTAATGATTTGTTACACAGAAATAGAAAAATAATATGATAACATATCAGCAGACGGTATCACATGGAAGTCATGGGCTGAGAGTGGGACATAAAAATTGGGTTCCAGTGGAAAAATATACCTTGTTATTTTGTAACATGACTCGATATTTTAAAGATGGTGATTTTTTTCTCAGTCTTAAATTTATGCAGTACTATTGCAACAATTTCCCTCCTACTCCATTTCGAATTTTGACAAGTAATCCTAAAGTGTGTTTGGAAAAATAAATGTGTAATAGTCAGATATCAATTTGAAAGAGCAAAGTAATGCAAGGCATAAAGACCAGCCTTTATTAGACATTTATATAAGTTATAACTTATTCTTATATAATAAGTGAAAAGCAATAAAATAAAAGAGATAGTTAAATAAAAGAAAGCTTCAGTGCCTGCAGAAACTTACTACATTATAAAGTGGCATTGAATTGTTGGAAAAGTCATGATATATATTTTTCTATGTTTTCCTATGCAAAAATGCTTCGTGACTTTTCCAACAACCCAATATTTTAAATTAGTAGAAAAACAATAGATTATAATTGCCAGTGAGATAACAATAGACATTTGAAAATAAATAATAAATTACTAGTTCATTCTTTATAACAAAATTGATTCCAGATAAAAAATTTAAAAACATACTTGTTACAATCTTTAAATACAAATGATCTTTGACAAGACACTATCACTAAACACATAGTCAGAGTTGTAGGAAAAAAGAATGATTAAACTGAGTATATACAAAGATTATATTTCTATAAAACCACTGAACTATCATGCAAATTAAGAAACAAATAAAAATACTGGAAAAGAGCAAATATAACAAAAAGCTAATATTTTTAATAAAAAGAATTATAAGTTGAGATGAAAGAGATTATTTATCTAAGGGAAAAACAGGCAAAGGAAAAGAAATAGCTAGAAATTTCTTATACAAAAAGATGCTTGACCTTGTTTATAAGTAAATATATGTAATTTAAAGTAATATGTGATATACATTCTTGGTTAAGTTGCTGTAGATAATACACTGTGTTAGTGAGGGTTTGGGAAATGGGAACTTTATTTTTTTTTTAATTAATTAATTAATTAATTAATTTATTTATTTATTTATTTTTGGAGAGGTTTTTGCTATAGGGCGCTTGCGTTCACCAGAAAGACAGAGAGAGACAGACAGAAAGTGAGAAATTCCACCACCCCACCACCCCCTGGGGGGATGGCCACTCCACAATCCCTTCTCCTCCATTCTCCTCTCGGGATCTTGGGCAGGCACGCACACCCACCTGGCGTGAGTTTAAGCCACCGGGTCCACGCCTGGCGTGAGTTTAAGCCACCATGGTCGACTACATAGGAGTCCAGCGACATAGCCATTACGCTAACTGCTGGTCCTGGGAAATGGGAACTTTTATATTATGCTAAAGTATGAATTTATATAAACTTTTTTCAGACTAATTTGTCAGTTGTTATAGAAGACCTTTAGAAAGTATGTCTTTAGAGACCAGGGACCATAGGATTTTTGTTATATTAAAATTTTTCCTTCACTTAGGAACATAGGGATTGATAAATTGCCATTATTATTTCTGGACCACTTATATGTATTGCATGTGTACCATTCTCACTGTCTAAAATAGTGTGTAACTTGCCATTCTGTATGTTTTTATTACATAATGAAATGGAAGGAGATGGAGAGAAGCCTGCTTTTCAGTGTCATGAAGTAGAAAAGGTGTAATAAAATCTAATCATCATCAATCATCTAAGTTGTAAATTCAGGATATCATCCACCTATGGAAGAAGTTACCAATTAATGCTCATGGAATTTGATCTAGCTGTCCCTCTTGATCAGCCACTAAAAAATCCAGGCATCAATAAAATATTTGAAACCAAAGCAGAAATCCTTCTGGCAAAGTACTATGACACCAGTGTTGGGTATTATCTGAGAGGGTTAGTTTAAACTATAGCCCCGCACCCCAAATTCATGTGTCAAAGTTCCACATTTCAATACCTCAGATGTGGCCTTACTTGAAAATAGGGTCATTGCAGATATAATCAATCAAAATAAGATGAGGTTGTTAAGGTGTATCTCTAATGCAATGATTGGTAGTCTTATAAAAAAAAGGACTTTAGAGACAGATAACGTACACAAGGAGAATGTCATATGAAGATGAAGTTACTTCCAAGTTAAGGAATACCAAAGATTGCCCAAAATGCCTCAGCATCCAGGAGAGAGGCATGATACAAATGCTCTCTCATGGTCTTCAGAAGGCATCAACCCTACCTACACCTTAAGTTTGAACTTCTATCTTCTAAAACTCTGAGACATAAACATCTATTGTGTAAGGCCTGTAATTCATGGGACTGTTTTAGCAGCTCTAGCAAAATAACACTGGGTGAAAAACAAAAGAAATGGTTGAAAAGCTTTTGAATAGTCTCTCTTTTTTTTTTTTTTTTGGAGAGGTTTTTGGTATAGGGCACGTGCACTTGCCAGAAAGACAGAGAGAGACAGAGACAGAAAGCGAGAAATCAACCCCCCACCCCAAGGGGGGATGGCCATGCCATAATCTCTTCTCCTCCATTCTCCTCTCAGGATCTTGGGAACACACACACACGTGCCCGGTGTAATTTTAAGCCACCGGGTCCGAGACTTGACCAGCAGTAGACTACATGGGAGTCCAGTGACATAGCCATTATGCCAACTGCTGGTCCCCTGACTAATCTCTTAGTGCTCTAAAATCTTTACTCCTTAAGAAAAATTTAACAACTATAGACTAGCAAAAAACAAGGAGGGCATTATCTTTTTTATTGATAAAATTCCCCAAAATGTTATACTATCAAAATTTTAAATACACATACTCCCTGACCCAGGAATTAAACTTCTAAAAATCTTTTCTACAATTAAACTAATAAATACAACTAAAAATGTAATTATGGCAGCAGCAGGTGATGTAGTAACTAAGGTTCTTGACACCTACATGGATGACCACGGTTCAAGCCCCAGACCCAGTAGCTTGCAAAATCATACTAGGTGCCTGTGTTTACATACCCAAAATCCTGAGAGAAGAATGGAGAAGAAGGTATTGTGGTATGACCATCTCCTCCCCTGGGGGGGGGGGGGGGGGGCGATTTCTCACTTTCCCTCTCTATGTCTCTCTCTAGTGAGTGCACAGGTTCTATGGCTAAAACCTGAAAAAAAAAAAATACTTATAAGATTGTGCACTTTAGTATTTTTTATAATATTAAAAAACTAGAAATTATTTTTAAATCTATCTTTACAAAACTATTAGCAAATAAATAAATATTGCCATATAAACACGCAATATACCAGAGGTTCACAAACTTTAGACAAAGTAAAATCCACTTGTGTTACCTTTTAATAATGCAGATTTCAGGCTCTCCCTAAAATTCTTACTAACTTAGACTCTCTGGTGGTAAGCATGGAGATCCATGTATTACAAGTATGCCAGGTCATTTTGATGAAAATGGTGGGTGAAATATACTTGACAAACACAAGGTAGTAAAGAGTATAAATGTGCATACCACAGTGAAATTGGTAATGGTGGAGTCTCAAGAATAACTTTCTTAATGAATCCTACAAATGTAATTGAAAGCATGTCAAATATCAAGCAAAACTATGTACGAATCAGCTCAGCATGAATTTTCAATGAAAGACCTAAATGTCTACCGAAGAAGTCAAAAGAAGTAGAATATGTTCACCAATAAGAAGATGACAGAGGAAAACTGTGTCATGTGAAACTTTTTTGTGCTAAAGGACGAAAGAAAGCATTGTCCAGGAAGTATTAAATATAGTCAAAACAGGGAAGAAGAAACCCAGATTATTTATATTAAAGGATTTTTTTGCAATGTGAGGAATAAAATAACATTTTTTGGAATGAGACAATAAAACAAATTAAAACTGAATAAACAAATGGATTAAAAATACAATATTCCAACTTAAATAAATAAGCTCTATAACTAGATACAGGGAGTGAAGAGACAAACTACTTCAGTCTGTTAGAGAAATAAATAACATTTAACTTAAATATTGGGAAGACAAAGGGCATCACCAACTTCAAAAGAACAAATTACTAGCTTGATATTAAAGTTGCAAACATTTAGAGCTGGCTGCAATGGTCAAAGGGAAAGCAGTAAGCTCCTGGGTGAGACTGTAACCAAGTTTCAGGTCTTATTCCTGATATATAGGGCATGGGTGATTTGAAGGGCCAGAGGCAAAGAGACAGATGGAATAAGAAACACATTGCACGCTACTTCTTGAATGTTCACCCAGTTCAGCCAGTTCACTCAAGCTCAATTATACTTACTGTTCTGTAAAGAAATAGTCACCAACTTCTGTAAACTTTTCACTTCATAATTACTCTGAAACTCATCACTACTTTTCTATTTCCCTGATCATCACTCTAGTCTGAGCTTCATCAGCTCATACCTATATAACTTGAATAATCTCCAAACTCCCATCCCAGATTCAACTCCATCTTTCACACAAGGGATTTTGTTGTTGTTGTTGTTGTTTGAGAGATTTTTGCTATAGGGGGTGTACGCTCGTCAGAAAGACAGAGAGAGATAGAGAGACAGAAAGCGAGACATCACCCCCCAGAGGGAGATGGCCACACCACAATTCCTTCTCCTCCATTCTCCTCTCGAGATCTTGGGCACACACACACATACCCAGCGTGAGTTTAAACCACTGGGTTCGGGACTCGAACTGTGGTCGACTACATGAGAATCCAGCGACATAGCCATTACTCCAACTGCTGGCCCCTACACAAGAGATTTTGAATAGTAAAACGTGTTTCACAGTAAAAATTTTTACAGGTCCCTAAATGATAGTGTTAATTTAGTAATAGAGAGTACAATAAAGTACTTCCTTATTCTCTCTCAAATTTTGAGTAAGAGTCTATAGCTCAAGTAACCTTTTCTGTAAAGGGTCAAATAGTAAACATTTTAGGCTTTGCAGGACATATGGTCTTTAGGACAACTTTTCAATGGGCTGCCATAGCATGAAAGCAGCCATATCCAACATGCACGTGGGTAAACTTGGCCAGATTGGGCCTGCAGTGAGTCATATTTGGTCCAGGCACTGTAGTTTGCCATTGTGTGGATTCAACAGTTGGAATTAAAATATTGGCCAGGGTAGTGATGAACTAGATACTGTGCGAGGCACAGGCAATATAGGCTTCCCATTACTAAATCCCAGAATTAGAAGGAATCATGTTTCCCAAGTAGGTTCTTACTGCTAAGATTATCCCACCTATGTGACACACGCTAGTTCCTGTTCCCAAGATTATGAATCAGTTAACTCCCTTGAGGAATGAGTAGGAGCAGAGAGAGTTACAGTTACACTCATTAATGGCTCCATGTGACTATATGACGCTGAGAAAGAATCTCACTTTATGTGCCCGTCTCTTATTGGTAAGTTATACAGCTTGGGGAAAAAGTGCAAATAAAAAAGTGACAGTGAATTTCCATGTTATTAATTACAGGAAAATGTATGCAAATTTGAAAATAATAAGTATATGTAAAACTTATATTATATGTCTAACCTACAGACAAGTTTTAATGCCCATGCGCATTTGTAAGTCCTTTCCAGTAACTCCATCGTGGTCCACTTGAGATTCACAACTTCCTATCATTTCTCAAAGGTAGGGACTAGTATATTTCCATAGTAGACTATTGTCAGAAGACAGTAATGATCTTCCAATAGATATTCATTGAAAAAAAATCTGAATGTTATACAAAACTATCTTTAATGATTCCAGTGCCTCCCTAAGAATACCTTTCAGCATAAACCTGCTCCTGCAAAACCTATTACTTGAGAGCCCCCACCTAAATGACACATTCCTGCTTCTGTCTTTTTGAATTATGCCAGCACCACTTCCTTTGAAAATCAGGAGGCTCCGCTAAGCCTATAGAAATGTTCCTTTTCTTTTACAATCATAAATTCTACTTTAGCCCATGAAGTATTTCATGCCTATTCTTACCCATGTGACTTTTTTCCTCTCTGAACTTAAAAACCTAATGTTCTGCATGGATAAATCAGCATCTCCTGATACACTGGCTGTTCAGAAGTACATTCATGTTTGATCTTTTTATTGTTAGCTACTTCTAAATTCTGTCTTCTCAGTGGGCTTTTTTGTTTGTTTTTGTTTAATTTGCTACAGGGTGCATGCACTTGCCAGAGAGAGACAGAGAAGGAGAAGAGGGGAAGTGAGAAAACATCCCCCAGGAGCAATGGCCATATCCCGATTTCCCATTCCTCCACTCTCCTCTGCATCTTTAGGCATGCACGTACAAGTGTCCCACCTGTTCCAAAGCCACTGGGTCTGGGACACAAACTGCACAACTGACCAGGTGAGATCGAGCTACCCCAACCACCATGCCATGGGCAGCCTCCTCTGCTTCTTTTTATTATGCTTCTTAAAACTCTATACAATTCTTACACACAGTAGAGTCATTGAATTATTTATGTTAAATAATAGGATTAGTTATTAAAAGAATGAGTAAATAAATAACAGAAAGAACCAAGAGTAATAGAAATTAAGTCTTAAGAATATTGGAGAAATACGTAAATGGTCTCTCAAAAAAAAATACTACGCTATGCTATTTTAAAAGAAACATTAATTAATTACAGGCCAGCCTCATATCATAATGGTTAAGGGAGCTGGGTCCCATGTGGTTAATCACAGTTCCTAGCCCTATCAGCTTTAAAGAAAACCAGGGGGAACCAGCAGTTAGCGTAATGGCTATGTCGCTGGACTCCCACATAGTCGACCGCGGTTCGCGTCTCGGACCCGGTGGCTTACAACTCACGCCAGGCGCGTGTGCGTGCGTGCCCAAGATCCCGAGAGGAGAATGGAGGAGAAGGGATTGCGGCGTGACCATCCCCCCTGGGGGGTGATTTCTCGCTTTCTGTCTCTCTGTCTCTCTCTGTCTGTCTGGCGAGCACACGCGCCCTATAGCGAAAAACCTCTCAAAAAAAAAAAAAAAAAAAAAAAAAAAGAAAACCAGGTACATGTGCATGTTGTAAAATCCCAACAAGGTGGAGAAACAGAGACAAGATTGTGGGGTGACCACCCCTCCACTGGGGATGACTGTGCTCATGCTCTCCCCCTTTTTCTTTCTCTCTCTTTCTCTTTGTGTCTCTTTCTGTCTGGTGAGTGCACATGTCCTCTGGCAATTAAAAAAAAAAGAAAAATCAGAAAGTTCTTCTGTAATCATTAACTTTTCTACCCACAGAGACAAGTAAGATGATAACATAACAGATTTTTAAAAATTTTTAACTTCCAGATAAAGGCAAATGATGTAAATCTCTGACTCAATATCCTGAAAAATATGGAAGAACACAAACATTAATGAATAACACAACTATCTAAAATATTAAAGAAGAATACACTGCAATGAAAATATTAAAAACATATTCTGTTCTCTCCAGCCTTGGCCCTGTTAGAAGTATATCATTTGAGTGACCAGCAGATGGTGTAATGTTACATCACTGGACTCCCATGTAGTCAACTGCAGTTCGCAACCCGGACCCAGCAGCTAAAATCTCACACCAGGTGCATGTGCGTTTATGCCCAAGATCCCAAGAGGAGAATGAAGGAGAAGGGATGGCAACATGGCTTTCCACCCAGGCAGGTGATTTCTCATGTTTTTTTTTTTTTTTTTTTTTTTTTTTTTGAGGTTTTTGCTATAGGGCACGTGTGCTCGCCAGAAAGACAGAGAGAGACAGAGAGACAGAAAGCAAGAAATCACCGCCCAGGGGGGATGGCCATGCCACAATCCCTTCTCCTCCATTCTCCTCTCAGGATCTTGGGCACGCACACACAAGCGTCCGGCGTGTAAGCCACCAGGTCTGGGACTCGAACTGCGGTCAACTACATGAGAGTCCAGCAACACAGCCATTATGTTAACTGCTGGTCCCCCTCACTTTCTGTCTCTCTGGTGAGCACACATGCCCTATAGCAAACATCTCTCTAAAAAAAAATAAAAAAAAAAAAAAGAAGTATATCATTCAGTTTGGAAAAATTCACAAGTCTGCCTTTGATATCATATTAGGATTAAAATTTTTCAGTTATATGGAGTAAAGTGACCATCTCATTGTTAATCATCTTGTTTTCATTTAGTATTTTCTCTCCTCAAAAAGTAAAGGAAGACAAAGGAAGGAAGTCATTTGAAAAATAATGATGAATCTACATGCTGACAGAAAAGCACTGTGTTCAAAGTAACAAGCAGCGCTTGAACCCAGGGCTCTTTTATTTGGTCTATTAATATACTTTCTAGGCTGTGAACCTGTCATTTCCACACATAGTAATTAAGCCCCATTAATACAACCCCCTAGAATTCTTACAGTTGCTTTCCCAGAGATTCACATGCTAGAAAAGGAAGTTAGCATGATAAACATTTTAAATATCTTCATATTTTTGAAACCTTTTCTTTTCTTCTTTTTAATTAATGTGACTTAGCAAGTTGCTTGAAGATATTCAGCTTTTGATGGTATGAAACATTGGTTTTAATAATCAACCACTAATCAATTAATGTTTATAATTGTACATCTGCAAGGTGCTTAAGAAACTTTTAGCTCAATGAAGGAATATTTAAGATGTCAAAATAAGCATTTTCCACATCTGATTTACCACTATTCTTGTTCCTATTATTTTACCAGTATCCTTACAAAATGCAGCAACAACATTTCCATCTATTGAAAGTCCTCTCATTTCTTGACTCCTAAGATCTGGTCTGTCACCAAGTCTCATGATTGATCGACGCTTGCCTTTCCACTCCCATAGCTGCCATCGCTGCCAAGGCTTCAGCATCACACATGCAAATTGCTGCCACTGCCTCTGAGCTCATCTCCTTTCTCTTATAGCTCACTTCATCCTATACACAGACAGTAGAAGAATCTTTGAACAGCACTATCCTCACATTATGCCTGGATCAAGAACACAAATACCTTCCAAATATTTTTTATTCAAAACAAAACTCTTCGGCTTGGCTTTAAACATATCAATCTCACCTATTTAATTTCACTTTCCAGTCAACTCTATGCCAGCACTTTTATTTCAACTGAGTTCATTTGCTTTTTAAATTTGCTTAACACTGAATTTGAACACACCTTATATCACAACTCTGCCTGTTCTCAAGTTCCCTATGTATTTTAAAGGTCAGTGAACGAATACTTCTGGAATGGTGAATGAAGACTTCTAAAAATTAACTCCTTCATAAAAGCAGAAGAACACTTTAGAAAGTATCAAAATTTAATTTGTTCAGAATTCTAGAAATTGGACAAAGGGTTTTAAACAATTATCAAATATATAGTCAAGAAAATCAGCAGAATTGAAGTCCTTTTATGATTTGAAAGAAGAAATAGATACCTTAAACAAAAACCAGATGGAACTCCTAGGGTTGAAGAACATGATACAGGATATCAAAACCTCCCTTGAAAGTATTAAAAGTAGGTTAGATCAGGCAGAAGATCAAATCTAGAATGTAGAAGACAAAACATCTGACCTAGAGAAAAGTACCAAGAATATTGAGAAAACAACCAAGAAAAATGAGGATAATATACGAGGAATACTGAATATCATCAAGCGTCCCAAAATCCAGATAATTGGTATCCCAGAAGAGGAAGAAAATAATAAGGGCCTAGATAATTTATTCCATGAAATCCTGGAAGAAAACTTTCCATACCTAGAAAGGCATTCAAATATCCAGACCAAAGAAATACATAGGACCCCAAATAGAATCAACCCAAGAAGATCCTCTCCAAGGCATATCCTAGCCAGACTGGCAAAAACAACAGACAAAGACATGATACTAAAGTTGGCAAGAGGGAAACGTCAAGTTACTTACAAAGGTCACCCCATCAGGCTAACATCGAATCTCTTGGTGGAAACAATGCAGGCAGGGAAAGAATGGGGAAATATAGTCAAAGTGTGGAATGAAAAACAATTCCAACCAAGAATACTATACCCGACAAGATTATCTTTCAAATGGGAAAAAAAGATAAAAACATTCTTGGATAAACAAAATTTGAAGGAATTTACCAACTCCAGTTCAGCTCTTCAAGAGGTTCTGAAGGGAGTGCTATACCAGGAAAACTAAAAAGTCAGACAGATAGTTAAATGAGAACAAAAAGCAACCAAGAAAATGGCTCACTTAACGATAGGATCAGGTACGGAAATATCAATAATTACATTGAATGTCAATGAATTAAATTCTCCAGTTAAGAGACATAGACTGCCAAATGGATAAAAAAAATATAAACCCTCTATCTGTTGCTTACAAGAAACTAACCTTATGAATAAAGACTTACATGGACTAAAAGTAAAGGGCTGGAGTAGTGATATTGATTTCAGACAAAATAGATTTCAAGTCAAAGATTGTAAGAAGAGACAAAGAAGGGCATTATATAATAGTAAATGAGGTAATTCAGTGAGAAGACATAATGCTTATAAATAACTCAGGTACACCTAAATAAATGAAGGAAAGACTGCTGGAACTAAAAGGAGAGATAGGGAGAAATACTATAATTGTTGGAGATCTCAACACCCCATTATCTCCTTTAGACAGATCTTCTAGGGAGAAAGTAAAGAGAGATACAGGACCTAAATGATACTATAAATCAAATGGACTTGACAGATATCTATAGAACTTTCCACCCTACATCCATAATATATACATTTTTCTCACCCTGGCATGGAACCTCTTTAAACATTGATCATATGTTAGCACACATATGAAGCCTTTACAGATTCAAAGGCATAGAAACTATATCCAGCATCTTCTCTGACCATGATGAAATTAAACTCAAGATTAATTTCAAGAAACACCCTCAAAAGAAAAAGAAATCAGGTAAATCAAATACGTGATGAAACAGGCAGTATTACCACAGACATAGTAGAAATACAAAATATCATTAGTGGATACTATGAGCGACTATATGCCAACAACCAAGATAACTTGGAGGAGATGGACAAATTCCTGGATGCATATAATATACCAAGATTGAAACAGGAGGACATAGAGAACCTGAATAGACCCATAACAAGTCAGGAGATTGAATCAGTAATAAATTACCTCCAGACAAAGAAAAGCCCAGGTCCAGATGGCTTCACTTCTGAATTCTACAATACTTTTAAGGAAGAGTTAATCCCTACCCTACTCAAATTATTTCTAAAGATTCAAAAGAAAGGAAACCTTCCAAATTCATTTTATGAAGCCTACATCATTCTCATTCCCAAAACAGATAAGGACATGACAAAAAATGAAAACTACAGACCGATATCATTGATGAATATAGATGAGAAAAATCTCAACAAGATACTCACAAATCATATCCAACAATATATAACAAAGATTATTCATCATGACCAAGTAGGCTTTATCCCAGGGATGCAAAGGTGGTTAAACATATGCAAGACCACAAACGTAATATACCATATTAACAGAAAGAAAGATTAAAATGATATGATCATTTCAATTGATGCAGAGAAAGCATTTGATAAAACAACACCCTTTTATGATTAAGACCCTCAGTAAGATTGGTATAGAAGGGTCATTTCTCAAAACAATAAAAGCCATGTATGAAAAACCTACAGCTAACATTATACTGAATGCGGCAAAGCTAAAAGCTTTGCAACTAAAAACAGGTAGTAGGCAAAGCTGCCCTGCCCACTTTCTCCACTGCTCTTTAAAATAGTACTGGAAGCTAATGCAATCAGAGTATATAAAAGGCATTCAAATAGGCAAAGAGTTGAAAATATCATTATTCACAGATGACATGATGGTATACGTAGAAGACCTAAAGGTCTCCATGAAAATAACTCCTTGAAGTAATAAGTGAATACAGTAAAGTGGCAGGATACAAAATCAACATCCAAAAATCTATAGCATTTCTATGTATGAACAAAAAGTTGTATTGAGCTAAAGAAAGAAATCCCTTTCATCACAGCCACAAGATGCATAAGATACCTAGGGATAAACCTAACTAAGGAAGTCAATGACCTTTATAAAGAAACCTATGAAAATCTTTAAAAAGATATTGAAAGTGACATAAAAATGTGAAAGGACATCCCATGTTCCAAGATTGGAAGAATTAACAAAATAAAAATGGCAATTCTACCCAAATTAATCTACATGTTTATAATGCAATTCCAATAAAAATATCAGAGATATTCTTCACAGATCTAGAAAAGACAATCCTAGAATTTGTCTGGAATCATAAAAGACTTCATATTATAAAAGCAATCCTGTGCAAGAAGAATGGAGTGGGAGGCATATCACTCCCTGACCCCAAGATATACTATAAAGCTGTGATCATCAAAACAGCATGGTATTGGCACAAAAACAGACACGTAGACCAATGGAATAGAATAGAGACCCCAGAAATAATCCCCAAAGCTTACAGTCAACTGATTTTTTACAAAAGATATCAGTCAATACATTGGGAAAAGGAAAACCTCTTTAGTAAATGGTGCTGGAAAAACTAGGTATCCACCTGCAGAAAGATGAAACTGAACCCCCATCTTTCACCATTAACAAAAATCAACTCAAAATGAATCAAAGATCTGAACCTAAGCCCTCAAGCAATAAAATTACTGGTGGAAAATGCTGGGGGAAACTCGGGGAGACATTGGAGTAGGCAAAGACTTCTTAAATAAGACTCCCAAAGCACAGGCAATAATTCCTAAAAGAGACAAGTGGGACTATATCAGACTAAGAAGTTTCTGCACAGCAAAGGACACAGTAACAAGTGTTAATCGACACCTCTCAGAATGGGAAAATATTTTTGTTAAATATGCCTCAGACAAGGTGGGAACCAGCAGTTAGCGTAATGGCTGTGTTGCTGGACTCCCACATAGTTGACCGCGGTTCGTGTCCTGGACCCGGTGGCTTAAAACTCACGCCGGGCACGTGTGCGTGTGTGCCCAAGATCCCGAGAGGAGAATGGAGGAGAAGGGATTACAGCGTGACCATTCCCCCTGGGGGGGTGATTTCTCGCTTTCTGTCTCTATGTCTCTCTCTGTCTGGCGAGCGCACGCACCCTATTGCGAAAACCTCTAAAAAAATATATATGCCTCAGACAAGGGACTGATAACCAGAATACATAGGGAACTCAAGCATCTTATGCAAAAAAAAAAAAAAAAAAATGATTAACCCAATTAAAAGATGGAAAAATGAGCTTAACAAAAATCTCTCTAAGGAAGACATAGCAACAGCCAAAAAGCATATGAGGAAATGCTCAACATCCCTCATCATAAGGGAGATGCAGATAAAAACCACAATGAGATAACACCTAAGCCCTGTCAGAATGGCAAAGATTAAAAAAGTGACAAGTCTTGGTGGGTATGTAGTAAAAAGAGAACTCTCCTACATTGTTAGTGGGAATGTAAACTGGTTCAACCACTGTGGAGAACAATATGGAGGTTCCTCAAAGATCTACAAATAGAACTACCATTTGATCCAACAATTCCACTTCTGGATATCTACCCAAAGGACAGGACAACGCTCAGTAGGAAAAGTGTTTGCACATCAATGTTTATTGCAGCATTATTCACGATTGCCAAGACATGGAACCAACCTAAATGTCCACAAACAGATGAATGGATTGAAAAAGTGTGGCATATATACTCTATGGAATAATACTCAGCCATAAAAAAACAACAAGACCCTCGCATCTGATAGAAAGTGGTCAGATATGGAGGGTCTATTGCTGAGTAAAGCAAGCCAGGGTATGAAAAAAAGATACTGTATGTACCCACTTAATATATACCAACTATCCACACTTATGGTAGAGCACAAAATATTGAAGGACATAAAAGCAGTGAAAATAGTTAACGAGGACAAGACAGTGTAGAATGGGGGGAGGGGAGAAGAGAAGATTATAGAGAAGATAGCAAGAGAACAAATAGAGAGGCATGACATTAGTAGGACACAGATATGGTTTATTACCTGTTGATGATGACATGTATAGTATTCTCAACTGGATTGGTCTGAGAAGTATTTCATGTTGGGTAAAGTCTTTTTACAAGCAAAATGAAAAATAGTGATTGTTTAAAAAAATAATTGGAATAATAATAATAATGATGATCAGGAAAAACAATAAAAAGATATTGGATGATGAAATGGGGATTTTAATGTCTGTATTGATTTATATGCATGGTATTCCTTCTGGAAAGAGAAATTTAATACACTGTAAAGTTATATGTGATTCAATGTAATATAAACAAGATTATGATGATAATAAATAAATTTTTTAAAAAAAGAAAAAAAGAAATAAAATCAGCCGAATCTTAGTAAAACTGTGAATACTGTGGCATTAAAATTTGCCCCAATCCCATTTCCCTCTCAGCTCCATAAGAACCTCACAATCACAGCAACTGTTAAAGCCAGTAGTGTAGGGTAGCCTAGGGGCCAGCAGGTGGCATAGTGGTTAAGTCATTGGACTCCCACGTGGCCAACAACTGTCTGAATCCTGGACTGGTTACTTGAAACTCATGCCAGGCGTGGGTGCGTGCATGGCCAAAATCCTGAGAGGAGAATAGAGGAGAAAAGACTGTGACTTGGCCATCCTGTATGGATGGAGGGGGGTGACTTCTCACTTTCTGTCTCTCTGTTTCTCTCGGTGTCTCTGATGATCACATGCACCCTATAGTAAAAATCCCCCCACCCCGTACAACTCCAGCCCCCCAAAAACAAAACTAAACCCAATAGTCTAGCACCCAGTAGAAGGGGTTGAATAGGTTTGGAGCTCTGCAAAAAGGCTCACACTCATTGAGAATTCTGTTGATAAAGGCCCATTTATAAGGCTTGTTTTTATTTGACCTGATGCAGAACTCACTCAGTGGGAAACACTTATCTTCAAGATATTAGTTAAACCCAATCAGTAGCAATTGTTTGACATTGCAATTATTTAATACCCCAGCTGTGAGCCAATGATACCAGTTGGATCAATTGGAAGGCTGTCCAAGAAAACTTAAAAGGATAATCTAGGTGATGAGATGTCAGGAGTCTTTAAAATGCTCCAGAGTATTTCTGGGGAACAAAATAGCCACATACATGTTCACAGCTCTTTGAACATCTAGGAAAGATTTACAAAGATCTCCATTCATTCTGAAGTTCTGTGCAAGGAGAAAGAAAAAGCTAGGGCAGATGTGTAAACTGGCAGGATTATGAAAACATAAATCCATGAAAGTAAGGGACTTATAAATGTACCTCAGTAAGGGACATTTCTCATATTATTTTCAGATCATTATTAAGGAAATTTTTAGTATTATGGACATTTTTAACATTATTAAGGACATTTCTCTTCAATCATAAAATAACCACTAAGCTAACAAAGCAGACACTTGAGTGATCCACTCATGAAAAACTTTACAGAATTAATCTAGGAGAATCATTATTAAAACAAAGAACAAGGGACCAGCAGTTAGCGTAATGGTTATGTCGCTGGACTCCCACGTAGTCGACCGCGGTTCGAGTCCCGGACCCGGTAGCTTAAACTCACGCCTGGCGCGTGTGCGTGCGTGCCCAAGATCCTGAGAGGAGAAGGGATTGCGGCGTGGCCATCCCCTCTGAGGGGGTGATTTGTCGCTTTCTGTCGCTATGTCTCTCTCTATCTGGCGAGCGCATACGCCCTATAGCAAAAAACCTCTCCCCAAAAAAACAAACAAACAAACAAACAAAAAAAAAAAAAACAAAGAGCAACAACAACAAAAGACCCAGGGAAGGAACCTGATTTTCAGAGTTGCTATGTGATATTACACAAAATATTCAATTTTTAATAAAAAGGAAAAGACATGCAACATAACAATAAAGTATAGCCCATATAGAAAAGACAATTAATAGAAATTGTCTCTGAGGAAGTATAGATGTTGGATTTACTAGACACAGATATGAAGTCAACTATTATAAACATGTTAAAAGAACTAAAGGAACTGTCTAAAGAAGTAAAGCAAAGGATAAGAATGAATATTAAAGAAAAATAATCACTATGATTGATAAAGATACAGAAATTATAAAAATGGGACCAAATATTTTATAGCTGGAAATGACAACTGATATTAAACATTTTATTGGGTTATTGGAAAAGTCATGACATATTTTTTTCTATGCAAATATGCATCATGAATTTTCCAAAGACTCAATACTATTGAAAAGCCCAATAGTAGATTTCAGCTGGAAGAGGAGTGAAGCAGTAAACCTGAAACTTTCCAGTCTGAAAAAAGAAATAATGCAGATAACAGATTATCAGAGACCCAAAGGATGACATCAGTTATACCAATATATACATAATGGGAGTACACAAAAGGAAGAAGGAGCTAAAACTAAAACGTTAAAATACCAAACCTAGCATAACTGAGTTATTAAAGAAATCTGATGTATTATATAAGCCTGATATAAGCAAAATGTGCTTTTCTTTCTCAAACAATAAAAGAGATAAGAATGAAGGTTATACACTAAGAATTATAGCTCTATATTCATGTCAGAAAATAATTACATCTGGGACCAGCAGTTAGCATAATGCCTATGTTGCTGGACTCCCATGTAGTCAACCACAGTTTGAGTCCCAGACCCGGTGGCTTCAACTCACGCCGGGCACATGTGCGTGTATGCCCAAGATCCCAAGAGGAGAATGGAGGAGAATGGATTGCGGCATGGCCATCCCCCTGGAGGATGATTTCTCATTTTCTGTCTCACTGTCTCTCTGTCTGGCAAGCGCATGCGCTCTATAACAAAAAACTCTCAAAAAAAAAAAAAAGAAAATAATTACATCCCATAAAATCATGTAATGTCTGAAAAATAGTAGTAGAGGTAAAACTACCATGCTACACAGTTTTGTGGAAAAAATTTACTAATTTCTCACAACGCTTAGAACCTCTGAGTTATCTCTGCACCATAGTGACCTGAATCTTACCTATAAATGCAACAAAATCACAAGAATCATGTGAACCTAAAATTAAGAATTTTTTTGAAGGTAGATTTCAGCCAGAAAAGTAAAAATCAGCAGCTATTAACATTTATTTATGAGTCTATAATAAATACTTTTCAACAACTTACAAACCTTCTATTCTATTATTATAGATACAGAAACATTCATTTTCCAAGCTAATCATGGATAATTGAACTACATAAATGATTATGAACCTCAACTTTCACTTTATGGGGAAAAGATGAACTTTTAAAATTAAATTAAGAATAATGTATGGGCTAACTTCATGCAGAAAGCTCATATACTATAGATGGAGTCCTGTAGAAATCTTTATTATGTGCCTGAAAGCTGAATAATAAAAATTAAAAAGATTCCAAAAACTAAAAGAACATGGTGATAGAATCAATCTATACTGAAATAATCACGCTCAAAGTGAAATACTATTATTGGTAACAAGAACCAAATTTATTAATGTTTCCCCACCTAAGCAGCAAAGTCCTCAATAATTCACTGAAATATGAAAATATATGCTATAATGATAGCATATCCTTTAAGAAAAAATATGGTGTTGACAGGTAAGTCCATTGCTAAACTATATATGCGAGAGCAATTAAAAAGGTATAGACCTCAATTCCAGGAAAACTACAAAATATGAAATAGCTTAATCAAAACTATTATATAAAGTTAGATGTGCATGTATAGGAGTTATAAAAAAAAGGGCTAAAGATGACCATAGTAAACAGACATGGCAGTTGGGTTAAAAAAAAAAAAATCTGGTTATAAATTCACCTTTTCCTGACAGTATAAAATTATATGCCAACCTAGTGATAGAAAAAGGAATACCTCACAGGACAATAATAAGGTTAATAAGAGATGACTAAAATTAAATGATTAGTTTACTAACACATGAAAAATGCAATACCTGGTAATAGCAAGACCAAGGTCAAATGACATAAAAGACAAGTAAAATATGAACTTCATTGGGAATCAAGATTTGGTAGTTGAATTTGAAGATGCTGCCAGTATGTCTCAACAAAATAAAAATAAATAAATAAATAAATAATCAGAAGCAATATGAAATTATAAATGCTATGACTGAAATGGAAAAAAAGAAAAATTGTACCAAACAACTTCGTGTTTGGATTATACCACCCACTACACCCCACTGCATGGTAATATCTCCATACAGGTGGGTAATATGTGAAAGAGTATATAGTTTGTGGGCATGAACATATTGAAATCAATAAATGCAATTCTTCCTCAATGTTGATTTTCAGTTAGAGACATTCTGGTAGGTTTTAAATTCTGATCTGCCCTAGGTTTTCAGATCCATTTTCCAGAGCAGGTTTTGAAGTCAGACAGTCCCAGATCCAAATCCTTGTTTGTAGGTTTTATTATGTGTGACAAGTCACTAAACATTGTGAGCTTTCATTTCTTCATTTATGAGGGTGGTAATATTTTTTCAAAAGGTTATTTTGAAAATGAAATAAAATGTCCCATGTAAGAGATGTACCATCCCACCTAGAACACAGGACAAGCTTCCTTTCAGCACAATTTCATCACCATGGTCTATGAGCTATACTAAGTAGTTTGTGCCAAGAGAATCCGAACTATAAGGAGTCTACATACATCCACATCATTTAGTTAGTCATGATGGGAAAATTAGTGACAAGAGCAATTGTTCCCAGTCTTAGCTGTGCCTCTAGAATACCAGTGAAGCTTTTTTTTTTTTTTTTTTTTTTTTGATTTTTTTTTTATTATCTATTTTTTTATTACATTGAATTACATATAACTTTACAGTGTATTACATTGCTTTTTCAAAAGGGAATGCCATGCATGTCAGTCAGTACAGAGACATTAATCTCCCCGCTTCAACATTCAATATCTTTCCTATGTTTCCCAATCCAGTGAAGCTTTTAAAAAGCATAGAAGTCTGAGTCCCAATACCCCCCCCACCCCAACTCAAAACTAAAATTCTCATTCTGTAACTCTGGAGTGAAGTGGACCCTGAGCACCTGAATTCTTGGAAAGCTCCAAGAACCTGATTCAGATACGCCATGGTCACATTTGTTAACCTTTCTTCTTTTATGGTTTTCAAAAATATTATTTTAAAAGCTTTTCGTTTTTTTCTCCTTCAGGCTGAAAAAGACTGCTGTTTTAACTCTTACTCTGCAAAATATTCTCTAATTACTTGATTACTCTTGTGGTTCTACTTTGAGCCTTGGTTAAATTATCTGTCTCTAGGGTTATGTGACTCCATTTATCATCAGGTGAACTTGCTGGAAGTGACAAGAGAAAGTTCCTGTAATTAATATAGCTATTGATGTAATTCTAAAATAATATTAATTACATGGGCCATTTTTAATTATTTCTTTCCTTCTTGAAAGACAAAATCTAGGCACTTGTGAAGTAGTACTATTTCTATGTCTGAAAAAGTAACTGGACTTCTTGCTTTTCTGTTACCCCTCCCATTACTCTTATATAACACACCTAAGTTCCGAGTGTAGCAAATGTATTCAACATTCAAACATTTCTTGAGTGTTTTATTTCAGAAGAGATGAAAACAAGTCCATAACTCTCTTTTGTCTTCTACTCTCGAATTTGTCCATAAATGATATAAACAACCGAAAAGTTGAGACAAAACACAAAAAATATCTCTTAGATTATTCATAATAATCAACTCTCTCTCACCATGCTGGCTTCTCAGTGTGTGCCCAGGGAGGTTAGACAGAATTTACTGGTTTGTGTCAATAGAGTATTTGGGGGCAAAGTAGTGAATGGGCTAGTGAAGTGTGTGTTATTTGATAATAAAACTAAATTTAAGACAGATATTCTTTCTCTGGTTAGGATTTGATAGCTTCATCATTCTGTTACTCTAGGAAGAGAATGGCACAGAAGAAAGAGAGGAACCAGAGAAAATGCATCCTTTTCAATCCTTGTAGTGAAGTTATCATCAGAAGAGCGACAAATCGCTGTTTCCATATCCTTTTGTGACGTATATAGAGAACTTTTGCTGCCAAGAGGTTTCCTCTCTGTGATAGTATGGGCTACAATGAAATTTTACCAGTACCCACTAATATAACTTGTCTTAGTTCCCATCATCTCACGTTTTAATCTCATATCGTCTTAAGTGTTCATTCTACCCAAAGATAGAATCCTCTTCTCTTTTACAGGGGAATCCAAAACTGAGCACAAAGGAATACTGAAAAATGCATGGATTTTATAGTCAAAACTGAGAAGGAAAAAATTCCAACTCTGTCAAGTAAGACTGGCAGAATTGGATTTAGGGATTAAAACAGGTGATTAACATAATCAGTTGTAGACAGCTAGCACATAGTACCACTCCACAAATTATGATTTATGGTTCTGTCGTGTTCAGTGACCAAGGTAACTGAATCTCTGCTCTAAACCCCATGTTCCAGACCCCAGAAAATCTGACAGGTAGGGCAACCTCCATCTTCTCTCTCTCTCTTTAAATATTTTTTTTTAAAGAAATACTTCTTCTCATCTCATCAAACAGTTCTGCCTGGCAGAGGATTAGAGAAGCTATATGAAAGAATTTGTACCATAAAATAAGCTGGACTTTTCCAGCCCAGCATTGAAATCAGTAGAGATTGCAGAAGAGCAGCCACAATCAGAGGATTACCTTGAGGAAGATTTTGAAGAAACTAATAAGGTCATTGATAATCTATTCCATGAAATCCTGAAAAAAAAAAAAAAAAAAAACCTTTCCAAATCTAGAGAGGCATTTAAATATCCAGACCCAAGAAATACAAAGGATTCCTAGTAGAACCAATGCAAGATCTTCTCCAAGGCACATCGTAGCCAAACTGGCCAAATCCATAGGAAAAGACAAGATAAAAATTAGCAGGAGAGAACCGTCAGATTACTTACAAAGGTTATCCCATCAGGCTAACATTAGACCTCTCACTGGAAACAATGTGAGTAAGGAAAGAATGGAAAAATATATTCAAAGTTAAATGAAAAACAATTTCAACCAAGAATATTATACCTGGACAGATTATCCTTCATATGGGAAAAAAGATAAAAATATTCTCAAATAAACAAAACTGAAAGAATTTACCAACACCAGACCAATTCTTCAAGAAATTCTGAAGGGAGTGCTTTATCAGGAAAATTAAAGACACACAGATAGAAATAAGGGAACTAAAAGCAACCAAGAAAATGCTAGGGCCATGTTTGGAACTATCAATAATAATGTTGAACGTTACCTTTCAGGATTTAAAGGGAAAGATCAGACCACAGTAACACTGCAAATTCAACAGAAGAGAGATTTAATTACATGACATTGAACTGGCAAAATGGAATTTTATGATTTTTGACTAAAATATTATTGTTTTATTTTTACTATGCTTTGCTTTACAGATTTAAGGGTTTTGCTTCCTTTTGAGCTATTGATAGGTTCAGTAATTTGTTAAAATGGTTATTTTGCTGGATTGTTTGCTTTTTAAATTGAAACAAACTGAGTTCTCTGGAATTGGAAAATATTTGTGGGTATTCTTATTTCATGGCAGAAGGTTTATCTGCATAAATTCACCAATATCTGTTGCCTTGCATCAGAAATTGAAAATATTTGCTATTGCCAGAGCTTTGACTAGAATGTCGTATCTGAAGATATGACCAGAAAACTATGGAACTAAGGTAGATCTCAAGAAAGCTAACAGAAGCTCTTGGAAAGATTGCCTGGCACCATAAACAGTTCTGCCTGGCAGAGGATTAGAGAAGCTATATGAAAGAATTCGTACCATAAATACGCTGGACTTTTCCAGCCCAGCATTGAAATCAGTAGAGATTGCAGAATAGCAGCCACAATCAGAGGATTACCTTGAGGAAGATTTTGAAGGAAGAAAAAGAGACTCTGCTAGCAGATGGAAAGCCACAGAATACTTGGTAAGCGGAACTGAGTTGGGAAGGTTCATGTGTGAATTGTGTCATATGTTTGCTTCTCAACAGTTTGGGTAGTTGACATCTTAATATTTTCTCAAAAAATATTTACAACCATACTGTCTCTGTTGTTATAGAGTTACAAACAAAATTATAACAAATATTTGAAAATTATCTTTAAAATTCATTTTCTTGGAAACTTTGAAAAGTTGTTTATTAACTGTCAAAGCTATGGAGCATGAGCAAAATTTTTTTGATATGAAAAGTAAATGTTTGTGGGAATAAGTAAATAAATAAATGAACCAAATTATGATTTATAATCCATTCATTTATTTCAACTGCTTGAAGAGAGATATAAGAAAAATAAAGAGTAGAAATAAAGTATAAATCTATCAAATAAAACCAAATCAACCTATTAGTATTCTTGAACATCTCATATGTATAAGGAAGTGCTAACTTAAGAAAGGCATACTTTTTAAGAGTTTGTAAGCTGATTTAAGATTATAGCATATTTTCTGGAAAAGCTAATGCCGTACCAGATAAATTAGTAAAACTCTATTTGAACCTTACCTTATCTATACTGTATGTCCTAGAAACTCTAAAAACCCTAACTATGTACATAACCACAAGTATCCAGGGACACATGTTACATACCTACTGTTTTCAATGGAGGGATCAATAATTCTTCTACACTGGTATGTGGAGCAAAAAAATTCAGATCTCTGATAACTACAGGCAATCAATGGTGGTTCTCATTGCAGGATTCAGGAGTCCCATTACGTCAAAAATAATGGGCTAAATGATGCTCTTAAACTGAAAATTGAGAATATCTATGCATGAGAGAAAAATAGAATGAACACAATAGGGGGTCAGGCCAGCTCTAATGGGAGGGGCTGAGATGGTCTAGTTCTGTTAAGCAGAGAAGGACTTGGTAAGACTGGAGAAGCAGGCATTGATTGGCTATAGGTAGATGTAGAGTAGCACATCACAATGAACTCTAACAATAAAAATTAGTGATTATTTCAGAGCGAAGGGACAGGATTTCCAACACAGTCAGAGGAAGGATGAGTAATAAGAAGATGTGTATCTGGATTAATTGGTTTTAGGCTGAGGTTCCTACAGCGTTAAGACACCGAGCAGACACTGAAGGCAATCTGTGGTAAAGCTCCCAGTAAATGTAGCCCTGAAGAAGGAAAAAATTCAAATTCCTTTGACCATACCAGCTGTGTAAACTGAAGACTTGGGTTTTGCAGTTAGAACTGGGTTTGCACTTGAGTTAGCCCACTTTTTAGCTTTGAGATTTTGAGTAAGTTACCTAGTCACTAATATTTTTTTTAATTGCTAAACTTTGCATAATAATGTCTACCTCAGAGGACTCAAGAGAATTAGGAGATAACACAGGGAAAATGTCTTGTATTGTTCATTTCTTTTTATTTTTAATTTGCTTTTATTTTGGTATAAAATACAAGTTCTTACCATAAGAAGTTTATCTTTCTACCCAGAGATGACTCAAATTTGATCTCTTTAAAAAAAAAAAAAAAAAAAAAAAAAAAAAAAAAAAAAAAAAGGAAGGAAGGAAGGAAAAGAACACAGGAACTTACTTGAAGATTCAGGGGCCCTGTACATGGTTGTGAGGCACCAGGCCTAGAAAGCAAGTGGAGGCTAAAATTCTAGCCCTAACTCCGCAGCCAAATAATAGTACTGGATAGTCTGAATCCAGCAAAGTGAAGTGCCCTTTCTTGTCCATTCAAAAAGGCTTAATAGGTGACCCTGAAAGTGACGCTTTTGGAGACAGAATATGAGTCACTCCATTGAGTGGAAAAGAGATTTTTTTAAAAATATTTCTTTCTTCAGAGAAATACGGAAGACAGATTCCCCAGACAAGGTCTTTATGCTGAGATCCACCCCCAGCTTGGATAACACGTACATACTCGGCCAGTGAGTAGAGAGAGGCCTTAGGTACAAACTCAGGATATTCTCATGTAGGGCCACTTGTGTTAAAACTGCACCACTGGGGACCAGCAGATGGCGGAATGGTTACATCACTGTACTCCCATGTAGTCAACAGCAGTTTAGGTCCCAGAGCCAGTGACTTAAAACTCACCCTGGGTGCATGTGTGTGAGTGTGTGACCCAAATCCTGAGAAGAGAATGGAGGAGAAGGGATTGCAGTGTGCTCATCTCCCCTGGGGTGTGTGTGTGGGGGTGACTTCTCACTTTCTGTCACTCTGCCTTTCAGTTTCTCCAGTGAGCACACACACCCTATAGTAAAAATCTCTCAAGAAAGAAAGAAAGAAAGAAAGAAAGAAAGAAAGAAAGAAAGAAAGAAAGAAAGAAAGAAAGAAAGGAAGAAAGGAAGGAAGGAAAGAAGGGGAAGGAAGGAAGGAAGGAAGAGGAAGGAAAGGGAAGGGAAAAGGAAAGGGAAGGGAAAAGGAAAGGAAAGGAAAGGAAAGGAAAGGAAAGGAAAGGAAAGGAAAGGAAAGGAAAGGAAAGAAAAGGAAAGGAAAGGAAAAAAACCTGCACCATGGTTTGGCCCTGCAAAGAACTTTCATGTTCAATATACCTAACACTTCTATCTAAATGGTTCTGAATTGAACCAAGTGTTATTGAGTAAATAAAAGTCTTATGTCCCTAACAAATATGCTAGAAAAGCATTGTTCAAATCTAAAACATCAAGTACTTTTTTCCTCTTTACATCTCCCAGATCTATATTCCAATGAAGTAGCTTTCAAGGGTAGGTGAAGTTATTCTGTATTTATTAGGGAGGCTACCATCAAGCAACATAAATAATTGCAAATTGCAAAAATGTTCACAGAAGGTTTGGTTCTGTTTTCAAGTTGTAATTTTATGCCCTTCAGTAACGGTACCCTATGCAATGAACACTAAAATAAAAATTATGTTAATTGACAGAAATTTTAAACCTGCAATGGGAACAAAATTTTCCTTAAATAACCAAGTGTAAGTATCAGACTGATAGTGCTGCCCATTACAGCACAATGTTAAATTTTCATTAAGACAATTAGTTTGTCATTTTTGTTTTGTCTTCTAAAAGGTAAGTAGAAAACATATAAAGACATATTATAAGAGTCTGTTTTATTTCTTTCTCTCTCTCTCTCTTCTTTCTTCCTTCCCTCCTTCTCCCCTTCCCTCCCTGTAAGATAATAACTTCTAGAAATTTTGCTATAGCTCTCTAACTAAAAGAAGCAGCAATTCCTTGGCATGGAATATCAAATTCAAATTTCTCTGCCTGGTCCTGGAAAATTTTTCACCAAATGCCCTTTTCCCTCTTACTGTGAACTATTTTGTTTTTCTGACAGTTTAGTATATTAGATGATCAACAAATATCTATGGAGGAAAAAGAAAGAAAGAAAGAAAGAAAGAAAGAAAGAAAGAAAGAAAGAAAGAAAGAAAGAAAGAAAGAAAGAAAGAAAGAGAGAGAGAGAGAGAGAGAGGGAGGGAGGGAGGGAGGGAGGGAGGGAGGGAGGGAGGAAGGAAGAAGAAAGAAAGAAAGAAAGAAAGAAAGAAAGAAAGAAAGAAAGAAAGAAAGAAAGAAGGAAGGAAGGAAAGAAAGAAAGGGAGAGAGAAGGAGGGAGAGAGGAAAAGAGGGAGGGAGAGAGGGAAAGAGGGAGGGAGAGAGGGGTAGGACTGTGAATGCATTTTTTACAGACAATAGAAACTCCCCTCATTCTACAAAATACCTTTCCTATCCAACAAGTATACAGTATTTTATCATTAATAGTAAATTCTTTTAGATATTAACTTCCTTAAAAATATGTCTTTTCAAGACAAGAACATTCTCAGATAAACAAAACCTGAAAGAATTTACCAGCACCAGACCAGATCTCCAAGAAGTTCTCAAGGGTGTGCTATATCAAGAAAATTAAACACAGACGCATGGAAAAAAAAGAGTCCAAAAACTATGAAAGTGGCCAACTTAATCATAGGGACAAGTCTGGAGTTGAATATTATATCCCAGAATTTAATCGGGAAAATTGAACCACAACAGAAGATAAAAGTACATGAGACTGATAGGTTCATGCACCAACCATTTGAACAGAATCCTAACTTGTTTCCTGGCTTTAAGCAAAGTTCCTTGGCACTTCTTTGAATTAAGTTAAAACTGGTTTACTTAGTAGTAATGAGTGAACTCACCATTGAAAGTAGTTAGATTATGTAGGAAATTGTGTGATCAATGCAATGTGGGTGGGAAGGGAATGAAGGACAATTGTGGACACCGGAGGTGGTGTGAGAGGAGGGTGGGAAGGGACAGAGGGTCAGAAAGAGGGGTAAAAGTAATTCTAGGAACTAGCAATGGAAAATTTTTTGTAATGTGCATGATTGAGTCACTATACAGTGTGTACTGGATGGGAGATTGCATTTTGTATGCTGTGATGAAGCTTAGGGAAGGAATGTAAATTGAGTTACAAAAAAAAAGTTTCAGGAAAAAAATATATATATCTATTCAATGACTGCAGTAGGATATGTAGCCACAGCTAGGTGCTACTTTATAGGATGCGTAAAGTAAGACTTGTGTTCATGGAAATGTGTGTATCACCTGTGTTTGCTATGAGGGTATTTGGCTTGATTAGGGTTTTTGGTGATACAATAAAAATGTGAGGAGAAAACAGTATAGAAAGCAAACATAGATACCAGAGACAGTGTGGGAGGAGAGTGGGAGATGGCAGAGGGTAAGATATAGGGAATCAAGGATGGGGGGAAGAAACAAAACAAAACATACAGAAGACAAGAAATGGAAGATCATTTGCTGACAATAACATGTTTGTTGATGTGCTTGAGACAATATATAGTGTACTCTGGATGGAAAATCTCATTTTGTATGCTGTAATGATGTTCAGTGAATGAATGCAAACAAATAAATTGAAAAAAAAAAAAAAAAAAGAAAAGAAAAGTGAGTTCTTGGGGCCAGCAGGTGGCATGGTGGTTAGGGTGCTGGACTCCCACATGGCCGACTGCAGTTCAAGTCCTGAACAAGAGGTTTGCTTTCTCACTGTCTGTCTCTCTCTCTCTTATTTCTGTCTCTCTCTGGTGAGGTCATGTGTCCTACAGCAAATTTAAAAATAATAATAAATAAAATTAAATATTAAAAAAATATATGTCTTTTCAGAGGATCAATGTAGTAACTTCACTTACTTATTCATTACATCCTAAGAAGAAATTTTGAAGGCAAAACAAGAGTCATAGACTTTTTTTTAAATATTTTTTTGCCATAGGGCAGGCACCACCATGCTCTATTAAATATTTTTTTTTAATTGGAGCTGAGAGGTGGTGTGGTGGTTAAGGGTGCTGGACTCCCATATGTCTGACCACAGTTCGAGTCCCAGACTGGCAGCTTGCTTTGTGACTTTCCATCTCTTTCTCACTCTCTCTCACTCTGTCTCTCTCTGGTCAAATTAAAATAAAGTTAAATAAAATAATTCTTAAAAAAATAATAATTTTTAAATTATATATATACATATTTTTTAATTTGGTCAGAGACAGAGAGAGAGGGGCGAGGGAGAGTGAGAAAGCAAACCACCAGGTCCAGGATTCAAACTGCAGTCAGTCAGTGGAAGTCCAGCACCTAAACCACCACACCACCTACCAGGCCCATAATTTTTAATTATTTTTTAAATTTGATACATGGTTTATACATTCACTGGATAAAGACAGAGAGAGGTAGGAAAGCAGGGAAGGAGGAGGAGAAAGAGGGAAGGAAGAAAGAAGAGACAGATAGAAAGAGAGAACACACCCCTCCCCCCCAAGAAGGAGGATCATACCACAATATCTTCCTCATTCTCTTCTTGGGATTTTGGGCACAAATGCACAGGCATTTCTCAAGCTTCTGGGTTCAGGATTCAAACTATATAGTCAGCCATGTGGGATCCAGTTACTTTAACCACCATGCTACCTGACTGGCCTGAGAGTAGTAGATATTTGGAAAAGAAAAATAATAATTCTTTTTCCAGAAAATCAGTATTTTGGAAATGATACCATTCTTTGTCTTTGTTTTTATTAAACTCATGTATTCCTTTTGTTAACTATTAAGCAATTATCAGCTCCCCAATTTACCAGGAATATAGACATTCAATTATTAGAACTTGAAAAAATATTCACTCAACAAATATTATTGGGTTCCTACTACATGCCAAGATTTCTTAGTCAGAACTGTAAACCCTAAGTAGATTATTACACTTGTGATGAGCACAATATTGAAGAGCTGCTATGAAGACATGCAATGGAAGATGCACTAGAGGGGAAGTAGTGGACTGGGGTTTAGGAAAGGTCACTAGTGAGTAGCAACTTAAGCTATTTTTTTTTTATCAGAATTACCTTCAAACCAGAAATAGAAGGTCAATTAACATAAAGAAGAAATTAAAACCCAAGATAGGTCATACAATAGTTATAGAGCATCAACTCACATGAAGAAAGTCCAAGTTTCCCACCCAAGTATACTATACCTTAAGTCATTTAAAAGAAAAACCTGCATATTACTGATTGTTGTGAATATTTTCTGTAATTTCTCAGAAATCACTGTGTGATGAATGACAGAAGATTGGATATGGGTAAACCTTTAATCTAACTTTCAAAACAGAAATCAAGGCAATAGACCAGGACATTTGAGATCAGTCCCTGCCAAAATTCTTTGAGTCAAGTAGATTGTTTTTGAAATCTTAGTAAATAAAGGTATTCATAAAAATCAACAGGTGGTACTGGCTCAGAAACAGACAGGTGGACCAATGGAACAGAATAGAGTCCCCAGAAATAAATGCTCAAACATACAGCCAACTGATTTTTGACCAGGGGTACCAGTTAATCCAGTGGGAAAAGGAAAACCTCTTCAGCAAATGGTGCTGGCAAAACTGGATCTCCACTTGCAGAAAGCTGAATCTGAACCCCTACCTCTCACCTCTGACAAAAATAAAGTCAAGGTGGATCAAAAATCTAAATCTAAGAAGTCAAACTATAAAACTGCTCCTGGGAAACACCAGGGAAACTCTGGGAGACATTGGGTAGGGAAAGACTTCTTAAATAAGACTCCCAATGCACAGTCAATAATCCCCAAAATAGACAAGTGGGATTACATCAGACTAAGAAGTTTCTGCATGGCAAAAGACACAGTGATTAGTGTGAACAGACAGCCCTCAGAATGGGAAAATATTTTTGTAAATTATGAGCCAGATAAGGGACTCATAACCAGAATTCACAAGGAATTCAAGCAGCTGTTCTAGAAAAAGACAATCAATCCTATTAAAAGATGGGAGAATGAGTTGAAAAAACTACTCTCTAAAGATGACGTACGAATAGCTAAAAGGCATATGAAAAAATGCTCAACATCCCTCATTGTAAGAGAAATGCAGATCAAAACAACAATGAGATATCACCTAATCCCAGTCAGAATGTCTAAGATTAAAAAAACAAAAAATGATAAGTGCTGGAGGGGGTGTGGTGAAAAGGGAACTCTCTTACACTGCTGGTGAGAATGTAAATTGGTCCAACCACTGTGGAGAACAATTTAGAGATTCCTCAAAAATCTACAAATAGAACTACCATATGATCCAGCAATCCCACTCCTTGATATCTACCCCAAGGACAGAAGAATACTTAATCGGAAAAGTGCTTGCACATTGATGTTTATTGCAGCATTATTTACAATTGCTAAGTCATGGAAACAACCCAAATGCCCACGAACTGATAAATGGTTAGAAAAACAGTGGCACATATACTCAATGGAATACTATTCATCCATTAAAAAAACAACAAAACCCTGGCTTTTGACAGGAAGTGGATGAATATGGAAGACTTACTGCTGAGTGAAGCAAGCCATGCTATGAAGGAGAGGCATTATATGTCCCCACTTAATATATACTGAATGTCTGCACTCTATGCCTGAAACTAATTGTCTAAAGGATATAGAAACACAGTATATAGATGTAAATACCAGTTATAGTGTGTGTGAAAGAGGAGGGTCTGAGGAAGGACACTTGGGGAGGAACAGGGAGGCAATTCATTAATGGCACAAAGAGGTGTGGTATTATCTGTTGAAGATATTTCATAGTTTTATCAACAGTACTAGGGAGAAATGTTCACCTGTTGAAATATCCGTTTTGTAAGATAAATAATAATGTGATTGAATGTATGGAAGAAAATGAAATAAAAAAATGAATATGAGGTAAAAACATTTAAACATGTAAATAATTTGTTTAAATAAATAAATAAATAAATAAATAAATAAATAAATAAAAATTAATTTAAAAAAGAAAAAAATCAACGGGATTTGCTAACTTGAATTATGCTAAGATAAATTTATTTCTTCCTCACTTTCTTACTTCCTTTTTCACTTCCTCTCTTCTATCTTTCCTTTCTATCTCTAATTTCTGTTATTTAACAAGTGCTTATCTACGTCCAGAGGCAGTTTACATAGAATGCCTGATAATACAAGATGTTAGCCAAACCACTGTCTGATGAAGAGCTTTGTGCACAAGATAAAGAAACTGACCTAGATAACAGCAATTAGAAAAACACAAATTTACCTAAAAAAACATACATTCTTTAGACAATGCATGACCTATACTAATTTAGTTACTGAAAGATAAATTAGACCTCTAGAGGTTTCCACTGTGCTCTGTCCTTTGAGCTTCCTGTTTAACACTTCTGTCAGTGATTTGATAAACTCCCAAGGCTCAATGTGTTAGTTAAATAATGCAGAAGAAGGATAACTTACACTTGCATCAGAATCACCAGGGGTGTTTGCTCAAAATTCATACTCCTACCTGTACCCTAGATTTACTTATCACAATTTTAGCATTCTATAAGAATTTGTTTTTTAAAGACCATGATTAATTATATTGCACATTTAGTTCTGAAAATCCTTACTAAAATATCTGTTCCCCCACCACTAACCCAATGTGTATAGTCTGATTAAGCAATATACAAACAACAAAAAACTTCTGTAGATAAGTGCTAAATGTCCCCCCCCCCCCCCCCGCTCAGGTTTTGGCCATAGGGTGTATGCATTTGGTGACGAGAGACAGGGACAGTGAGAACAACCATGACAAATATGCCCCAGAGATGGCCATGGCACAATCCCTCCTCTTCCTCCATTCTCCTCTCAGGATTTTAGGCACTCATGCATATATATTCACCATGATTTTCAAGCTGTGGAGTTGGGACTCAACCCACAGTCCACCATGTGGGAGTCCAGTGCCTTATCCACTACATCAGCTGCTGGATTTGTGCTAAAAGTTCTTAAAGTTTGAGAAAATGTTCATTATCTTGCAGTCCTCTTTTGTCTTGTTGCTTATCTTTGATTATCCTCCTCTGCTGCTTTTATTTTGATCATTAATTTAACTGTTATGCCCTGGAGTTTTTTTGTTTTTTGGTTTTTGTTGTTTTAAATTCACATGGCCCATCTGTCCTAAAATTCTATCCTTGTTTTGGCAAAAAAGTGGCATCCTACTCGGCTCTACTCTGACTTTAGAATAACCTACACAAGACTTGACCTATAGATCCCAATCTCCTGAGAGCATCTGACAACAAAACAGAAGCAGAAAATTGTGATACCACTTTCAGCAGTGTAAACAAAACACTTAAAAGCACAGTCTCTGACTAATTCTCTAATTTCTCATCATTTTCACTTACACTCTGTCATCTTTAATTTCAGCCACATAAAATAACTTTCAGTTTCTCAAATATATCATTATGCTCAACAACACCATATCATCCATGAAATCTTTCCAGTAAGCTAAAAACACCCATTCCCATATTCCAGTCTAATTTAGATCTATCTCTCCCTCTTTGAGTCCTTCTTCTTATCTCCATCAAAATACTTTTCACACTGAACTATGATCTTTACTAACAGGTAAGCCTCTTTGTGACAGTAACAGTGTATTACTACATGATGTAGCACTATAACCTAGCACAGTGTCAGATACTTAGGGGATGTTTATTGTGAGTTGGAGATGGATGGATAGTTGGATGAATGGATGGATGGATAGGTGGATGGAGGGTAGATAAGCAGATGGATACAATACAGGTCACAGATGGGATGTCTGGGGTGAGCAGGAAAGACTTCTGAAAAGATAAATCATTTGAGCTATCTCTTAGAATAGTAGAGAAACTGAAGCAGGAGGGCAGACACTACTTATCATGGCCAATAATTTTCTAAAATTATAAAATCCCTGTCATAAATTACTATAACAATTCCTTAATAGGTCCTACTCTACCTAACTTTGTTGTTAGCTAGCCATTTTCTACACATCATCTTATACGATTTTACTAAGATGAAAATGTGAGTATGTTATGCCTCTTAATGTAGGATACTCATGATCTGGCTTCTACCTACCTTTCTGGATTCAATGGCCATTCCTCTCTACCTGGAACACTGTCCTAACTGCATATGGACAGTTCCTGGCATGTGCCACATGTTTTTCTTTTACTTCTGGGCCTATGCACCAAGAATACTCTTTCATTTCTTCCTATATAACATTTAGTGCTTCTTAGAGCTCAGGCTCTGTGTCAGTTTTTATAGGACTCAGTTTTTACATAATTTATTTAGGAATGACTGAGTCAAGTCATCTGTCATATACTCTTACAGCACCCTGCATTAATCAAAATTGTAATAAAATAATTTTCTGCAAAGTATTGGATTGTCAGAAAAGTCAGGATATCTTTCTATGTTTTTCTATGCAAAAATGCATCATGACTCTTCTGACAACCCAATATATATCTTCCAAAGGGATTACAAGCTCTAAGAACACATAGTCTTTTCCATTACTGCCTCCTCAATATCTATCAGAGTGTCTTGAATGTAAAAAGCATTCAATAAAGGTTTGCTAATGTAACAAATAAAATATTTTATTTCTGATTAGATTTTAAGCAAAATGAGGGCAAGATCCATGTCTGCCTTATTCATCATTATATTCCCACTTCCTAACACAGCATCTGGCACATAAAATTCTCACTAAGTAGTCGTGAAACAGTGAATAAACGATAGATTGGATGACCATGGCATCTGAAATACAACCACTTTCTAGGTTATGCAACAATGCATTGGTAAATGCTCTATTATTAAGCCGTAAGGGATATTGTATTTCCCTGAAGTTATATCACAGCTGGAAATAGAACATTTATTGAATCTAAAAAAATTATATATATGGACAGCAATATATCACAAAAACAGATCTTCTAGAGCTGGAATCATCCCATAAAACATATGCATTTTTCATAGTGGTTGGAACCTCAATATAAAATAAACCCTTCATACAGCATGTAAAATCAAACTCTAATGTATGAGAAATTTTTCCTTGCTGAACCAAATGTATCATATTCTACAGGAACTTAGCAAACATTTTTACAATATAAAAGCTCTTTGAAAAAAATTAGAGTGACCCTCATCACTAAACCAGTTCATGGTTTGTTGTCCTTAAAGTTGATATTATTCAGTGCAGCATACAAATATTTGAAGATTCCATTAAGAATCTAAGATGAGAGTATTTGAAGACTGGAGCTATCATCATCTAATCCTGTTGTTACAGATGCTTCCCCACCCCATGCCCTTCAACTTTGTGTTAGACCAGAAGTATTAGATCAAGCACCAGATGGTAAATATTTTAAGCTTTGCTGGCCATATGCTCTCTGTTACAAATACTCAATTCAACTGACATAGCAAAAAAGCAGTCATAGACAGTATATAACTGGGTATATATAACTGGATATATGTGTACTTCTATAAAACTTTAGTTACAAAAACAAGCAGCAGCAGATCTGGTCTGCAGGCAAAGGTAACGGCTCTTGAATAGACAACTGCTGTTCTGCCTAGCATCACTGCCACTTCATTTGGTAAAGGCACTTTAATTTTTGTCTGTGGAATCATCTCTTCCCCCACTCCTAGCCCATGCAGTTGGAGCATAATTGACCCCAGCCTTACACCATTAAGGTTGGTCATGTAACCCGGAACAGTTGAACTAGAATATTTCTTTCCCTTAGGTACAGTGATTAGGTCATGACTAAACAAGGAAACCACATGGTTCACTGTCTTGAACCTGGAGAAAGAAAAACTCTTTTTTATGGAGAACTATTAAGAGAATGTAGCATTGAGATGCTGATTATAAACCATATGAAGAGAGATTGTACCTGTGAGTGATGCCAGCACTGAAGAAAGAAAATCCAAGATAGAGAGAAAAAGAGAGGAATAGAGAGAGAAAATCCAGATGATCTCAGATGAGCCCTGAACCCGTTTGTGCCTGAAGACATATCCAAGCCTATACCAGCCGCAACAGAAAGATATCCCAGTTCAAACACATTAAGAACATCAATAGCAGCCTAAAGGGGGAAAGTAACACAAGTGAGAAGCCTATGAGGCACATCAGAAAGTATAGTTATGCATTTCTGAATCACTGCAGAAAAGAGAGGAGTAAGGAAGGCTGGGTAGCCATGCATTGGATATGACTAGAGAAATATTTTTACACCATCAAGTATTAAAATAGTCTTTTCCCCATATTAGTATGCAAAGGATCTGTAATTATGAAAACCACACAGTTCTACAAATAGGGTGGTAAGCATGGAGAACTATTAAGACCTGGAGTGATGTGGAGGATGGGAAATAGTAGCATTAATTAAATCACCCTGAACAAGACTGTAATACACAAAATCTCCTAAAGTAGTGTTTGCCTGTAATCGATGAAAGTCTTTAAAATAAAGGATAGAGTCCTTGTCAAAGAACAGAGCTTGCTGTTCTTTACTGATGCTGGCTCAGAAGAAAAGCAGTTAAGAACTTTACAGGGGATAAGCATCTCAGGTCACTTTGACTCAAGATTGGAACTGTCATTTTTTTATCTCATCTTGATAGAGACTGTGTAGAGCAAGGTGAGAAGACTTAAATTCTTAAATCAGGGCTGGCTTTGCACAATATTCTGGAAGTTGATTTCTGGACATCAAATCTATGCTTGCCTTAAATATCTGTTCCGGGTCTTCCCAATTTTCTTAGTCACATAAGAAGATAACCATTAGTACTCATTTAAATTCAAATATTTATGTGTAAGTAACTTAGAAAACAATCACACAGAACTAATATTATTTCCAGTTTAGTTCTCTCCAGGAAAGAAGAATTTTGAAAGCCTACAGTGCTACATGCACTATATTAAGTTGGTGATTTTACCTATTTACTCCTAGTCACCCCTCACACAATCCAGGGACGTAGGTTTCATTATCCTTGTTTTTACAAAAAGAAACTGAATTTCAACAAGATCAGGTAACCCGTCAAAATAACAAAATAATAATGAAAGTCTGACATCTTTCTACAGTACTCAAGCATCTCCCATCACTGAAAACAAAGAGAAAAATGCACGTGGAAGGTGAAAGTATGTACTGCTGCTCAAGTTTTAAAATAAAAATCCTATAGAAGGTACTTGGAATAGTAATAGAAACACAATATAAAATGTTCCTCCATCAAGGACTTTAATCTGGAAATTGAAAGTAAGACTCACAAAGTAACTACAAAGACGACAACAAACATTGGAGGGCTCAGTGAAGTATTTTCAACAGTTCAGGAAACAAAGGAGTACTGAGAGAAGAACGGAAAAGAGGAGACTGCAGCCTGGCCATCCCCTCTGAAGGGTGATTTCTTGCTTTCTGTTTCCTGTCTCTCTCTCTTTCTCTGGTAAGCACATGCACCCTATAGCAAAAAATCTCTTTGAAAAAAATAATTAATAAAATAATCACTTGTTTCAGGGAGTATGTTCTGTCCTTTATAGGACATTTTGTTATAATACCATTCTCCATAATTTAAATTCATTTTATTGTCCACTGTCAGTAGTTTTCCCTGATAAAGAAAAAAAATTGAGACCAGCAGTTGGAGTAATGGCTATGTCACTGGACTCTCATGTAGTCGACTTAAACTCATGCTGGGCGCATGTGCATGCATGCCCAAGGTCCCAAGAGGAGAATGAAGGAGAAGGGATTGCACCATGGCTATCCTCCTTGGGGGGGTGATTTCTCGCTTTCTGTCTCTCTGTCTCTCCGGTGAGCACAAGCACCCTATAGCAAAAACCTCTTCAAAAAAGAAAAAGGGAAAAAAATTACCTTGTAATAATTTGAATTTTGAAGATTCAGTGTGCCATTACTGTGCTAATTACTATTCATTGATAAAGTGACATTTTAAACATTTTTAAAACTTGTTGGGACCAGCAGATGGTGTAATGGTTACATCACTGGACTCCCATATGGTAGATCGTGGTTTAAGTCCCATACATGGTAGGCTTAAAACTCATAGCAGGCATGACATGTGTGCATGTGTGCCCAAGATCCCAAGAGGAGAATGGAGGAGAAGGGGGTGCAGCATGGCCATCCCACCAGGGGGTGATTTCTTGCTTTCTGTCTCTCTGTCTCTCCAGAGAGTGCATGTGCCCTATAGTAAAAATCTCTCTTAAAAAATTTTTTTAAAAACTTGTTTTATCATATATCCTGAAGTAGTATGACTTTACTATCATCACAGCCTTAACATTTTTATTGTACAGGTCACCTTGTTTGTATTTTCTAACTTACAATTATTTCTCTGTGTTATGTTTTTAGACTTTTTATTTTTTTAATTTAGAGCTTTATAATTTCCATTTGATCAATTGGTGGGGATTTTTGATAATTGGTAAAAATACATTATGTTATTTTTTAAATAATGCAGGATTTTGAGTCAGGAAACCTGATTTTAGTCTCATCTCTTTTCAATGAGCTATATACCTATGGACAAGGCATTGTACATCTTAGATCCTCCATTAACTCATCTGTAAACGAAAGGAATGAGGAGATTAGATTAGGTGATATCTTGGATTTCACCCAGCTCTAATTTGGTTCTCCCTTGGTCATTCTGTAGACATTATTTTGATCTCCCTTTTATCATATTCCCCCCACATTTACTAGATCAATTAGTATTAATGCAGTTTATGCTTAAAGTTATAGGATTCAGATATGTTATTAACTTTGTTTTCCATTCATAATGTTAAGTATTTTAAAGCAGGAAAAATGTATATTATAGATAATAAAAGTGAAAGAAAGTTCTGAAAAATGGACATTACTCTCTTTTAATGGGAAAGTCTGTTTAAGCAATTATTTTTGTTAAATTGTTAAGCAGAAAAGAATGACATAAAATGTTGTGGTCTTTGCACTATTTAGTATAATTATAACTGGTTAGTCTAAACTTTACATAAATACATTCAAGATAAAATTAGGGAAAAAAAACAGTGATAACACTGGTCTCTGTATGGTTAACCAAAAAGCTATCAGGCTCTACCAATATTAAAATAACTATGAAATGGAATACAAATCTCAGAGGAGTTAACTGAAATTTTTGTTCAATAATTATTCATAAATCATGTTCTTATAGTCACTGAATAAGTATAGTTGCTATGGGCAAAAATAAATAGGCTATAAGAATATTTCATTAAAGCAAATAACTTATAAAAACAGTAAGGACTCAAGAATACAATCGAGACATATCTTGAGTATTAATTTGGTTACTTCTAGAGGATGGAACATAGCTTCATGTTTAATACATTGCTTTTATAAAAAAATTTATTATTATTATTTTTATACATTCAATCACTCTATATTGTTTAGATTATAGAGAGAATTTACCCAACATGAAATACACCTCAGGACAGTCCAGTTGAGAATACTATATACATCATCATCAATAGGTAATGAACCAATTCTGTGTCCCACAAATGTCTGTCTTCTCTATTTTTCTCCCTAATTTCTTTTCCTACACTCTTCCCTTCTCTGTCCTCCTTCCACACTGTTTCCAGTGTCCATAACAATTTTCAATGCTTTTACACTCTCCAATCTTTCAATCTCTATCATAGAGAGTGGACAATCAGTATATGTTAAGTGGAGACAAACAATGTCTCTCTTTCATAGCATGACTGACTTTATTCAGCAATATATCTTCCATATTCATCAACTTTCTCTCAAATGTCAGGATCTTGTTTCTTTTATGACTGAATAGTATTCCATGGAGTATATGTGCCACACCTTTTCATCCTATTCATACGTTCATAGACATTTGGATTGATTCCATGTCTTAGCAATTGTGAATAATACTGCAATAAACATAGATGTGCAAGCACTTTTCTGGCTGAGCATTCTCCTCTCCTTTGGGTAGATACCAAGGAGTGGAATCGCTGACTCATATGGTAGTTCTATTTATAGGTCTTTGAGGAACCTCCATATTGTTTTCCACAGTGAGGACCAAATTACATTCCAACCAACAGTGTAAGAGAGTTCCTCTTTCACCACAACCCTGCCAACACTTATTTTTTGTATTTTAATCTTTGTCTTTGTGACAGGGATTAGGTGGTATCTCATCGTGGTTTTAATCTGCATCTACCGGATAATGAGGGATGTTGAGCACTTCTTTATATGCTTTTAGGCTGTTCATATGTCTTTCTTAGAGAGTTTTTATTGAGCTCATTTTCCCATCTTTTAATTGGGTTAATCATTTTTCTTCGAGTAAGCCACTTGAGTTCCCTGTGAATTCTGGTTATCAGCCCCTTATCTGAGGCATAATTTACAAAAATATTCTCCCATTCCAAGGATTGTTGATTCACACTAATTATTGTGTATTTTGCTGGGAGAAACTTCTTAATCTGATGTAATACAACTTGTCTATTTTGGGAATTATTGCCTGTGCTTTGGGGGTCTTATTTAAAAAGCCTGTGTTCACTCCAATATTTCCCAGAGTTTCCCAGTGTTTTCCAACAGTAGTTTTATAGTTTGAGATCTTAGGTTTAGATCTTTGATCCAGTTTGAGTTGATTTTTGTTAATGGTGAAAAATGGGGATCCAGTTTCATGTTTCTGCAAGTGGATACCAGTTTTTCCAGCACCATTTGCTAAAGAGGTTTTCCTTTTCCCATTAGATTGATTGATAACCTTTGTCAAAAATCAGCTGGCTGTGTGTTTTGATATTTATTTCTGGGGTCTTTATTCTGTTCTATTGGTCCACCTGTCTGTTTTTGTGCCAATACCATGCCGTTTTGATTATCACTGCTTTATAATATATTTTGGGGTCAGTGTGAGATGCCACCCACTCCACACTTCTTGCATAGGATTGCTTTCATCATACGGGGTCTTTTATGATTCCAGACAAATTCTATAATTGTCTTTTCTAGTTCTGTATAGAATGACTCTGGCAATTTGATTAAAATTGCATTAAATACGTAGATTAATTTGGGCAGAATTGTCATTTTGATTATATTAATTTTTCCAATCCAGGAACATGGGCTGTCCTACTTCTTTGTGTTATTTTAATATTTTTTTTAATTTTCATAGTTTCCTTGTAAAAGACTTTGACTTCCTTGGTTAGGTTTATCTCTAGGTGTCCTATATATTTTGTGTCTATGGTAAAAGGGATTTTTTTCCTTCAGTTCTGCCTCATTTCAGCTTGTTTGTATATAAAAAATGCTACCAATTTTTGGATGTTGGTTTTGTATTCTGCCACTTTACTGTATTATTACTTTAAGAAGTTTTTCATGGAAACCTTTGGGTCTTCTAAGTATACCATCATGCTATCTGCAAATAAAGATATTCTCAACTCTTTGCCTATGTGAATGCCTTTTATACTATTCTCTTTTCTGATTGCATTGGCTAAGACTTCCAGCACTATATTGAAAAAGAGTGAAGAAAATGGACAGCCTTGTCTTGTACCAGTTTTTAATGGAAAAACTTTCAGCTTTTCTCCATTCGGTTTAATGTTAGCTAGAAGTTTTTATTATCTTGAGAAATGACCCTTCTATGCCAATTTTGCTAAGGGTCTTAATCATGAAGGGGTGTCGTGTTTAACTGAATGCTTTTTCTATATCAATTGAAATGATAGTATGGACATCTGGGTTTTTATCATTCTTTCAGTTAATATGTTGTATTACACTGATGGCTTTAAGTAATACATTGCTTTTTTGAAGAAGGGTTGATTGCTAATTGTGAAGTTACTGAGAGTTCTACTTGTTTATTTTCCTTTTCTGTGATATTAAATTTCCTGTAATCTCCAAGCACAGTACATGTAGTACCGTGTAATGTTGACTTGAGGGTCTGAACATGTTTCCCACAACATTACTTTCATAGATATGCTGTTCCTTCTGATATCCTGTTCATTTCACGTAGTCATACATTCTCCTTCAAAGTGAAACACAGCTTTCTGTGATTCTTTTTTTTATAAATAAAATGTTTCAAATTCCGTTGCAGGCTCTTTAGAACCATAACTGGATCCACTTATTTCCAGTCACCCCTTCAACTTTAAAATAAAGTTGACATATTTCTTTCCCATCCATCTCTTAATACTTTTAATATATATTTATCCATAAACAACAGTATTGTACTGTTGTATGGGCTTATAAAATTACATGAACGGTGTCATAATGAAGTTACTATTTTGCCACTTGCTTTTGTCACTCAAAATTTTGTTTGAAAGATTTGTTCATTTTCTAAATATAGTAAATGAGGCTAATTGATTTATTGGGTCGTCATAAAAGTCATGACCTATTTTTCTGTTTTTCTATGCAAAAATGGGTCATGGCTTTTACGACAACCCAATATTTTACTTTACATGCTTTATGGTTTTCTGGATATGGGTATTTTAATATTTATTCATCAGTTCTCTAAAGATGGAAATCTGAATTTTTACCAGTTTTCTTTTATTATTACAAATAGTGTTGCAATCAAAATTTCTATGTGCATTGAATGAAAGACTCTCTAGAATTCACACATTTATGTGGAACTGCCACACACACAGAAAGATGCCAAAATTCACATAACAAAAATAAGCATCACAGCACTGTTTACAAAACCAAAAATATATACATTGAAATAGCATCCATCAATACCAGAACAGATATATAAATTTAATATCTGCATGCAGTGCAATGAAAGAAAATGAGGTAAATATATATATATGCATTAATACAGAAAGATGCCCAAAATTGATAGCTCAGTGAAAAAAATCAAGTTTAAAAACTATATGAAAAATTATCCTACCTTTTACAAGTGTATGATAAAATTAATAACATGTGCATATAGATAAGTATATAAAAATTTAAATACATATATATATAAATTAGAGGACTGTTTAAGAAATGTATGTTAGTGCTTATCTACTATGTATAGACTAGACATGCAATTTTTTCTATTTTTTAAATTTATAGTGCAAGATCTGCATTATTTTAATGTACACTTACAACCAGAATATATAATTTATTCTTATCCTGACCATTAATATCCCTGATGATAGTCACTTCTTTCACTAACTCCTAACCTTGGTACAAATGAGAGTCTATAATTATCTAGGTTACTGCAATCTCCTTCCTGCTATATCTTGAGATTTCTTGAAATTAATTTCATTAATGATTACTGCTTTTACCAAGAACCCTTCTGTCATTATTGCATTCTCTCTTAGATCATGCTAATTATTATAACATAATTAAGTTTCTAGATAAATTATGAGACTTGATATAAATAAAATTCTAAAATTTTAAAGAAGATGTGCAGTGAGAGAGGAGCTGTTTATCCTAAAAAAATATACTTAGGGGAGCATTTACTTGGGAAAATCAACTATTATCCAGAAATCAGACTCTAATTTTAAAAGAATTATAAAAATTAATCTCCCTATTATTCCTAATTGATCAGAATTATGGGTACTGATTCATGCTGATAAAGTTCACAAAGAATTATAACTATTCGGTAATGCTGCTCTTCATCAGGCACTATCTGCAAAGAATTAAGCACATTGTTATAAATAAAGGCAGATCAGTTAGCTCTCAGTCCAAAATCGCTTCATCTAAATCAGTGGCGATGAGGCTTTTGTAAGTATATATGCCACTGAGTACATCTTCGGGGGCATAATTCCCTCCTTATGTGAACCTGTGAAACTAAAATGACATGTTATCTCCCCCAAACCTCCCAACATACAATGGTAGGACAAACAAAGTATAAACACGGCTATAGATATTCCAGCTCAAATAGGGAGAAATGCAAAGTAAAGAGGAGTCACTGACTAGACGCTCTCTGCAATGTAGTGATTAGATTTCCTTGGTTCTCGGCTTCATTATCTGAAGAGTCTATCCTTTATGGATCTATCCTCTGAGACATCTTTTTTTAATGAAAGATAGCATGTATTGGGACCAGCAGTTAGCGTAATGGCTATGTCGCTGGACTCCCACGTAGTCGACCGCGGTTCGAGTCCCAGACCCAGTGGCTTAAACTCACGCCGGGCGCATGTGCGTGCGTGCCCAAGATCCCGAGAGGAGAATGGAGGAGAAGGGATTGCGGCGTGGCCATCCCCCCTGGGGGGTGATTTCTCGCTTTCTATCTCTCTGTCTCTCTCTGTCTGGCGAGCGCACGTGCCCTATATCAAAAACCTCTCCAAAAAAAAAAAAAAAAAAGAGACACACCCCCATCTTTTGACCCCTGGGCCAGGATCTCCGAGGGAGGACTGCCCCCAGTAGTTCCAGCAGCCCCGGGACCCCCAGGCCAGAGACCCCTCTTTCAGCCAGGTACATTTTTTTCCTTTCTCTGTCCTGTTATCCACATCTTTCAACTGTAAATTTCTCTCTCTTCTGATCAACACACAGGAACGCCCTCAGTTCATCCACACCACACCCCCATCTTTGGACCCCTGGTGAAATCGCGCGCCGCGCTAGTGCGCGGCGCGCGACTTTTTCTTTATTCTACGTATTATTTTCTTCCCAGTTTCCCAATCCTCACATCCTTTATCTGCACCATCCCTGGATGTCCAGATAGGTCTAGAATTACAATTCTGAAACATTCTAGCATTTTAAGACTCTCTAGAATCCTCCAGTTCCCTGACACACCTGTGAAGAAGGAGATACATTTCTTTGGACACCTGAAGTGAATACTTTTTCTTGGTTTATATTACTGAACACAATTGAAGATAGACTTCGGCTGTCTCCATTCCATATCAGAAAGGAAACACACTTGCTTCTATTAGAAGAAACCTTCTCGTAAAAGGTTTTTCAAGGGGAACACATCTCCCAATGGGTAGAAGTACAAGAACCTCAGGCCTGAATAAAGCAGGAAATATGTCTCCATCAAAGGAACACAGTAACTCCCTTCCTGTTCCTGAAAAAATTGAGGACGTTACCAAAATGTCCGAGATAGAGTTTAGAACATTCATGTTGAACAAGTACTATGAGCTGGAACAGAAAAGAGACAATGAATTACAGGAGATGAGAAAGTCCTTCAACGATATGAAGGAAGAAATTCTGAGGAAGAATAATACTGAACTATTAGAGGTGAAGTCTGAAATACAGGAAATCAAAAACTCTCTTGAAAGTATCAAAAGTCGATTAGACCATGCTGAAGGTTGAATCTCTGATGTAGAAGATAAAACTTCTGACCTAGAGAAAACCACCAAAAAGATAGAGAAAATAACAAAAAAACATGAAGATAATATACGAGAATTACTAGATTCCATTAGACGTCCTAATGTCCGCATAATTGGTATCCCAGAAGGTGAAGAAACTAATAAGAGCATGGAAAACCTATTCCATGAAATCTTGGAAGAAAATTTCCCAAGCATAGAGAGGCACTCCAACATCCAGACCCAGGAAATTCAAAGGACACCAAATAGAATCAACCCAAGAAGATCTTCCCCAAGGCATATCATAGCCAGACTGGCTAAGACCACAGATAGAGATAAGATACTAAAACTAGCAAGAGAGAAATGACAAGTGACTTACAAAGGTCACCCCATCAGGCTAACACCGGACTTCTCAACGGAAACAATGCAAGCAAGGAAAGAATGGGAAGATGTATCGAAAGTGTTAAGAGAGAAACAATTTCAACCAAGATTATTGTATCCTGCAAGATTATCCTTCATATGGGAAAAAAAGATTAAAATCTTCTCAGACAAACAAAACCTGAAAGAATTTGCCAGCACCAGGCCAGCTCTCCATGAAACCCTGAAGAAAGTACTGTTCCAGGATAACTAAAGAAGCAACAGCCAGAAACAAAAGAGTAAAAGGCAACTAAGACAATGGCCAACTTAAATGCCGGGACAGATCCATTAACATCAATAATAACATTGAATGTTAATGGATTAAACTCTCCAATCAAGAGACACAGACTGGCTGAATGGGTTAAAAAACAAAAACCCTCTATCTGTTGCCTACAGGAAACCCACTTCATGGATAAAGATATACATAGACTGAAAGTGAAGGGTTGGAAAAAGATTTTCCATGCAAATGGGAACCAAAAAAGAGCTGGAGTCGCAATACTGATCTCTGACAAAATAGGCTTTAAAACAAAAACTGTTCGAAGAGACAAAGAAGGGCACTATATTGTAGTAAAAGGATCAATCGATCAAGAAGATATAACGCTTATTAATATCTATGCGCCCAACACAGGAGCACCCAAATATGTGAAGGAAAGACTGCTAGATCTAAAAAGGGAGATAGACTGCAACACACTAATTGTTGGAGACCTCAACACTGCACTATCCCCCCTGGATAGATCATCTAGACAAAAAATAGGTAAAGAGATAAAAGATCTAAATGATATCATAAATCAAATGGACTTAACAGACATCTATAGAACTTTCCATCCTAAAACCTCAAGATACACTTTTTTCTCGCCGCCACATGGAACATTCTCGAAGATTGACCACATCATTGGGCACAAAGCAAGCCTCTACAGATTCAAAAGCATAGAAACTATACCCAGCATCTTCACCGACCATGATGGAATTAAACTTGAGTTTAATTTCAAGAGAAATCCTCAAAAATACTCAAATACATGGAAACTTAATAACCTACTCCTGAATGACTCCACAACTACTGAAGAAATAAAGACTGAAATCAAAAGGTTCATGGAAGCCAATGACAATGAGGACACGAGTTTCCATAATCTTTGGGACACTGCTAAAGCAGTCATAAGAGGGAAGTTCATAGCAATTAGTGCACATAAGAGGAGCATGGAAAGAAGGCAAATGGATCACCTAACATCATGCCTCACAGAATTGGAAAAGCAACAGCAAAAAGATCCAAAAAACTCCAGGAGAAAGGAAATAATAAAGATACGAGCAGAAATAAATGAAATAGAAAATAAACGAACTATACAGAAAATAAATGAAAGTAAAAGCTGGTTCTTTGAAAAGGTAAACAAAATTGATACACCACTAGCGAGACTTATTAAGAAGAAGAGAGAAAAGAACCAGGTGAATCAGATCTGCAATGAAGCAGGCAAAATAACAACAGACATAGTAGAAATAAAAAACATTATTAGGGGATACTATGAACATCTGTATGCCAAGAAACAAGATAATTTGGATGAGATGGACAAATTTCTGGACAGGTATAATCTACCTAGATTGAGCCAGGAGGATATAGAAAGTCTGAATAGGTCCATAACAAGCCAGGAGATCAAATCAGTTATAAATAACCTCCCAACAAAGAAAAGCCTTGGCCCTGATGGATTCACCTCTGAATTCTACAAAACTTTCAAAGAAGAGTTAACCCCCATTCTGCTCAAGTTATTTCTAAATATCCAAAAGGGTGAATCTCTCCCTAATTCATTCTATGAAGCCTCTATCACCCTTATCCTTAAAACTGATAAGGACAGGACAAGGAAGGAAAACTATAGACCAATATCCCTGATGAATATAGACGCGAGGATTCTCAACAAGGTACTAGCAAATCGTATACAACAACTTATCAAAAAGATTATACATCATGATCAGGTAGGCTTTATCCCAGGAATGCAAGGTTGGTTCAACATACGCAAAACCATAAATATAATACACCATATTAATAGGAAGAAAGATAAAAACCATATGGTCATATCAATTGATGCAGAAAAAGGATTTGATAAGATACAACATCCCTTCATGATCAAGACTCTCAGCAAAATGGGCATAGAAGGGCCATTTCTCAACACAATAAAAGCTATCTATGAAAAACCCATAGCGAACATCATCCTCAATGGAGAAAAGCTGAAAGCTTTTCCACTAAAAACGGGTACAAGACAAGGATGTCCACTTTCTCCACTCCTCTTCAATATAGTACTAGAAGTCTTGGCCATTGCAATCAGAAAAGAGGAAAAAATAAAAGGCATTCAAATAGGAAAAGAAGAGGTGAAACTCTCTCTATTTGCAGATGACATGATTGTATACATAGAAGACCCAATGGTTTCCATAAAAAAATTTCTGGAAGTAATACATGAATACAGTAACGTTGCAGGATACAAAATTAATATCCAGAAATCTATAGCATTTCTGTATACGAACAACAGGCAGACTGAGATGGAACTGAAAAAAGTTGTTCCATTTACCATAGCCACAAAAAGTATAAGATACTTAGGGATAAATCTAACTAAAGAAGTTAAAGACCTCCACAAGGAAAACTATGAGAAGATAAAAAAAGAAATTGAAAATGACACAAAAAAGTGGAAGGACATCCCATGTTCCTGGATTGGAAGAATTAAAATAATCAAAATGGCAATTTTACCCAAATTAATCTACCTATTTAATGCAATGCCAATCAAAGTACCAGACACATTCTTCACAGATCTAGGAAAGACAATCATAACGTTTGTCTGGAATCATAAAAGACCCCGTATTGCCAAAGCAGTTTTGCACAAGAAGAATGGAGTGGGCGGCATCTCATTCCCTGACCCAAAAATATACTACAAAGCTGTGGTAATCAAAACAGCATGGTACTGGCACAGGAACAGACAGGTGGACCAATGGAACAGAATAGAGTCCCCAGAAATGAATGCTCAAACATACAGCCAACTGATTTTTGACAAGGGGCACCAGTCAATCCTGTGGGAAAAGGATAACCTCTTCAGCAAATGGTGCTGGCAAAACTGGATCTCCACTTGCAGAAAGATGAATCTGAACCCCTACCTCTCACCTCTGACAAAAATAAAGTCAAGGTGGATCAAAGATCTAAACCTAAGACCTCAAACTATAAAACTGCTCCTGGAAAACACCGGGGAAACTCTGGGAGACATTGGGGTAGGGAAAAACTTCTTAAATAAGACTCTCAATGCACAGTCTATGATCCCTAAAATAGACAAGTGGGATTACATCAGACTAAAAAGTTTCTGCATGGCAAAAGACACAGTGATTAGTGTGAACAGACAGCCCTCAGAATGGGAAAATATTTTTGTAAACTATGCATCAGACAAGGGACTGATAACCAGAATCCACAAGGAACTCAAGCGGCTATTTCGGAAAAAGACAATCGATCCTATTAAAAGATGGGAGAATGAGTTGAAAAAACCACTTTCTAAAGATGACATACGAATAGCTAAAAGGCATATGAAAAAATGCTCAACATCCCTCATTGTAAGAGAAATGCAGATCAAAACAACAATGAGATATCACCTAACCCCAGTCAGAATGTCTAAGATTAAAAAAACAAAAAATGATAAGTGCTGGAGGGGGTGTGGTGAAAAGGGAACTCTCTTACACTGCTGGTGGGACTGTAAATTGGTACAACCACTGTGGAGAACAATTTGGAGATTCCTCCAAAATCTACAAATAGAACTACCATATGATCCAGCAATCCCACTCCTTGGTATCTACCCGAAGGACAGAAGAATACTTAATCGAAAAAGTGCTTGCACATCGATGTTTATTGCGGCACTTTTCACGATTGCTAAGTCATGGAAACAACCTAAATGCCCACGAACTGATGAATGGTTAGAAAAACTGTGGCACATATACTCAATGGAATACTATTCATCCATAAAAAACAACAAATCCCTGACTTTTTAAAGGAAGTGGATGAATATGGAAGACTTACTGTTGAGTGAAGCAAGCCATGCTATGAAGGAGAGACATTGTATGTCCCCACTTAATATATACCGAGTGTCTGCACTCTAAATGTGTATATATATATATACACATATATATTTGTATATATATGTATATATATATTTTTGAAACCATTCTGCTTCTGCTGTTATAGAGTGTTAAAATTATACAAAATTATAAGACATATTTTGAACATTATCTTTAAAATTCAGTATTTTGAGATCTTGAAAGTTGTTTGTAAACTGTCAAGAATTATGGAGTATGAGCTAAAATTTTTTGCTATGTAAAGTAAATGTTTGTGGAAAAATGTAAAAATAAAAAAAATTAAAATAAAATAAAATAAAAAAAAAAAGATAGCATGTATTTGTAGTCAAGTAGTTTATCATACTGTTTCTTATTGGTAGAATTTGTGGGGTTCAATAGCCCCCTTTCTTTTTGTATTGTTGATTCTGTCCCTTTCAAAACAAGCTGGAAATGTTTGTGCTGAAATTAATTTCTGAAGAATACTGTAGGTCTTTCATGGATTTCACAGGGATTCACACCATATGAGGAAAACCATATCCTCAGATGTTTTCAAGATTATCCCTTTTCTCTATCTTGGTCTCCTGTAAGATTTCTAAAGGACAATCCTTCAGCCTCCTAGCGGCACTTGGATTTTCTAGAGAAGATCACCAAGGCACACCTTTTATCTTTAGAAATGCACTTTTGTGTGACTGAATACCCTCACATTTTGATCTTTCTGAGATTTAAAAATGTACAGTCACACACTCAGCCATCTCTCAATGCCACACTTAAAGCAGCCATTTTTAAATTTTAATATCTTTTGCCTTCTGGAGAGGCTGCAATTTTTTTTTTTTTTTTTTTTTTTTTTGGAGAGGTTTTTGCCATAGGGCACGTGCACTCACCAGAAAGAGAGAGACAGAGAGAAAGTGAGTAGTCACCCCCCAGGAGGGATGGCCATGCCGCAATCCCTTTTCCTCCATTCTCCTCTCGGGATCTTGGGCACACACGCACACGTGCCCAGCATGAGTTTAAACCACTGGGTCCGGGACTCAAACCATGGTTGACTACATGGGAGTCCAGCGACATAGCCATTACACTAACTGCTGGTCCCAAGGCTGCAAGTTTTCAATCTCTTGATCCTCAATCATTATGTTTAACATTTCTTCCTTCGGGACCAGCAGTTAGCGTAATGGCTATGTCGCTGGACTCCCACGTAGCCGACCGCAGTTCAAGTCCCGGACCTGGTGGCTTAAACTCACGCCGGGCGCGTGTGCGTGCATGCCCAAGATCCCGAGAGGAGAATAGAGGAGAAGGGATTGTGGCGTGGCCATCCCCACTGGGGGATGATTTCTCACTTTCTATCTCTCTGTCTCTGTCTGTCTGGCGAGCGCATGCGCCCTATAGCAAAAACCTCTCAAAAAAAAAAAAAAATCATTTCTTCCTTCAGTTTATCCCCTTCCTCTTGCATTCTACTAAAAGCAACCAGAGGAAACCAGCTGGTAACTTTGATATTCTGCTTCAAAATATTCTTAGCTCTGTATACAAGTTCATTGCCTAGAAGCTTTGCTTTCCACACAATAGCAGAGCAAGTAATTTCACCAATATTTTTGCAAATATTCCCTGTTTCTTCAACTTTCAAAGCTGTATTCAAGGTGTTGCCTGGACTATGTTTCCATGAATCTCATGAGCTTGAGATTCTCTCTGAAGCCTGTTCAGGTCACTAGAAGAATTCAATTCCTTGCAGCTGTAGGGCTTACACTCTCAGTTTATGTAGGGCACTCCTCTCTATAGGCAGTTTACAACACGATTCTTTGGTCAACATAACATCAACTCTCTTTTTTTTTTTTTTTTTTGGAGAGGTTTTTCGCTATAGGGCGCGTACGCTCGCCAGACAGACAGAGAGAGACATAGAGACAGAAAGCGAGAAATCACCCCCCAGGGGGGATGGTCACGCCGCAATCCCTTCTCCTCCATTCTCCTCTCGGGATCTTGGGCACGCACGCACACGCGCCCGGCGTGAGTTGTAAGCCACCGGGTCCGAGACGCGAACCGCGGTCGACTACGTGGGAGTCCAGCAACATAGCCATTACGCTAACTGCTGGTTCCCAACATCAACTCTCTTTCAAGGACTCACCTAATTAGGTCAAACCAATCCAGTAAAATCTCTCCTTTGATTAGCTTAAAGCCAACTGATTAGGTACTTTAATTACATGTGAAAATTTCTTTATATGTATATGTCTCTTTGAGTCACAATGAAAACTACTTCCTGCTCCTCCATCAAACTCCTCTCAACACACACACATATAAATGAACACACACCTACCTCTAGATAATAAATTATTCTTAAAATATTGGATCGTCTGAAAAGTCATGATACGTTTTTGTATAGAAAAAATATATCATGACTTTTCCAACAATCCAATACATCTATATGGCTGTGTGATTTTCTCCAGCAGTGCCAAAGGTCCTGGCCTAGCAGCAGAGAAGGTTGGTAGTGGAACTGATCTAAGCAAAGAGAGTAAAAAAGGTTCCTAAGGGATTCTCAACATGAAGCACCAGAAGACATTCAAAAGAAGATGATAAGCCTACATCAGTCACTCAGAGTAGTTAAAGGTATCAGGACCAAGACAAGGATACTCTAAAGGGTTGCCAAACATCTTGCAGAGGAAATGAAACCTCAAGAAGAAGGCTTTCCGAAGAAATTATTCAAAGAGCATGGGTGCTCTTATCCTACATTTTAACTTACCAAGAAGTCGTAATCAGAAAAACCTAGGTAAGAGCTTTACTTTTTTTTCTTTTTTTTTTTTTAAGTTTTTGCCATAGAGCGTATGCGCTTATTGGCAAGAGACAGAAAAAGACAGTGAAAGGGAAAGCGAGAAATCACCCCCCCACACACACACATTGGGGATGGCCATGCTACAATCCCTTCTCCTCCATTCTCCTCCTGGAATTTTGGGCATATATACACATACACCTGACATGATTTTCAAATCTTCAGGTCCAGGACTTGAATCATGGTCAGCTACGTGTGAGTCCAGTGCCTTAACCACCACATCACGTGCTAGCCCCCAGGAATGAGCTTTTCAACTGAGACTGTATTTGATCTGGAGATGGGCACAGGCAGCCGAGACACCTGAATCAGCCCTAATCTCCTAGCACAGCCCTCCAATGTGTGGTTTTTCAGACTTCACAACAAAAGCAACTTATTATTTTATATTGACCAAGTTCCAGTGGTTAAATGAGTTGGCAATCCTATTGTATGAGTTTTCTAGTGCTGCTGTAACAAATTACACAACTTTTTGGCCTTAAAACTCCAAAACTAATTATTTTACTATCCTGTAGGTCAGAACTTTAAAAATTGAGGTGGGCATCTAGATGTCAGCAAGGCTGCATTCCTTCCAAGTGGCTCTAGGAGATTCTGTTTTGTTCTAGGGGAGACCTGTATTCCTTTGTACATGGCACCCTCCTCCGCCTTCAAAAGCCAGCAGCATGGCACTTCAAATCCCTCTCTTATTTTGATACTCCTTCCTAATTCCATTTTATAAGGAGAGTTGTGATTACATTAGGCCCACCAAGGTTACCCAAATAATCTTCCCCCCTTAAAACCCATAGCTTAATCACATCTGTAGAGTCCCTCTTGTCACATAAAGTAACATTTCACAGATTTCAGGGATTATGGTGTAGACATCTTTAGGGAGTCATTAGTCTGCTTACCATAACTGTCACATACCTTTCTAATATTCAGTCAATCTGTTCATTTGGCTGCTGACAAAAATACTCAGCAAACTTTAAATGAGTTGTTACATTAGGTTGTCAGAAAAGTCATGATATATTCTTTCTGGTTCTTCTATGCAAAAATGTTTCATGACTTTTTTCACAACTCAATAGTTTATTTAAAATATTCCTATAGACCCTTATATTACCTTTAAAAATCAAAAAAAGGAATCATAATAAATTTGAGTAACATCATATTCTTAAGGAGTCGTTTCATGCATTCACCAAGCATCTTATCCAGTCTTGTAATTGTCATTTAAAGTAAGGAGAAGAGGGATAGCATTAAACAGTTTCAAGTAGGAACACTAAAGCATAAGTAAGTTAAGTGGCTTTCCCTAGATCACTCAGGAATACAGGAGGAGTTATGAATAGAGAAGTCAGCTTCCCCCGGTCCCATTCAGTTGCTTAAAAGGACAGGAATAATCGTTACAATGATTCATACTGATTATCTAGTGCCTCTTCTCCCAAGCACTGCAAATCCACAAGAGAAATCATCACAGAGACATTAATATGCCTTTGGTTACTTTTCCTACCTCCTTGTTTCAATAAAGCTTTACAGAAGTGGAAAGATCATGCAACAACCTGTTTGGGAAATCTACTCAACCTTGAGTTGTTTCCACTTGAATTTCAAGTAAGTTTGGAAGGTCTAAAGTAAACATGACTTGCAATTTTATAAAGTATATTGTTATCCTGACTAGTGGGTAAAAACAAGCAGAAGAATAATGGCTGTGCTGTCTGAAAGCTCTAATTGCAGGTGTGCTGACACAGTAGTGTGGTAAGAGCTTGTGAGCTGCACAATGGAAAAAGCTGGGAAGTTGACAGAAATTTGGTTGGAATCTCAATTCTTTTGCAAATACCAGCTGTGTAAACTTAGACAAGTTGCCTGACCTCTCAGATTCCTCGTCTCAAAAATAATAATAGCTACGTTGTTGAGTTGATGTAGAGATTAAACATAATATATGTAAAATACCTGGCACATATAAGCAGTTAATATCTTTTCTACTCAGGAATAAATACCCATAGAAGAATCAGACTTTCTGGCTAAAAATGTTCGTAGTGGCTGTTCTGGTGTATTGCCCAGATTCTGCTTCAGGGAGGATTTATTCTCCAAGCTGCTGGAAGTGTGGCTAATGAAGAGTTCTTTGTTGTCAGATCCTACAAGGATTGCCTTGGCTGAAGATCGCTTCCTTGCTTGATGTTTAATCCAGTGAGGGTGATCTGCCTCCAGTGACTGATCAAGAGTCCATCATCCCAAAGCAGATCTTGCCATAGGGTTGGCCGAGGCCTCTGTTGGGATTTCATAGCAGTTCAACATGTTCTTCAGTCCAATCCTGCTTCTTGCCTTTTTTTTTTGTTTTATTTATTTATTTCGTGAGAGAGAAAGAGAGAGAGGCAAAGACAGGCACTCTCATCAGGGTCTCATGCTGTAATCCTACCAGGAACTTTCCAAGCTAGTACTGAAAGTACCCGGTGTGTACAAATCAATGCAAGAATCAAATCTTGGTCTTTCATATGGCTCCAGCATTGGGCAGTGGTGCTTCCTTCCTTTCACTTCCCTTCCATGGGTGTTTATCCCAATGCAGTCCTTAACAAGCCTCCTACATTCCAGTAAGAGTGGAAAGTCCACTTCTGGAAAACCCCATTCAGCACCAATGTTGCAGAACAGCTTTTGTTTGAAATTTCCTATGAACCTTACTAACATCACTCCCCACAAGGGCACAAAACATACATGACACGCACAAGAATTTTTGGGTTGTCCTGAAAAGGTTGAAGAGTAAGGATTTTTTAACCTTGAATCTTGTCTCTGTTGTTTAAGAAGGAGCTTAAATAACTGCAAACCTTGTGCCCCAGCTCTTTGTTACCCCTCTGAACATCATTCACTCACCAGTCTGGGTAGCGATTCATTCTGTCACATTAGAAATGCTGCTTACTTCACAACTGAGGGAATTTTAATATGGTCTATACAGTGAATGTTATTAGTATTATTAATGTTGTTTTGGAGCTTTAAAATATGCCAGGCAAAAAGAGGAGGGTAAGTGATACAAGATTGGCAATATGAATTATTGGTGAAGCTGTGTGATTGGTACACAGAAGTTCATTATACTATTCTTTCTATCTCTGTGCACATTTGAGTTTTTTCATAATAAAATTTAATTTTTATTTTATGAGATTTACTTTCCATGCTGAAGTACAGCATACAGATATTCAGGGCATTATGTAGGCTTTTAGCTTATAAAGACTTTATAATATAATAATAAATTATAATTTTAAAATATATTTAAAATTTTTTTTAAAACTCTTCTTTTTAAATTAATGCAAAAAACAAAAACAAAATAACAATGCACACAAGGCCAGCAGGTGGTGTGGAGGTTAAGGCAACAGGATCCCATATAACTTACTCCATGGTTTGAGTCCTGGACCTGATGGCTTGAGAGGCACTGGATGTGTGTGTGTGCATGCCCAAAATCCTAAGAGGAAAATAGAGTAGAAGACACTGAGGCATGGCCACCCTTCCAGGGGGTAATTTCTCACTTTCTCTATCTCTGTCTCTCTCTTTGACAAATGCACATGCCCTAATAGCAAAAATGTAAAGAAAGAAAGTATATAAGTTATGAAAATATGTTTATAAAATTTAGTCAAACTTTTGCCCTTTGTCCTCCTCAATCTTTAAAAAAGATCCTGAAGACTCAACAACTGGTGCTACCTGGGTTATTTAAATTTTGGTTAAAACAATTCTGTGGTAGGTAGGTAGACAGAGAATTAATTCAAAAATCACAATTGAAAAAGAAAGTACTGTCTGAGTCAAGTGAGTGCTTCTTCATTGAGTGCTATTATTTCTGTCTAACTCTCTAATGTTTATATTAAGTACGCTATGTCAAGAAAACCCAAGTGCCCAAATATGCTACACAAACATGTTGTGTGAACCTCTTTGTATTCTTTCATGTTTGAAGGTCTTTCTGGATTTTAAAGTCTTATCCATTTACAGTAATTTGATCCAGTACTTTGGGGAATACTATTATTCAGAAAACTATTCTTCTCAAAGGTCTGATTTCAATAATAATTAGCTTCTCTGAGGATTTCTATAGATAGGTCATTATGACAACCAGGTATTCTTCACATAAATAAACCTTGCTGCTTCTGAAACAAAAAGAAGGGAATAGAGTGCTCTAAGAACAAAGACATAAATGGTGTCAATTAGAAACAGGTCTAACAGTGTCTAAAAGCTGAATTTTCAAGGTATTTTACCTAGCTCTCCAGAATATAATCAAGTAAGCAAACAAGCCAAAAAATTCCAAATATGTATAAAGTATAAATCCATGCTAAGTCCAGTCCTATAGGAAATATGACAAGTTTGAAAAGAATGTGGTGGAAAATAAAATGAGTTGACCATCAGAAGCACTATGTTCTATGACTCTTGGCTTTTTACCTCTCAATCTCTCTGTTTCTCCATATATGAGATTAAGACCCCTTACGTTAGTATATGCCCAGATGTAGAAACCAAGTACTATCCTTCTAGTATTAGCTAGTAACCAGAAAAGTTGTATGCAATTATATTAATATAATATCAAATGAAACAAAACACAAATTTTAAAAAGATAATTTTTTTCTGAAAGTTAAAAATAAATGTTATTTATTATATATGTCTTTAGGTTTCCAAATATCTGTGTTCTCTTCTCCTATAACTTTCTGAACTAATACAAGGTTGACATGCCAGGTAGTCCAGTGGGTGCCCTAAAAACCTGGCTTTAAAAAAACATGATGGGGGTCAGCAGGTGACATAATGGTTAAGGCACTGGACTCCCACATGGCCAACTGTGGTTTGAGTTCCAGAAATGGTGGCTTGAAAGTCATGCTGGTGAATGTGTATGCCTGCCCAAAATCCCAAGAGGAGAACCGAGGAGAAGGGGATGTGAGTGGCCATCCCCCCAGGGAGGGTGATGATTTCTCATTTTCTGTCTCTTTGTCTCTCTCTGTCTCTCTGGAGAGTGCACATGCTTTATAGCAAATAAAAAAATTAAAAAAAAACAAAAAAAAACTCTCTTTTTAAAAAACCTGATCATTCAAATATATGCCGTATAATTTTATATTTCAATTCAAAGTTGTCTAATATAAAAATAAGTTAAATTCAACAGTTATGATCTAAATGTAAATTTAGTTTTCACAATACATACAACTTTAGATGTTGCACTCTATAATAGGTACTTACTAGCTTATTCAACAGAAAAACTATTTTGAGTTAGTACAATAAATATAAAATTTCTTACTGTAATATAATTTTGAGGTAATATTAATTAAACTGGTAAAATTCAGGTAGTAACACTATAAGTTTAAAATAGTTACAGATATAAATAATTTTTACATAATTCCCAAATCTGTGATAATAATGACCACTACAGATTTGTATGAGGTATTAATATATACAAATAATTCTGTTTCAATAATATCAAACATATAATTTTTAGAATGTTTTTATTCTTACCATATATTTTGAATGAGTTCCATCATTTAAGTCATAACAACATAATTTAGGCATTATTATCTCTATTCATTATTGTTATTATTATTATTTGTAGATTTTTGCCACAGGGTATATATATTATTGCCAGAGAGAGACTGGGAGCAGGGAGTGAGAAATCACCCCCATTTCAATCCCTTCTTCGTTCTCCTCTCAGGATTTTGGGCATACATGCACGTGTACCTGGCATGATTTTCAAACCACCAGGTCCAGGACTTAAACAATGGTCTCCCATGTGGGAGTCCAACACCTTAACCACCATGCTTCCTGCTGGCCACACTCCATTCATTATTATCAACTCCATTTTTTGGATAAGAAAATTGATTATTCATTTTAATTGGCAGAGGGCATGTGTTTGCCAGGGAGAGAAAGAGAGAGGGAAAAAGCAACCTCCAATGGGGCATGGTCACACCACAATCCTATGACTAGATATTATTCTAACAGCACTGGAAACATTCATCCACAGAAAGACTTGTACTTGTGTCATAATAGCCAACAAACAATCCCATGTCCAATTGATCAATCTAAATACAAACTATGCAATATCTATAAAATGTAATGCTACTCAATAATAAAAGTAGGGGACCAGCAGTTAACATAATGGCTATGTTGCTGAACTCCCATGTAGTTTTGCTGAACTCCCATGTAGTTGACTGTGGTTCGAGTCCCAGACCTGGTGACTTAAACTCATACTGGGCGCATGTGCATACGTGCCCAGGATCCCAAGAGGAGAATGGAGGAGAAGGGATTGCGGTGTGGCCATTCCCCCTGGGGAGTGATTTCTCACTTTCTGTCTCTCTGTCTGTCTCTGTCTTTCTGGCAAGCACACGTGCCCTATAGCAAAAACCTCTAAAAAAAAAACCTAGAAATAATAAAAGGAGCAATTTATATGTGGATCAATTTCGAAAACATTATGCTAAGTGAATGAATACAAGCACAAATGAATGTGTACTGTTTGATTATATTAATACAGAAATCTAAACAATGAAATTTACTGTTACAAAAACAAATAGATCTAAGACAGCTCGGGCCTGGGATAAGGAAGAAATTGACTACAAATGTCATACGGGAACTTTGTTCAGATGATAGAGATGTTCCATATCTTGGAGTATACATTTGCCAAGCCTCATCAAATTGTGTAACTTCAGTTGATGAATTTCATTGTAAATAAATTGCATGTCAATTCAAAAGCAAGGAATGAAAGTGCTAGGCTCCAAAATAAATGTTTGATGCTTATTTTTAGTAAAATAAAGATAGCTATATTTCACAAAATATTTCATCTAATATTTTTCTGGAATATTTGTCTTCCATTATAGTGCTTAAAACATTTTTTAATGTTCATGAAGCTTTGTAGAAACATGACCAAAGCTAGATATAAGAAATGCTATTGTACTACTATCAAAAATACCATTTTGGGGACCAGCAATTAGTGTAATGGCTATGTCTCTGGACTCCCATTAAGTCGACCGTGGTTCGTGTCCTGGACCCGGTGGCTTAAAACTCACGCCGGGCGTGTGTGCGTGTGTGCCCAAGATCCCAAGAGGAGCATGGAGGAAAAGGGATTGCTGCGTGGCCATCCCCTCTGGGGTGATTTCTCACTTTCTGTCTTTATGTCTCTCTCTGTCTGTCTGGCGAGCTCATGTGCCCTATAGCAAAAGAAAGAAAAAAAAAAAAAAAAAAACTCTCAAAAAAAACAAATACTATTTTGAGGCCATGATGGCTCAGTAGTTATGTAACTGGACCACCTGGGAAAGGTCCTGGGTTTGCATCCCAGAGCCACCCTGAACAGCAGGGCATGTGTGTACATGAGTGTGATCTGGGCTGGATGAGACTGGAGGTGAATCATGACGTGAGGACACTGGGGGGGGGGGGGGGGGGTTGCCTCCCTCGAAAGAAAAAAAGGAGAGAAGGGAGAGAGGGAGGAAGTTAGGAAGTTGGTTTTTTCAGGAACCAACTTCTATAAGATTTAAGGATGATGGAGGAGCTACAATGCATACAGGTCTACTCTTAGAATATTATATATAAATAACTTTGGGATCACTAAAATTAATGTTTGTGATCAAAAGCGATTGTATTTCTTTCCACTGCAAATATATATATATACAACTGGTATTCTTCATATCTGAGCTAAGTAATGAGAAACCTAAAGATATGTAAATATAAATGGACATCAGTAAGCTGTCATTTCTTTCCCTCAAAGAAAGTCTTAAAAATAGAATGGGGGGACCAGCAGTTAGCGTAATGGCTATGTCGCTGGACTCCCACGTAGCCGACCGCGGTTCGAGTCCCGGACCCGGCGGCTTAAACTCACGCCGGGCGCGTGTGCGTGTGTGCCCAAGATCCCGAGAGGAGAATGGAGGAGAAGGGATTGCGGCGTGGCCATCCCCCCTGGGGGGTGATTTCCTGCTTTCTATCTCTCTGTCTCTCTCTGTCTGTCTGGCGAGCGCACGCGCCCTATAGCAAAAACCTCTCCAAAAAAAAAAAGAAAAAAAAAAAAAGAATAGAATGGGAAAGGAGGAACTCCTACAATTAATTATGAACCTTTAAGATCCTCCGTGTATTAGATATTATTCCCAATACAGTCACTGTAACTTCATGAAGTTGGAAACACATTACGCTTAGCTTTCTAAAATTTTTAATAGATGACTAACACTATTTTATCAACAATTCTGATTTCCCACTATAATTAGTCCATTAATAAATGACTTTTTAGATCAAATGACTGTGAAGTAATAAAATTATGTAAATAAAATGTAAACAAAGATCAATCTGAGATGATTATTTTTTCAACTAGTGCCATGTGGTTTCTTCATAATTGCACCATTTTATGAAATTCCCAGACAAGTTAAATCAGGGATCAACAATTATTTAGGAAACTCCTCTGTTCTACAATACTATGCTCCATGTGGGAGGATAAACAAAGACAGAATGAGATCCCAAGGATTTCAACTTTAGAAGAGGAAACAAAACACAGATATACAGATTCAGAAACACATTACTAATCTCAGTTTTTCAGGGTCACATGGGCACACATTTGTTCCCTTAAATTAATAAGCCTATTCAAAATGTACCTGTCAATGTATAGGTTGACTTCTTGAGACCCCATTCTCTGAAAAAATATAATGAAGTATATTTTTCTGCTCTTAATGAACCCAGAAGCCCTTATTTCTTTCACAACAGTATTAATTTTGAAAAATGTACACCTCACAGAGATTTTTAAAAATGTAAAAAGGCAGGAAAAGAAAGGAGATAAACAAAGACAAGGGGTAAAGTAGGCATTTAACAATGTATCTGGAAAAGTGTACCAACACCTCAAATTTATAAAGTCAGAGGCAAAGCATGTAATTTGAGTTAACAAACAAAACCTTCGAAAATACAGTAATGCATTCCCAACTGCAGATTCCTTTCATGTAAAGTTCTAGTGAATGAAGACATATTACTGTATGCTTTTGCTACCTAGATAATTCAATTGCACTCTAAGTAATTACAATTGGTAATAATTAGAGTGGGAGCTAGAAGTAGGAATATAAAAAGAGGATAAAGCAAATACAGAGCAGGTTAAGAAACTTTTGCTGCATCAATAGCAGTTTTACTACTTTTTGCCATGTAAGAAAAGTTTGTCAGTGCATATATAAAAGATGCTTCCAATATACATTCAAGTCATTTCACTAGCTCACCTTGACACTTAGGTGGTAAAATAATAGGAGTCAGTAACCACAGGTCATAATAGCAGAAATTGAGACAGGATGATGAGCTGAAAAGGGCCTCTTAGTATAAATATTATGTACAAAGAAAGCAAAATAAATTTGCAGCAATAGCACTGAAATTGAGAGAAATAAAAAGGCTAAGAAGTGTCTAACGATCAAGTGATTACAAATTGAATCATTTCAAAATGCTCCTTATTAAAATGCTCATTATAAGGTGTGTAATATGCTATCTCTAACCTTTTTTGTATGTATTTCAGTCTTACGTGCTTTATTTTAGTGCATCCAAAATTGTATATTTGACAAGGTATTTCCAAATGGGTCCTAAATTACAACAGTAGCAATGAACGTAATGGATCATGGTTAAGTGTTCTAGTTTCAAGTTGGTAGATGGTAATGCTTTAGGACGATGTAAAGGAAAATGTAAGTTTCATATTTTAACATGTTGCCACTTGAGACCGTTGGGTACATCCAGACCGAGATTTTTACACCATAGGTAGTCTCAAATAGGATCTTTAGTTCAGAAAAAAGACCTAGGTGGAAAATAATTGCATCTATGGGATGGAATGGTGAATATTAACATTTTGTGACTGAAAATATAAAGATGAGTCATCTAGAAAAGCAACTAAGGAAAGAATAAAAAGGAAAAAGTGTTATAGATGCCAAAATAAGAGAAGGATTTATTAGAATTGAAATTTTTTTCAGTCTAAGAGTACAAAGTACACAAAGTAGGATACTACACTGTATTACCTAGCCTTTATATTGTGGGGAAAAGTCTTTAAATATTAAGGATAAATATACTGAAACAATGAAAAGTTAATACAAAAGAACAAATATCTGAAGGTTTCAGCTCTGGAATTAGGGAACAGAATTCTTCTACAAAGTCTTTAAGACAAATTACAGTGCACATAAAAATGCTTTGAGCTAAACACTCTTAGAATTAATAAACTCCTTAGTTATTCAGTATAAAATCATACCACTTATACCAAAGATTCATCTACATTCTACAGAGGTAAAAAAAAATCTATTTTCTTTCTAAATGATTTCTGAACTATGGGAGAAAGTTTATGATGATTAATAGAGGGCTGCCTAAAAATATGTGCTTTGAGAAAAAATATAATCTTTTTATACATAAAGATGATATTTCAGACCAATTCTCAGCAAAAGTTATGTTTTGAGTTGTTTTTCTCCCAGGGAAATTACATGTTATATTAGATTTTCTAGAACCTTCTTATGAGAAGCACATCATCTTTAATTAAATGGTTAGCTGGAGGTAAGGACAGAATATATGAACTGCTTCCAGGCTCTCTCCACTCTCAGCTCACCTTGAGTTTAGTGCCATGAAAAACTCTTAAATGCTGCATCTAATAATAATTTCATAGAGATAATATTTTAGAAATTTTAAACCAATATATTCTTCCATTTCCCTTAAATTATGGTGCCTTGCATTTCCCTGCCTATTCATGGATAAGTTAGGGGAATCTCCAGGTAGTGAGTCTTGTTTCTCATTTTCTTTGTTACTAACTAAAAATGATTGAAACTGGGACCAGCAGTTGGCATAATGGCTATGTCACTGGACTCCCATGTAGTCCACCGCAGTTCAAGTCCTGGACCTGGTGCCTTAAACTCACGCAGGGTATATGTGCATGCGTGCCCAAGATTCCAAGAGGAGAATGAAGGAGAAGGGATTGCGGTATGGCCAACCCGGGGGGTGGGACGGGGGGGAATTCTTGCTTTCTGTCTCTCTGTCTCTCTCTGTCTTTCTTGCAAGTGCACATGCCCTATAGAGAAAACCTCTCTTGGGACCAGCAGTTGGCATAATGGCTATGTTGCTGGACTCCCATGTAGTAGACCGCGGTTCGTGTCCCAGACCCGGTGGCTTAAAGCTCATGCTGGGCACGTGTGTGTGTGTGCCCAAGATCCCAAGAGGAGAATGGAGGAGAAGGAATTGCAGCGTGGTCATTCCCCCTGGGGGGTGATTTCTCGCTTTCTATCTCTCTCTCTCTCTCGCTGTCTGTCTGGCGAGCGCACGCGCCCTATAGCAAAAACCTCTCAAAAAAATAATAAAAATAAAGAAAGAAACAGCTCAGAGAAGGATCTGAGTGGAGAAGACTTGATATAGCCTCTCTCAAATTTCCCATAGTTGTAAGGACAGGTTAGAGAACAAGAATGGTACCAGATTCCCAAAGTCCTTTCAAAGGCGAGTGGAACTTAGCTGAAAATAAATAATGAACTCAAGTGATTAAGGTCATCAGGTTAGTCATTTGAGTTAAGATATATTTGACTCCAAAGACTGTTATCTCTCTTTCTCAGGATCCTAGGATAGGTTCCAACCATCTATTAAAAAAAAGAAAAAGAAATTCTCTCATCTAGTATTCACCTGTTCCAAGATCTTTAACCCTATCCCTCTTAACTCTATAACACTGAACATGCACTTCTTGTCTTCTTAATTATTGCTACTTTTCACCTCAGTGCCCTTGCTCCTACCGGTCTCCTTCCCACTAGGTCATGTGCATTGCTAGTTTCAAAACCTAATAATGTCACCTAAATTATCCCTTGGTGAAGTATAATGTACTTTCTTAGAAAACAACTTGGCAACCTATACAAAAGCCTTTCTAAAAGAGAGCCTTATCCAGTAATTCAATTATTCACAGTAAATATAAACAAGGATACAAAGATTTTTAAAAATTATTTGTTTAATTTTATTTATTATTACTATTATTGCTATTTTTAATTTGCTACAAGGCACAGGCTCTCACCAGAGAGAGAGAGAGAGAAAGAGAGAAAGCAAATAGGCAGGTCTGGGACTTGAACAGCTGTCAGCCACATGGGAGTCCAATATCCCAACCAGCATCCACCTGCTGGTCCCAATAAAAGATTTATGCATAAAGTTATTCATCAGAGGGACCAGCAGATAGTGTAGTGGTTATATCACTGGACTCCCACATAGTTGTCTGTGGTTCAAGTCCTGGACCCGGCGGCTTAAAACTCATGCTGGCACATGTGCATGTGTGCCCAAAATCACAATAGGAGAATGGAGAAGGGATTGAGGCATGGACATTCCCTCTGGGGGGTGATTTCTCGTGTTCTGTCTCTATGTCTCTCTGGTGAGTACATGTGCCCTATAGCAAAAATCTCTCTAAATTTTTTTAATGAAATAAAAGATATTCATCAGAACAAAATCATAACACAAATTAGTGGGAACACACTAGTGAAAACAATCTAAATGAGTCCTGGACTCAGCAGCCTAAACCTCACGCCAGGCACATGTGCGGGCATGCCCAAAATCCTGAGAGGAAAACAGAGAAGGGATTGCGGTGTGGCCATCCCCCTTGGGGATTGATTTCTCACTTTCTGTATCTGTGTCTTTGTACCAAATGCATACATCCTTCAGTAAAAATCTCTCTCTAAAAATCAAATAAATTCTCTAAAAATAAATTATCTAAAAATATAAAATAACCTTAAATTTTGAGTATATATAAGATATGTAATGTGTATATATGTGGATATAAAAAAGTGCATAAAACTGTTTATCTATTCATTCATATTTTTCAGTGCTCAATCATTTAAAATACACACACTCTCTAAACAAAATAGACATGGTCCTTACCCTATGGACTCAATAATCTAATGAGGAAGGTACATTTAACAATTAAAACAAAATTTATTTATACATTTTTTGTTTATTACCTGTCTCCTTTATAATAGCAAACAACATGACAATAGAGATAATATTTGTCACTTGTATCCACAGCATCTACCTAAGTATTGGATTATAAATACTTCCTAAAAATAAGAAACCCAGAGAGAACCTAAAATATCTTAGGATGTTTAAGGTTTCTTGAGAATATGTAATGCCATTTAAGTTAAGACCTGGAGAGTAAAAATTAGCCAGGTGAAGTGGGTTGAGAAGACTATTCCAACCAGAAAATGGTTACAAGTAAAAAAGTTTCATAGATATGAACAATGATTATCTCCAAGTAATTATTTAAAAGTGATTTCTTTTTCAGATTTTCATAAATAAACATGTACTTTTTGGTAATCAAAGAAACAATACTGTGAAAAAGATTTAAAATCTCTGACTTCATGGAGATTACCCTGATTCTACATGTTTCTTTTATTACTTTGAATTGTCTCTGCATTAACATACAACATTGAAAAAATTATTGCAAACTCAATGTTATACACTAGAAATTGTCTCATATCTCCTCCTGGATATTAAGTCCTTTCAAGTCAATTTTAGATTTTTTTCTTTCATTTGTTTTATGTTACCCATAGCACTAGTATTGTGCAATACACCAAATATGTATTTTGAAGTTGTTTACATAATCTACATATGAGTATAAACAGTAATTGAACCAGACACCCTATTCTGATCTTAGTTATTGTAGCTAGTGATTGCTCCAATGACTTTACAGATGTAGATCCAGAAGAATCAACAAGAACTATAAAATTTTCCTTTTGCTATCTTTGTTGAAGAAATTATCTTATTCGATAAAAAAAAAAACTTTATACCTGAATTGAAAAAAATTAATGCTATGTCTCATCCTAAAACCTCAGAGACAGATATTTAGATTTCTTTCCAAGATAGAGAGAAAGGGAAAAAATATTCTGATAGTCAAAGTAACAATGACTACAGTTTTTTAGACTCATGCCAAGTGTTATTTTCATACACTTTGTGTTGGTTAACATAATAATCTATTCTTGAAACTAAAAGTCAATTTGGGGTCAACCTTCTTTTCACATGGCAAGAAAGTTCTTAAAATTAATAGTTTAAGTTTCAAGTAAACGAACTGGATTTTAAAATGCCACTATACATCTTTCAACACCTTTAAATTAATACAATGTAACGTGAAATCTGTACGCTTTGTGCTTAATACTCAGCATATATCTTTTACTGTGTTAGAAGTCATAAGCATCTGATCCTTCAGTTCTACCACTAAGTTAATCCTAGAGAACAGTCATATCGACTTTCTAAATTACAGCCAAGTTTTTTTAAGTGTCAACAATCAACACGGTTTGGTTCTTTGGTAAATGTTTATGACATCGATTTAAATAGGTGCACGGCATCTGTGAAATTTGAGTTGCTGGGCTCTAAAGCTATCCATGAAATATTTTCAAAGCCAGAAGCATCTTTGCCAAAATAAATCATTTAATAGACTTACCCATTCACTCTTTGATGTGAATGAACCTTTTTATTTTCAATAACTGTATGACATTCCTAACACTGCCATAGCAAAGCACCACAAATTTGGTGGCTTAAACCAACAAAAAACATATTCTCTCAGAGTTCTGGAGGCTCGAAGTCTGAAGACAAGGGTTCAGCAGGGCCACACTCCCTCTACAGGTTATAGAAGAGAAACTTTCCTTGTTTCTTCCTAACTTGTTGTGGATTCGGCTGTGCTTCCTGTTTTTTGTTTGTGCATTATCCCATCTCTATTTCCAAAGTAATATGAGCCTTTTTCCTGTGTCACTCTCTCTCCTCTCTTTGTTATGAGGATGTAAGTCATTGGATTTAGGGCCTATCCTACCCCAGTATATCCTCATCTTAGCTAATTACATTCACAACGACCCTATTTCTAAATGAGTTCACATTCTGAGGTTACGGTGAACACAAATTTTGAGCAGATACTATTTAATTGGTTGCAATAGCTGTATATTTATTTTGTGTAATTTTAATCTGTAAAACATGTTCCAGCTGTCAAATTCTGTGATTCCATAATTGTGAGACTAAGAATGAACCTATATCTATCATAAAAGTGCACATTAGTTTTCTCAAAATTACCAACCATCTAGTAGATGAAATAAATATTTAATACCAAATCAAGCCATCCTCTATATAAAAATGTCAGTATCTCCTCACACTTTTGGACTTTACTCATGGTTTTTTTTTGTTTGTTTGTTTGTTTGTTTGTTTGTTTGTTTTTTAAGAGAGAGAGATTTTTGCTAAGAGAAAAAGAGAGACAGAAAGTGAGAAATCACCCTACGGAGGGGATGGCCGTGCTGCAATCCCTTCGGCTCCAGTCTTCTCTTGAGATGTTGGACATTGCACACACACATGCGACCAGTGTGAGCTCAGGACAGGGCGTAATTACAGACAACTAAGGAAGCAGCTGTACTTGAGACTAGGGAGCGGTACCAGGGATAAAACCAAAGGAGAATGTTGATACGCAAAGAATGGATGCATTCCTCTTGAGTAGATTCTCTGAAGTAAAACTACTCGATCAGATGGTAAACTTGCATTTAACTTTAAAAAAAAAAACACAAACTGACTTATCAAAGTGACTACAATTTCATACTCTTACCAATAATACATGAGGGTTCCAGTTTCTCCACGTCCTTGTGAATACTTAACATTTTCTTTTTAACTATAGTCATTAAAATTACATTGTAATATAATCTGCTTTACCTTAACGACTACTGATGTGCCAGTCTACTTGGTGGGAGGTATAGAAAAGTGAGAGATGCAAACATCCTACCCTTACAGCATTTAATGTCAGAGAGAAAGAGAGAGAGAAACAAAAAGGAAACAGCAACATAATACATCAAATACACACACACCATATATCATGTCCTTAATTAAATAGTTTCAGGAAGTTTAAACACACTCCCTTATGAACAAAGAGTTTTGGAGATTCATCTAAGCAAAGCTCAAGATTATATTCAAGTCACCAACTTGTCAGGACTTTCCTCAGTATACTTCTGGTCTTTAAAGCAATCATTTAAGACATTCTCTCAACTACTTCGCTTTCATTGAAAGGCATTTATGGTAGTAGAGAGTATAAAGTAACTCTGCATTTAAGTTTTTTCAGGGAAAAAAAGGACCATTTTAGGAGTATTTTCACAATGATTTCAACAATAGATTTTTCTGGCAAATTACATCAATCGCTTTTTCCTAGACCTTTAAAATTGTCAAATGAGTTCTATAAAATGGAGATCAAGGCAGAAAGACTTCCTAGCAATCAGTAATTTAACTTCTGTTAAATAAAACCAAATAGTTCTATATACCCTGGCCTCTGTGATTGGAAGGCCATACAGATGAGCTACACACAGGAATAAATTTTCTGTAACCAAGTGTTAAATTACTTTTATTTTTCTTTTAAGTCCTTCAGATGGCCTACCACTGAACCCAGTATAATATGAAATAGAGGCAAGGAAATATGGCCTTTTGAATCATGTACAAAGTTGAAAAACATTCTTAAAAACCCTTCTAAGAGTTTAGGAATTATCATCCAGGTCTTGCATTTGTAATAACTCCATTACAGAGATGAGAGCAAATATACTGTGCCATTCATAGAAAGAAATACGATGCTGGGATTGAATGTTGGAGCAGCAGTAAAACATGATGCTCTGCAAGGTTGACCCACATGGGAAGGTTCAGGGTTTGCATCCAGAGAGCTCTCATAGTATACTGAGTATGAAGGTTTCCACGATCCAGGACGGCTTAGGGCTGGGGGTAAATTGCAGCATCATGACCCCACTGGGTGTGCCTCTCTCTTTGTTTCTGTTTCTCTTGCTCATAAAATTAATTAATTTTTTAAAAGAGTTGGAGAGGTGTTAAGGGCATTATTAGCACCAAACTGAGACTTTTACTTAAAAAGAAAATAAGATTTCACATTTTAAACAATGAAAGAAAACAAGATTAGGCATTTTAAGTAAGAAAATGATTTAATAGTAATACCTATGTGGCCAGCTGGTTACATGGCAGTTGGAGCAGCTGGATCCCACATGGCCGACTACTTGGTTTGGACTCTCGACCTGGCAGCATGAAAAACACACTGGGCAAGTGTGAGTGTTTATGTGTGTGTGTGTGTGTGTGTGTGTGTGTGTGTGTATGTGTGTATGTGTGTGTGCCCAAAATCCTGAGAGAATAGAACAAAAGGAATTTCAGTGTGGCTATTCCCCCAGGAGGGTACTCTCTCACTTTCCTCTCTCTGTCTCTTTCTGCTGAGTGCATGCACCCTTCAGCAAAACTTTAAAAAATAATAGTAATACCTATGGTTAAAAAAAAACATATTTTATTCACTTAGCCACTTAGTACTACTTAAACATAAACTGTTGGACAGACACTGTGTATAAAAAGAATTACACCTTCCTTCTAAAAGATTATAGTTCAGTAAACGATAGTCTTAAGAACAATGAAACTATAGGTCTCTAAGAGCTGCTAACATTTATTATCTACTATTGGCCAGATATCATGTTTACACAGAGTATCTCATTCAATGCTCAAGCACACCAACAAGGCAGATAAGATAATTATTCCCATTTTAAAATTAACCAAACAGGTTTAGGGATATAACTTGCCCAATGTTACTCCAATCACCTCTCACTGAATCAAATGGCCTGTATCTCAAACCACAGAGACAGCTGTACTACCTCTTACACCATTGCTATCAATATGAGGATTTTTTTTTTAAAATTTAAAAGCAAGTACGGAATAGAGTGCTGGTTTGCCAGAGAGAATCAGAAAAGCCTTCACAGTTTGCTCTAAAAACTTCACAAGTATATAGACAGAAAAGCATTCTAGGTTGGGAAATGCAAATAATGTTTGAGAACAGCGAATTTTCAGGAACATAACAAGAATAACAATGGTATTATTTTTCTATGGCTGTTGTTACAAATTATCACAATTTCTGTGACCCAATATAATAAAAATTATTATCTGACAATTCTGGAAGTGAGAAGCCCAATACCAGTATCACTGGGCTAATGTCAAGGTGTCAGGTGGGTGACTCTGCCTTCAGAAGCTTCAGAAGAAAATTCAGTCCCTACCTCTTTCAGCTTCTTATAGTTGATATCATTCCTTGGCTCAAGCCTAATATCTTGAAGTCTCTCTGTGTCTATATAAAGCCTTCTTGCTTCCAAAGATCAATGTAATTAACCTCAAGTCCCTCCCCTCACCCCCAGGACAATCTTGTTATCTCAAAATCCTTAATTTCACTCACAAAGACTCTTTTCAAAATTAGGTAATATGTACAGGTTCTAAGGGTTAGGATCTGACATCTTGGGTTGGGGGTGGGGGCATTTTCAGCTACCGTGACAGCCACAGTGGAGTCCAGGTTGGTGGTGATGGAGGACTCATAATGGTTCAGGTGGAAAGAGTAAGATAGCAGGAAGCAAGAGGCTATGTTGGTGAGCAGGGGCCAGATGGAGCCACAGAGAAGTTCAGATTTCATTCCATAGGTAATGAGTACAAATGAAGTGTTTTGATCTGCACCATAACACTGTGATGCTTGCAGACCACTACAGAGTTAATATTGAAGAGTGATTGATAGGTGGCTGGAGATGATTAACACTCAGTTATTCAGGGGGAAAAGGAAGGGATGGATAAAATATGAATATGGCTATTACTGACTGGAGATAGAAAAAAAGACCAGGAGGAAATCAGGATAGTGCCTTAATTTCCAGTTTGGACAACTGAATAGACAGTGGTGATGATAACTGTGGATCAGAGCAAGAGTAAAAGGGAAGGAAGAGTTCGGCTTTGGACCTGGTGGTGGCATCCAAATCGACATTCTGGGTCAAAAGAGATCTGTAAGTCTGGAGCACAAGATAAGAATTTAGAACTTTAGATGTGTTCATCTAAATTTAGAAACTTAGAAATTTAGATGTAGGGGAGCCAGCAAGTGCTGTGGTAGTTAAGGGCACTGGACTCCCACATGACCAACCATAATTCAAGTCCCAGACTTGGCGACTTGCTCAATTCCTCTCTCTCTCTCTCTCTCTCTCTCTCTCTCTCTGTCCCTCCTGGTCAAAAGAAATTTAGATGTCAGAACCATTGACCATGTGTATGGTTGAATCTATTTAATAATTTGATGCAGTGAAAGTGCTTTGATTGCTGGTATCAACGTGGTCCCGTGCAAGTCCTCCAGCACTTTTATTGTTATCACAAATGCTTTGCACTTGGTCATTGTTGAGTTTTAGCCACATAAAACATTTCTGATTAGTTCATTTTATTTAGACATTACCCATGCCACTTTGGAAAATTATATTATTAAAATGAGGGCAGAGAAAAGAGAATGTCTGATGTTCTATTTATGCCTTATTATACATGGGGGCCCAGAGCTAGGGACTAATAAATGCTGAAAGATAAGTGCCAATCCTAAAAGGCTGTGGGAAGTAAAAATTACTTATATGAATCCTCTATAGAATGGATGATGAAAAATCACCCTAGCTCGGTGTCCTTAAAACTTCATCTCATGACTGCCCAAGCTCCACATCATTTCTCCTACAAAATCACATCACGAAACTGCAGTATTTCTGTGCTGCTGAAAAGGAAGAAAGAGATCATCACCTTATGAGAGCACAGGGCACACTCAATAAATGTTGTTGAAAAGGGAGCACCAGGCAGAAACAGAGAACAAAAAAGCTACAGGAAGATTGCAGATCCTGAGGGTTTGACAAGGAGGTGCTTCTGTGGCCATCAAATCACTATTCACAGATGTGTTGTTCTGGGCCAGAGAATCCTACTCTGAGAAACATAGCCTCAGCCATTAGCCCCAGGAGACATCAATCACTCCTGCCAAGATACAGTTAGCTCAGGAGGGAGTTTGAAACTTCACTGGGTCAAAATTGCTTCTAGACAGATTTCCTTAATCTAATCTAAACTAAAACTTGAGAAAAATCAAAGGTATTCTACATTCCTCCAAATTCAAAATCTTACCTAATAGGTCCAGCCCTATTTCGATCACTTTTATTTTTCAAGGAAAAAAGTCCTTTGTTCCAATGCAAATGGGTTATGGATTGCTTTCTATAAGACATTCCAAATTCTGACCAACTGCTCACATTACTCTTTCTACCTAGAATGTCTTCTCTTTCTTAGACTTCCAAAGTTCAGCTTTCAGCTTGGTTTTCCTTAATTCATGAAAATTTTCTGAGACTATGCCTCTTCAATATTTCTGCCATAAGAGTTTGAAATTTGGAACTCAGCAAATGCTGTCTTGCATATATTTATTTTATGTATATGTTCTATGCTTCTAACTAGATTATCATCCTCATAGATGGAATCAGCATATAATATGTTATTGTGGTACCAGTGTCCGACAGGTCTCAGTAGATGAAGATGATAAAAATGACTTCAAAGCAGATTCCAAAATATCCTTCAGTTTACAAAGATTTTTTACAAAATTTTGTTAATCTGTGTAATTCTCTCTTAAGATTTTCACCTTTCTTAACAATATAGTTTTACTTTCATGTCTTACATTTTCTTGTTGTCTTTGCTTTAATAATTCTATTCTACTTCTCAAATTTTAACACTGAATTTAAAAAAAGATTATTTTCCAAAATAAGATTGAATCTTTATGATAATTTTCACAATATCTTATCATTATTATTGAAGGAAAAGCATAGTAACTAAAAACTGGTCTTGTGTGCTATTTTGCAAATATAATTTGCTTTACACAAAAAATAATACATCCTAATTTTAAAAAATAACTAACAGGATTTGATCTTTTTACATTTAAGATGCTAACTGGGTAGAGGTTTGCAAAAATGAATGAAAACAAATTTTAATTACAGCTATACTCCAGAACTCTTTATGAATAAGTCAAAATACCATTGATATGCTTTTATTCTATGACTTAACTAAAGGTATATTAGCAAATGTAACAGGACCAGAGTTAGGCAGTATCTATGAAATAAGCTAGCTCAAAAGTTCCCACAGGGTATTCCAAACATAGTGTCACTGCTGCTGATGGACATAACCAAGTCCTTGTAGAAAATAATTGAAATAATTTATTCTAAACACAAAATTAAGTGACCAGACTCAGGAAAACACAAATCATTTTCCAAGGTGCTCAGATGCAGAAGGTTTTTTAAATTTAGTCCTGAGAGCAGGTGACACACACAGTTGCAGATTAGCATAAGGAACTTTTGCATTGGCTTGGCCCAAAAAGGTGAAGTATCTGGAAGTGGTAGCATGTAGGTTAGAGGTAGGTTCAGAAATTCAAGGGTTAGTGGTTGGTTAAGAACACAAGTCTATGTTCATGAAAGACTTAGAGTCAGTCGGCAAAGAAATGCTTGTGTTTTACTTAAACAAAGATAAGAAAGCTCTACCAAGTATTATAAAATGCTATGCCAGGAACAGGATGTTGGGAGCACCCCACATTCACTGGCCCAAGGCAGCCTGCCGGTAAATTAATGTTTATAGATGTGACTCCCCCAGGCATCTTAAAAAGTATCTTAGAATAGGAAAAGAAGTCAGAATTTCACCCTCACTACCAAAAATGGTTCTGTAATCCCACTGGTTCAGGAAATTCTCTTTGCTTTCTTCCCACTTTTGGAAATATGTGTCAGGAACACAAACTCAAAGAAGTCTAGCAGGAAGAAAACCTCTTCAGTTTTATAAGCATATTTAACCATGAAAATTTTAACATCAGTAATGCCTATTAACAGCCTACGAATCAGAACTAGCAGTCACAACACCATTTAGGCAAAATTGCTTTGGTATAATACTCTTATTTTTAAAAATTAAAAGAGAGCGAGAATCACAGAAGTTAAATAGTTGACCCTGCAAACACTCGAGACAGTCTCAGAGCCAAATACACTCAAGTCTTCCACTTCCACCTTTCTTCTATTCTTCATTCTTCACATCTAAGGTATTTACTGTAATTCAAAGTATCCCCATCTAGTCTAAAAATGCATTAAAAAAAAAACACTAATATATATTTTGAGCATATCCAGAGCTTATCAGTTACCCTTTCTAAATTTCTGTAAGTGCCTCCTTGTTTATAAAATTAAAAACATTGAATCTGAGAGCAAATAATCTGTGACTTCTACGATAAATCAGGGTCTCAGCATGTTTTAATCAGCAGCACCTATAACTAGGTTTAAGCCATTTCTAGTTCACATAAACCCTCTGACAAACTGTGCTACCATAAAGCTCCTATGAATTTATTTTTAATGCCTAGTTTGAGATTTCTAAGAAATACTAGAGCTTTTATGAAGGCATTAGAGGCAGAATCCTTAATGAGGTAATACATGAGAAAATGAATTCAGAAGAAAGATTCCTAAGATTGGAGAAGTCATGCATCATATCTAATGTATGCCCCAGGAATTTATTATTTAAAGCAATATTAGTGAGGTTTCAATCTGTGAATTTCAATAAGAAATTCATTTCATAACTATTATTCCCATCATTGATAATTTTTCATACATGAGAAGTTCTCCTTTAAATGAGAAAGTTCTGAATTTCTAAACCAAATGTATTTCAGTGGCAAGAATATACTACACATCTAATATTCAGGATATTTGTCTTAAAAAGATATTTAGAGCACATTTTTCAGTTTAAAAGATGCTGATTTATTTAGCAGGTTATCTGGGAATGTGATCTGAAGTCCAACAGCAACTTTACTTAAGCCCAAAAGAATGTAAAGTCATAAAATGTATGGCTTCACAGAAAACATAGATGTGAACTGACTGAGTAAAATTAATAAAATAACAATAAACTTTTTTCTCTTTAATTTATGTATTTACGTGGTTTGTTAGTATATCTTAATTTATCAATAAATCTCTAATATAATAAAAATTAACCATGTTCTATCTGAGATGTTAAGGTATTATTCTCTGAATAGCATAAGAATTTATATGTTAAAAAAAAAGTTATCTACCTTCTTCTCTAGCCTGTCTTAATCAAGCAGTTATGAGCGGGGAAAGGCAGATAAGAGAAAGACGTAGGTTAAGATTCAACTTACCCAATGAGGAGCTGCAAAAGAAAGCAAAGCAGAAAGGGACTTCAACAAATGGGCCAACAAGCTTCATCTAAGTGATGGAGCCCAGAGCCCATGGAAATGCTGGAAGTGGTGTCGCTAGGCTTATCTTGAGCGACTGTGTGATATGATATGGCTTTGTTAAACTGCAAGGAAACTCTATAGCACTACCACCTATTTCTCCTAAGTAAAGATAGCCACTTCCAGCAGTTAGCGTAATGGCTATGTCGCTGGACTCCCACGTAGTCGACCACGGTTCACGTCCCGGACCCGGTGGCTTAGAACTCACGCCGGGCGCGTGTGCGTATGTGCCCAAGATCCCGAGAGGAGAATGAAGGAGAGGGGATTGCGGCGTGGCCATCCCCCCTGGGGGGTGATTTCTCGCTTTCTATCTCTCTGTCTCTCTCTGTCTGTCTGGCGAGCGCACGCGCCCTATAGCGAAAACCTCTCCAAAAAAAAAAAAAAAAAGATAGCCACTTCCACCTCAGTGAGGCTAATCTTCAAATTAATTCTCTATTCCTGAATAAAATAGGCATTCTCAGTAGATTATTTCCTTGTATTCCTAGACAATATTCTAAATTTTCCAACATTTTTTGTCTGCTTATGATAGACAGCACTCGTGTATGAGAGAGAGAAAAAATGAAAGAAAGAGAGAACATGTACCCTGGACAGAGTCTCATCATACCACAATCCTCCTTCCCAGCCCTCTGTCTCCAAGATTTCTGGTGCCCTTATGCATGCCTGGCATGTTTTCAGGTCCACTCAGGGATCCAAATCCACAGTCAGTCATCAAGGCTTCCAGCATTGCAGTCTAGTATGCTACTGACCACATCACGTAGGCTGGGTCTCCAACATTTTTTCTTTTTGAAAATTGTTTTTTCTTTTACATGTAGCATATTTGTGGGATCTCTCCTACTGGATATCTCTACTGTGCAAATCTATGCATGAAACATATCTCAAAGCACCCGCATTTGTGGGTTTCAGTCATGTTTCATCCATTTCTCATTATTAATCTTCCCATCTCAAATTAGTTGTAATTTCCTAGGTTTTTCATGATTTGAAGACAGTGAAAATAGTTTTTTTTTGATTGTCTGGACTTATTCCTTCCTCAGAAATAATGTAATTTTGTCTTAAGGCTTCTTTCTCAATCTACTATGCAATGGATATCAAAGATATTCAATGAAAGGGAAGAATTATTATCTACACTTGCATCCCTCCTTGAAAATTATTTATTGAACAATGTTTAATCCCTTAGTGTCATATGTCACATTACAAATAATGTTTCTAAAACTTATGGAAAATATGAAAATTTTTTATTATATAAAAAAGCAAAACTCCAAATGATTACAACAATTATAAATAAGAGAGATAACATGAGATGATGGATAAATATACAAATAGAAGATAGATGATAGATACACAGATATACACATTTCTACAGAAAAAATAAAAAATTCTTCAAAACCATTTCATTTGGAAATGACATAGAATAGTGTTTTCCTTAGGCTTTTCTTCATTTTTCCCAATAAGTACATAGTATTTCAATAATAAAAAAGCTAAACATTTACTTTGTAGAATACTTATAAACTAGGGAGTAACACATCACTTTCTTCTAAACTGAGATTTCTCTGACTCTAGCCCTACAGCTAGCCAAACCCTCCTGACAATTTAGGGTTCTTCTTGTGTAGGTTGCCTTTACAGATATTTTTAAACACAGAAACATACTCATATAATCAACAAGTAGGCATTTGCAGAGTGATGCCTCAATGTAGATTAAATCAAATCTCATTAACTCTTGCTTAAAATCCTCCACTGACTTTTCACCGTATTAGAATAAAGTCAAAACTTTTACCCAGATCTACAAAGTCCAATAAAATCTGGCCCCTAATTATAATATCACTTTGACTCCCACCCTTGACACCACTCCTAACTTGCTCTAACGCAGCTCCTTTGGCTTACTTGTGCTTTCATTCTGCCTAACACAGAGATCTTCACATGGCTGCCCCTTCCTGTCACTGGTTATCCACTCCGGGTCACCATCCCAGGAAGGCTTTCCTTGACTACACAATTAAACGCTGCCACCCCTGTCTTGTCCTATCATTCCTTTCTATTACTTTCAAAAACTTTTATTACAATAGAAACTTTTGGCATTTATTACCATAGAAACTTCTTGTTTAGTTCCTAATTTACTATTGTTTGTCTACCCTTCCAGGATGCAAATTTTTCACCTTTATGTTCTCCTAACTTAAAGCAGTATCTGATATATAGCAAAAAAACAATAAATACGAGTTGAAGGAATGATTACTGAAGAAAGACAATGATAAGAATAGTAACTGTCTGTGGTACATATTTTGGCTTTAATTCTATAAGCAAACATCATTACACCATTTTCATGATAACCAGTTTCCAGTCTTACTACTTTCATCATATCAGTGTCACTGAGGTAGATTAATATATGAAAATAAATTCAAATATTCCTTAGTAAAACCAAGAAGTGAAGAAAATGTCCACAGGAGAAGATGAATATATAGGGGGTTTTGCTTATCACAGAGAGTAGGGATTAAGGGAAAGTTTGATAATTGAGTCTGAAGAAAGCAATAAAAAGGTAAAACTTGGGTGATGATGGCAAATGACATGAGAGATTTTTGTTTCCCATGGTGAGTGAGGCATAATGGAATTAGTTCAGAAAGTCCTTCTTCTAAAAAGTAGATGCCTGGTCTACCACACATCAGGCAACGTCTTACTAGGGTATCTCCCAGAGGAATGAGTAAAATTAAGTTATTTATGATAATCAATTAAAAGATACCTAAATTCTTTCTTGAAGGTCTATTAGACTGTTAGATTGACTATATGATGACCTGTTTTCTTCTATATCAACATGAAATGCTCTGACATGAGAAAAACAGGCTACATTAAGAACTGAAATATGGGGACCAGCAGATAGCATTATTGTTATGTCAGTTTGATTCCCAGATCTGGCAGCTTAAAACACAGCGGGAGTATGAGTGTGCATGCCCAAAATCCCAAGAGGAGAATGAAGAAGTTATTGTGACATGACCATCCCCCTTGGAGGGTGATTTCTTGCTTTCTTTCTCTCTGTCTCTCTGGTGAAAGCATGCACCCTATAGCAAAAATCTCTAAAAACAAAAAAGAAACTGAAATATATATATTTTTTGATTCTCAGCTAAATATATTTTGCTATAATACACAACAATCCAAGAAAAAATTGCAAACTTTATTATCATGAAACAATCAGCCCCTAAATAATATTTTTCAATGTATTGTAGGTAACCAGTTGTCAACTTACTGTAATGAAAAATGAGACATCAAAAGTGTGTAACATTCTGTAATTTCTTCTGCACATTCAGGTGACAATGACAAATTGCTCAAGTTCTCACCTTGTATTCCCATCACCACTACATGTTTGAAAAATCAATGTATCACTTGTGGCAGAAGATTACAAATGCAGCCCATATTTCTTTTCTTTTTCTTTTTTTCTCCCCCATCTATCCTACAATTTCCCTTTCCTTATTGCTCACCTATTCTTTCCTCTCCCTCTTTACCTGCTCTCTCCCTAAAGCCAATCACATCCTCTTCATGCCTATCCCCAACTCCTCACCTTGCACTGAGAAAGAAGCACTGACCCACTTTTCAAATAGTTTAAGTTCTTAGCTACAAGTTCACAACAGATACTGACTGACACACCCTAGGGTGAAAACAAAACAAAAACAAACCCTGGGAAGCTGGGGCTAGGTAAGGAGAGCAGGGTAACAGGAAAAAGGCATTAAGGAAAGAAGAAGAGATCAGATAAAGGGGCTGAACAGTGCTAGGTTCCAAAGTTACGCAGAAGGTACATAGTGCATTATCAACCTGGCCACATAAACGTGCCAGAAACAAAGAATGGAACAAGGTTGATGGTATTTTTCATCTCTTTATGGTTCTTTACAATATAAAATATTACTGGTTGGGACCAGAAGGGGATGTGGTGGTCAAGGAACTGGACTCACCCATGGCCAACTGATTTGAGTCCCAGACCTGGCAGCTTGCTTTCTCACTTTTCCTGTCTGACTCTCTCTCTCATGAGTGCATGTGCCATATAGCAAATTTTTAAAATTAACAATAATAAATTAAATTAAATTAATAATTCTTTCTAAAAATATTTACTGGTCATTAATAGAATATTTTAAAAGTAACAAATGCAACTATCTCTTTTCTCCAACAGGTTTCTTTGTAATTCCTGTTAATTTGACCTGTTTTCTGAATGTTGGAGCCTGGTAAGCAGAATCAAATCTCAGTGAGATCACAGACTCAAAGAAAATCAAATTTGGGGACCAGCAGTTAGCATAATGGCTATGTCGCTGGACTCACATGTAGTCGACCGCGGTTCGCGTCCCAGACCTGGTGGTTTAAAACTCATGCCAGGCGCATGTGCGTACGTGCCCAAGATCCTGAGAGGAGAATGGAGGAGAAGGGATTGCGGCATGACCATCCCCCCTGGGGAGTGATTTCTCGCTTTCTGTCTCTCTGTCTCTCTCTGTCTGTCTGGCACATGCACCCTATAGAGAAAACCTCTCCAAAAAAAAAAAAGAAAGAAAGAAAGAAAAGAAAAGAAAATTTCTTGGACTTCATTCAAATTAAGTATAGCTTTATTTTTGTTATGGTAGTTGCAAAAAGTAGAATATTGTGTGGGTTGTTGGAAAAGTCATGACACATTTTTGCATAGAAAAAGAGAAAAAAGAAATGAATTTTCTGACAATCCAATAGATTGGCTGGCCCTGTGCCCTAGTGGATATGGGAGTCAGATTCCACATGGACAATTGCGTGGTTTGAATCCCAGCCCCGGCAGCTTGAAAAACAACTCAGCATATGTGCATGCATGTCCCAAATCCTAACAGAATGAAGAAATGTATGAAAAGGGATTGCAACATTACCACATCCCACTGGGGAATGCTGTCTCCTTCTCCCTCTTTCTTTATCTCTCTGGCAAATTTTTTAAAAGTATGATATATAAAATGTTTTATTAATATTAAAGCTATTTTCCTTTTTTAATTTTGTGAACATTTATTTATCAATTAGTTACTTTTAGAACATCTACATGATAGATCACTGAGTAAAACAAAAACAGAAATTGAGTACGAGTACATCCTTTAGACACAATAAAGGTTAATTTTATTATGTGCTAGGTTTCCTGTTAGACGTTTGACATTTTTCAACTCATTTAATCCTCACAAAAAAATGTGATGTTGCAATTACCCTCATCTTACCGATGAAAAAATTGAGGTTGACTCAGAGAAGTTAGACATTTCTAGTAAGTGATCAAATCTGAATGAGAACCAAGATTGCCAAAGAATATCTTTTTGATATCATTCCATCTTGTCTCCCTTCAGAATTCAATAAATATACATAGTCTGTGGGCCTACTTTATGCAAAGCACAAAGGAGAGTATGCTGCAGAACATGAGCATGTGTCAGATACAGACAGCTTATGATCTGGAAGAATAGATGAAACGTGTATGCAAACAGTTATGACAAATGGGAGAAAGTTACAGATGTCAAAAACAAACTCTTTGAATGTTAAGAGAAATGAGATTGTTTCTGGCAGAGGAGGATTAAGTATGATTTTAGGAAGTAAGTGGCATTTAGGTTGGACCTTAAAGATTACAAAATTAATTGCTTTGCACAAACTAGTGGCTCACTAACATTTGGTAGAAGCAACCATTCCACATACCACAAAGGATACTCATGTCATTTGGAAATTAATTTCGAAAATATCCAGAGTGGTTCTAATATCAACCCTAACCTGATTTCAGTTTCTTAAAATGTGTTTAAGGTAAACATCTAAAAGATCTCTGCAAAATTGTGCCTTGAGCTTAAAAGTTTGGAAACTGGGGGCCAGCAGGTAGTGTTGTGGTCATGGTGCTGAATTCCCACGGTTCAAATCCCAGACCTGGCAGCTTGAAAATCACACCAGGCTTGTGTGTGTGAGTGTGTATGTGTGTGCACATATCCACCCAAAATACCAAGAAAAGAATAGAAAGAATTGCAGTGTGACCATTCTCCTTGTGTGTGTTTGGGGGCGGGGGGGGGGGGGCGTTGATTTCTCACTTTCCCTTTCTGTGTCTCTGTTTCTCTCTGGGGAGCATATGTACCCTACAGCGAAAACCTTAAAAAGAAAAAAAAGAAAGAAAGAAACTGGCTCTCTGTAGTCTTGTTACAAATGAAGAATACTTTTTTTTGGTTCACTGAATTGTCACACCTTTATTCTCAGCTTCCATTTTTCTGTATAATAAAATAGACCTTCTCCTCTGAAAATATTTCCAAATTGGCCCATATCAATATGGATATTTTTATCAATAGTAGGGATCAATTATTTTTTCTTCCACAGACCTGATGTCAGTAAGCTTCAGCCAAAATCCAGCCTACAGCTTGATTTCAAAAATATAATTTTATTGAAACATAGTCATACTCATTCATTTTCATATTGTTTATGGCTGTGTTTCATGCTACAATGGTGGAACTGAGTAACCATGACGTAGACATACTGGCACTCAACGACTAAAATATTTGCTATCTGATCCTTTAGAAGGAGAGTTTACAGACTTCTGCCACAGACCATTTGTGCATCAAATATTTATTAAGGGCCCCTAAAGGCAGGTGGTTGAAATGTAGCTAGCATAAGTTGGTTGTTGGCTGAAAGACTATAGCCTCATTTACCCAAGTTAAAAATTAATTTTTACTACAATAGCAATTTAATTATAATGAAAAACACATTATAATTAAATTACATATAAGAAAGAATTTGAAAAAAATTCTTAAATTTATTTCTTCTATGAGAAAACGAGAGAGAAGACCCCCAAAAGGGTCTTCACACTATGATTCACCCCCAGCCTGCCTGGATCGCAGGCACATGTTCACACACCTGGTATGTGCAGGGAGGTCTCAGGGTGCAAGTCTGGGACCTTCCCATGCGGGTACGAAACCACAGAGCATTGTGTTACCACTCTGCTACAAGATGGCCTTTGAAAATATTCATCGTAGACAAAAAAGACTAGCAGAAACTTCGAGGGAGGACTGCCCCCAGTAGCTTCAGCCCCGGGACCCCCAAGCCAGACACCCCTCTTTCAGCCAGGAACGCCCTCAGTTCTACCACACCACACCCCCATCTTTCAACCCCTGGGCCAGGAACTTCGAGGGAGGACTGCCCCCAGTAGCTTCAGTCCCGGGACCCCCAAGCCAGACACCCCTCTTTCAGCCAGGAACGCCCTCAGTTCTACCACACCACACTCCCATCTTTCAACCCGTGGGCCAGGAACTTCTAGGGAGGACTGCCCCCAGTAGCTTCAGCCCTGGGACCCCCAAGCCAGACACCCCTCTTTCAGCCAGGTTCCCTTTTTTTTGTTTTTCCTTTCTTTTTCTGTCCCCTTACCCACGTCTTTCATTTGTAAATTTCTCTCTTCTGATTAACACATAGGAATGCCCTCAGTTCTACCACACCACACCCCCATCTTTCGACCCCTGGCGAAATCGCTAGCGCATGGCACGCGACTTTTTCTTTATTCTACATATTATTTTCTTCCCACTTATTCAGTCCTCACTTCCTTTATCTACACCATCCCTGGCTGTCTAGATAGGTCTAGAATTACAATTTTGAAACATTCTAGCATTTTAAGACTCTCTAGAATCCTCCACTTCACTAAACCACCTGCGAAGAAGGGGATACATTTCTTTGTACACCTGAAGAGAATACTTTTTCTTGGATTACATTACTAAACACAATTGAAGAGAGACTTTGGCTGTCTCCATTCCACATCAGAAAGGAAACACACTTGCTCCTATTCAAAGAAATGTTCTCGTAAAAGGTTTTCAAAGGGAACACATCTCCCAATGGTTAGAAGTAGAAGAACCTCAGGCCTGAATAAAGCAGGAAATATGTTTCCATCAAAGGAACACAGTAACTCCCTTCCTTTTCTTGAAAAAATAGAGGACGTTACCAAAATGTCCGAGATAGAGTTTAGAACAAAAAAAAAAAAAAAAAAAAAAAAGAACATTCATGTTGAACAAGCACTATGAGCTGGAACAGAAAAGAGACAATGAACTACAGGAGATGAGAAAGTCCTTCAATGATATGAAGGAAGAAATTCTGAGGAAGAAGTCTGTAATACAGGAAATAAAAAAACTCTCTCAAAAGTATTAAAAGCAGATTAGACCATGCTGAAGGTCGAATCTCTGATGTAGAAGATAAAACTTCTGACCTAGAGAAAAACACCAAAAAGATAGAGAAAATAACAAAAAAAAAAAACATGAAGATAATATACGAGAATTACTAGATTCCATTAGACATCCTAACATTCGAATAATTGGTATCCCAGAAGATGAAGAAACTAATAAGAGCATGGAAAACCTATTCCATGAAATCTTGGAAGAAAATTTCCCAAGCATAGAGAGGCACTCAAACATCCAGACCCAAGAAATACAAAGGACACCAAATAGAATCAACCCAAGAAGATCTTCCCCAAGGCATATCATAGCCAGACTGGCTAAGACCACAAATAAAGATAAGATACTAAAACTGGCAAGAGAAACGACAAGTGACTTACAAAGGTCACCCCATCAGGCTAACACCAGACTTCTCAACGGAAACAATGCAAGCAAGGAAAGAATGGGAAGATGTATTCAAAGTGTTAAGAGAAAAACAATTTCAACCAAGATTATTGTATCCTGCAAGATTATCCTTCATATGGGAAAAAAAGGTTAAAAGCTTCTCAGACAAACAAAACCTGAAAGAATTTGCAAGCACCAGGCCAGCTCTCCATGAAACCCTGAAGAAAGTACTGTTCCAGGAAAACTAAAGAAGTAACAGCCAGAAACAAAAGAGTAAAAGGCAACTAAGACAATGGCCAACTTAAACGTAGGGACAGATCCATTAACATCGATAATAACATTGAATGTTAATGGATTAAACTCTCCAATCAAGAGACACAGACTGGCTGAATGGGTTAAAAAACAAAAACCCTCTATCTGTTGCCTACAGGAAACCCACTTCATGGATAAAGATATATATAGACTGAAAGTGAAGGGTTGGAAAAAGGTTTTCTATGCAAATGGCAACCAAAAAAGAGCTGGAGTCGCAATAAGACTGCTAGATCTAAAAAGGGAGATAGACTGCAACACACTAATTGTTGGAGACCTCAACACTGCACTATCCCCCCTGGATAGATCATCTAGACAAAAAATAGGTAAAGAGATAAAAGATCTAAACGATATCATAAATCAAATGGACTTAACAGACATCTATAGAACTTACCATCCCAAAACCTCGAGATACACTTTTTTCTTGCCACCACATGGAACATTCTCGAAGATTGACCACATTATTGGACACAAAGCAAGCCTCTACAGATTCAAAAGCATAGAAACTATACCCAGCATCTTCACCGACCATGATGGAATTAAACTTGAGTTTAATTTCAAGAGAAATCCTCAAAAATACTCAAATACATGGAAACTTAATAACCTACTCCTGAATGACTCCACAACTACTGAAGAAATAAAGACTGAAATCAAAAGGTTCATGGAAGCCAATGACAATGAGGACACGAGTTTCCATAATCTTTGGGACACTGCTAAAGCAGTCATAAGAGGGAAGTTCATAGCAATTAGTGCACATAAGATATATATGATAGAATATGTTTATAATTGTAGAGTTTGTCAAGATCAGGCTAAGCAAAATATAAAATCCAGAAGCTTTAAATAAATATATAGACAGATTTGGCTTTGTAAAAAATAAAACTGGTATACCACCAAAAAAAAAGGGGGGGGGCCTAGTTATAGGACAAGAAACAGAGTGGAAGAAAAAAAAGTTGAAATATTTTTAACAAAGTTTTGGTATCTAGAATACACCATCAATTTTTGCTTTTACAGTAGTTTTGATCTATAAAGCCACCATGAACACTGAGTTAGTGAAGACTAAATTATTGCTCCTGGGGAAATACAGGGAAGCTTATGTTCCTCTAAGCCTCTGGTCACATTTTCATTAACTGATCAATACAAGATCTTGTTTTATATGTGTGTCTGTTTAAAGACACCAGTTTTTTTCTATAAGGCACACACTAGTATGCCTATAGTTCTACAAACACCAGGTAGTGCTACACACTTCACCGGGGGCCAATGAAAATAGTAAAATCCTCAAGAAAAAAAAATAAAATAAATTTTTTGAATATAGCACTATAGATGGTGAAAAAAATACTTGTTACAGTATGAGAGTTGAAACAAGAAGGCAATATCACCTTGTTTGACATTAGTTGTAAAGGTGTAGATCAAGTGATTCAATCCTTCCCCACTCTGGGCCTGTCCATGAGTGACCATGAAAGAGCCATGAGGATTGATTTTAAAGTTACTAATAAATTCCAGCAAATAGACAAATTTGCAAATGTGGGATCCAAAAATAATGATTTACTATTTTAAAATATACACAAAAATGAAAAAATGTAAAAAATTAGTATACAATTCACACATAAAGAAATACAAATAAGAAATGAACATCTGAAGAGGGGAGAGTTACTTCTCGCTAATCATCAGGGAAATGTGACATCAAACAGCAATGAGAAATTAAATATGCAACACCAATCAAACGAACAACTCATCTCACAGTGCTTTTCAGCTGTCCCTAACTAATTCTTCCAGAGGAGCAATTTAGATAATTAAAGACAACAGAATCAAAATGCCGGTGCCAGCAGATGGCATAGTGGTAATGTCACTGGATTTCCACACAGTCGTCCGCAGCTTGAGTCCCAGAACCAGTGACTTGAAAATCACGCCGAGCACATGAGCATGTATAGCCAAGATCACAGGAGGAGAATGGACAAGAAGGGATTGTGGCATAGCCATTCCCCCAGGGGAGTGATTTCTCACTTTCCCTCTCACTGTCTCTGTTTCTCTCTCTCTCTCTCTCTCTCTCTCTCTCATCTCTCTCTCTCTCTCTCATATCTCTCTCTCTCTCTCTCTCTCCCTAGCCAGTACACATACCCTAAGGCAAAAAATAAACTCTGAAAAAGAAAAGCCTAAAAAGATACAGACTAAACCAAAACATGACTGAATGAATGAATTCAATTTAAAAAATTGATTCATTGTCATAGGCAAGCAATAATTTTCGTATGGAGAGGTTTTTACTATAGGGCATGTGCGCTCACCAGACAGACAGAGACAGAGAGACAGAAAGCAAGAAATCACCCCCCAGGGGGATGGCCACACCACAATCCTTTCTCCTCCATTCTTCTCTCGGATCTTGGGCACGCACACACATGCGCTCGGCGTGAGTTTAAGCCACCGGGTCCAGGACTCAAACCGCGGTCCACTACATGGGAGTCCAGCGACATAGCCATTATGCTAACTGCTGGTCCCTGGCCTCCATATTTTGACAAAAAGGAAGCAGATAGTGAGTTATTTGCCCAAATTATATAGCCAGTAAACAGTAGTGAGGGCAATTATTTGAACTAAATTGTGAGGCTCTTCTTCAGAGCAGAAATTATACTTAATTTTTACTTGTATCATTTATAATACCTGGGGAAAACAGTATAAAAAATATGAGGGTATAACACACCTATAGAGCTCACTGCTTTCCCCCTTAAATGTAACAGTCAATAAAATTGGTGGGACAAACAGATGGACGCATAAAAGAAAATGAGAATAGGGTGGGGTTCTAAATAAAAAATTATTCTTAACAGGCTATAATTTTTTTAACTTGAGAGGACACATAGTAAATATATTTAGTAATTTATCACTCTAGAAACACTATTAAAATGATAAATCAACTAAATACACTCTAGACAAGAGCGACATTAATAATCACTGATACACTCTTTAATAGTGAAGTGCTACAGTGAAAAATATTGAACAGTAGACCATAAACAGGTTTATTTTCTCATAAGAAGCTGTGCCTTATTTTGCCTTATTTTTTTTAATTTTATGTAAAGTATTTGCAGGGGTTTGGGATCAAACACAATAGAAAAGCAAACTTGAGCTAGTGTCTGAACCTCCTCAAACTCAATTTTCTCAAAGTAAAAATAAGCGGTGAAACAAAGTGAAATAAGGAATCTATGGTACTTATTGCAACTGGGTCATGGCAGGCATTCAATAAATGCTAGATAGTATTATTGACATTACTATTATCATCATTGCTAATAGTAATACTTCTTTAAAAAGATGAGCCTCTCCGGCAACAAAATTTTAGTTAAGTTATAAGAGCAACCGCACAAAATCATAAAAACTGTTATTACATGAATTCTCAATGGAAAAGCTAAAATGCATTTCTCTGTAAATATCTATATTTGCCACTTTTGTCAAGACACAAATAGTCATTGACTCATTGAACGAGTGTATTACAGATAAACTGTCTAGTGGTTTAATTTCTATAGCTACTGTATTAGTTTCCTAAAACCACTGTAACAAGACACCACAAAGTTAGTAGCTTAAAGCAGCATAAATTTAATTTCTGACGGTTATTAGGGTCAGAATCCTGGAAGGAATTTTACAGGACTAGAATTAAGGTCCCAGCAGGGTTGGTGATGCCTGAAGGCTCTAGAAAAAAGTGTTTCCTGCCTTTTCCACCTTCAAGAAGTCACCTGCATTCCCTGGCTTAGAGCCCCTTCCTCCATCTTCAAAGCCTGCCATGGAACAACTTCAAGTATCTCTCTGCTTTCCCCATTATATTACCTTACCTAAAATAAAGTGCCATAATCTCTTGGTCTCAAAATTGTTAACCTAATCATATATGCAAAATTCCTTTTCCCATATGCAGTAATATATTCAGATTCTGAGGATGTGAGTGTGGACATTTGAGAAAGGAGGATTACTCTGTTTACTATAGTGCATCATCCTTTTAATCCCTAAATATTCACATCCATTCATTTGGAAAATTTATTCATGCAATCCCGACTGTCTTAATTCATTCCACAGTATCAGTTTAAATTCAAAATCTCTTCAGCTCAGAATTCCCAAATCTCCTTGTCTATCACATACGGGTGAGGCACGTGGGATCCTTCATGATCAAAAGGAGAGCTTAGAGGGTGGGCTTGAGGGCCCACAGAATGAGGCTGGAACTACAAAAGATGATACTAGACCTTAAAACCTAAGGAGTTTGTCCTGTTGGATTTCTAAATTGCTTTTCAATGTTGACTTTCTTTTTACCTCTTTGACCAGAAATATCGGTGGCTATTTTCCGATGCTTATCCTACCCAGGTATTAACCTTCCGGTAAATTAAGCAACCAAATAAGAGCAAGCATTAAAAAGCTGCTGCATTTACATAAATAGAATTTCCTAATCTTAGTTTCAGGTAGATTTCTTTTTCTTTTCTTTCTTTAGTTTTTATGAAAGAGAGAAAGAAGGGACAGTGAGAGAACAAAAGACAGAGAGAAAGATACAGGGTTTTTTTTGTTGTTGTTTTCTTGTTTTTGTTTTTTTTTTTTTTTTTTTGGTTTTTGGGGGTTTTTTTAGAGGTTTTTGCTATAGGGTACGTGCGCTCGCCAGACAGACAGAGACAGAGAGACAGAAAGCGAGAAATCACCCCCCAGAGGGGACGGCGATGCCGCCATCCCCTCTGCTCCATTCTCCTCTCGGGATCTTGGGCACGCACGCACACGCGCCGGGCGTGAGTTTCAAGCCACCGGTCTGGGACGCGAACCGCGGTCGACTACATGGGAGTCGAGCCACATAGCCATTACGCTAACTGCTGGTCCCGATACAGGTATGTTTGAGAAGCTATAGAGATCCTGTTCCAGCCTCCAAGTCACCTAGGACTACAGGCACATGTGACGATGTCCATCTGTACAGCTTGGTTTCAGAACCAAACCCAGGCCTCCCTTGCAGCCCAGGCTGCTCAGCAGCACTCTACCGCTTGGGCCACCACAACTGGGTCTCAGATCGATTTTTATGAAGCTTTCTGAGCTTTTTAGCATTGAGGTACGTGCTCATAAGGTAGTTTTCTAAATAGCTACAGGAATTTCAGATACACTTCATCAGATTCATGAAGACAGAGACATTTTCCGAAGGCTTCTCACAATGGTTATCAGGCCAAATAAAAGAGGTTCAACTGTGGTTGATCTAATGACTGGTTTAGAAAACTTAAAAGTCGATAGGTTCTCCAAGTAATATGGTTTCTAGATTCCCTGAAGACCAGGCAATTAGCTCAGTGCTATAACGGAACACATTAAAATAAATATCTTATCATATATGTGCATTCCATAAAAGTGCTTTTAAGAAAATCAGGATATCCGTAATTTTTTTAAAGGACCTACATTAAATTATACTGTGTCCAGTCTATACAATTTTTACTTTTGAAAGTACCAGACCACTTGAATACTTTTAAAATGTTAGTTTGCTAAACAAATATTAGGTTTGTTGATTTTGCTAATTACAAAATAAGTGACAAACTTGAAGCAGAAATTAAAGTATAAGGCTGGGGAAAATGCTATTAATATGTAAATAGGTCTCTCAATAAATTTTCAAAAATACTTATCAGAAATAATCAGACATTTCAAAATAAAGGGAATAAATCATTTTTGCATTTAACTGCAGAATTAAAGACTCAAGTATGACTATATATGTATGTATGCATATGTGTTTTCATGTATCTTAACATGTCAGCAAATATTTTATAATCTTAATTAATTGATAATATTTATAATAACTGAAAAAATTCCTCAGAGCTTTTTTTAAGAATTATTTCAACTTTTTTTATTTACTTATTTTAATATGACCAGCGAGGGACAGAGATAGAAAGAGAGAGAAAGGGAAAGTGAGAAAGCAAGCCACCAACTCCAGGACTTGAACCATGATCGGCCATGTGAGAGTCCAGCGACCTTAAACACCACACCACCTGCCGGCCTCTTGTCCCCCAAGAGCTTTTTATAAAAAAAAAATAATAATAATAATAAAATAAAAATAAAAATATAGTCTGATAGTGGGTAAAGAACATAAATATGATATTCATGGCTTTTTTTACTGCATGGCCAGTGCACAAAGCCAGTAAATGTTTCAAATTTTAATCAGCAATTTGAGGGTGAGTGCCACGGTTTGAATATGGTCTGTCCCTCCAAAATTCATGTGCTGCATTTGGCTGGAACCACCATCTTCCGGTAATTCACCAAAGTGACAAACACAAAGGGAAAGAGGAGAGGCACCCAATATATGTTCTCTAGGCCTTTTAGAAAACAGTGGCTCCTTGTTGACATACATGAGAATCTATAGGAAACGTGATATTGTAGACATCCAGGGAACTGGTATTGTTCAAAAAGGAATCCCCACAAATGTTACCATGGCAAAACTGGAAGAGTCTACAATGTTACTCAGCATGCTGTTGGCAAAATTCTTGCCAAGATAATTAATGTGCATACTGAAAATATTAAGCATTTTAAGAGCAAAGATAGCTTCCTAAAACATGTGAAGGAAAATGACCAGAAAAAGAAGGAAGCCGAAGAGGAAGGTTCCTGGGTTCAACTGAAGCTCCTCCTGCTCCACCCAGAGGAGCACACTTCGTGAGAACCAATGGAAAGGAACCTGAGCTTCTGGAACTTATTCCCTATGAATTCATGGCATGATGGGTGTACAAAATGAACTAAACTATGGTCTATAAAAAAATTAAAATCAAAATCAAAAACCCTCATGTGCTGAAATTTGTTCCCCGTTTGGAGGTAGTGAAATCTGTAAGAGGGGTGGACCAGTGTGTGGTGTTTGAATCATGAACCATCACCCTCATGAATAGATTCGTGCAGTCTTGAGAGAGGGAGTGAATTCTCTCTCAGACAGAGAGGGGTAGTTCCCATGAGAGTGGGCTGTTATAAAAGCTGGGTGTTTAGAGGTTGCCCACTGACCCTTACTCTTCTGATGGCCATATTGTGATTTAGGATCAAAGCCTGGCTAGATGCTGACTCCATGCATTTTACTTTACAGTCATGAGAGTTGTGACCAAATAAATCTCTATTCTTTATAAATCACCCAGTTTTGGGGATTCAGGTGTTACTGTGCAGCGACACAACAAGAGACTAAGACAGTGAGTCAAAACATAAAATTTACTGTGACCGTATGTTTTTTGTAAAAAAAAAAAAAAAGATATCACTAATAAAAATAGCTTTTTCTGGTAAGAAATATTTTTTTTCTAATAAGAACAAAGTATGTTATTCAGAGATAAGTATTAAACTGAATATAACTCCATGTCCAAATACACATGCAGATGATTTTCCATAAGTTGAGTCCCACTTACACTACTAGTTTCAAATCTGTTCATTTTGTTCTTAAGGAAAAAAAAAATTGCTTTGGGAATAACTTTGCATGTAAATTAATAGGAAACCACACAATCATTTTTATTGCTATAGAATAGTCTCTCACAGATGGGACCAGCAGTTGGCATAATGGCTATGTCAGTGGATTCCCATGTAGTCAAGCACGGTTCGAGTCCCAGACCCAGTGGCTTAAACTCAAGATAGGCATGTGTGCATGCCCGAGATTCCAAGAGGTGAATGGAGGAAAAGGGATTGTAGCGTGACCATCTCCCCTGGGGGATGATTTCTTGCTTTCTGTCTTTCTGTCTCTCTCTGCCTTTCTGGTGAGCACATGGGTAGCAAAAACCTCTTTAAAAAAAAAAAAAAGAATATTCTCTCACAGAATACTCCCTAATTAATTTAAACAATCCCCTTTGACAGATACAAACTTTTTTTATGTATGCTATATTTCTGTTTGATAGATACCCTGTACTAACCTGTTTATCAGCTTGTCCAATTCTCTCCTGAAATGTCTACAATTAGAAGTGCTGGATAGGAGTAAGTAGAACACATATATTTTAAACTCTTATACCTAATAGAAAGTTTGCTTAACCCCTGTACATATTAAGATCCTCAAATGCCCCCCTAGGGAGAAGAGGAGTAGTCTGCTGAGATGGGGTGGAGTGCTGGTGGTGAGGGACTAGAGTAGAGTGGAAAAGACTATATCCCCGACCTAAGGGAGGGGTTCGTAAGTAACCGGAGCAAAGTTCCTAATGGGTAGGAGAAGATAAAAGCAATCCTGCAGGTTGGTTTAGGCAGAGACGGAGGCCTTGGTTTCCAAAGACAACAATGGGATTTGCAGTCCCAAGAGAACATCAACATGTACTTGTAAACCCTGATATCTGCCTGCTTTGGCACCTGCAAAGGCACATCTGTATGCCACAATAGGCCCATTCACTAGGCAGGGTATGGTCTGGATCTAGGGGCCTGAATGTCTCTGGTGCAGAGCAGTGGGTAATCAACATCACCCCGGTCCTCAGTCTCTCCAGGACAAGAAAGCCTGCAGAAGAAGACTGCTTGCCCACCAACCAGAGAGGCCAAGACACACTGTGAGGTGTGTTAAGGGAAGGGGAAGAGCACCAGGAGTTGTTTTGACAACTATAAATATAGTCATGACCAGTCAATTATATTACACAGTTCAAAGCAGCCCTACAGTGGGCATGTTTAATACCGCCATGGAGAAACTGCAGCAACAACTGTACAAAGAACTGTACACTATTAGGTTGTCGGGAAAGTCATGATGTATTTTCCATGTTTTCCTATGCAAAAAATGCACCATGATTTTCTGGATGACCCAATGTATTCAAGTATGCACCAATGTTTGAGTGACTTTATGCAGATCAGCAAAAGAGGACTGGCTGATTTGGACAGCTGTGCCTGAATGGTGAGGGTTAGCATCGTTCACATAAGCCCCAGCCTCTTAGTACCTGACACCATGCTGCTAGCTTGACCAGCTGCTATCTGCAGTAACGATGTCAGATGGGGCCCTGCCACTCAAGAAAGATGTAACAAGCCTACAAAGATCTTAAAGATAACCAGGATCCTTCGCTTGAAGTTTGAAAGATAACCATCTATAACAGTAAAAAACGACAGCTCCACCTAAAGCTTGCCAGCAGTCACTCTTTTTACCACTTTCAGGTACAAGACAAGGACACATCTTTTTGCTCACTGGGAAAACCTTATTTACCTCCTGACACTACCAGTGGAGACTTACAGTGGTACTCAGGCCCTCCTGGCTGGGACACACTGGATATGCCTATGTTTGATGGAAAAGAACCCAGCAGTCAGTCTTTGCAGAGACTAGAAAGTGGGGCCACAATGCTTTTGGAAGAGCAGACAAGTGTCCTGCAGAGCTTTTGGTGCTGAGGCTCACTGCATTTGGAAGGGCTTGAAGCCAACAGAGCCTCCATTTGAAGGCAGTGGTACACTGGAGAGGTTCCTAGTGCTTCTCCAAAGTGTTCTTCAAATCTGAATTTCTAAGATTCCTCAACTGTCAGCAACTCTTAATTTCATATTCAATGCTATATGTCATCTATAGCATAATGATCATCGATTCTTGACATGTGCTACTCCAACCTTGGCAGGCTAATATGCTGTGGGACATAACGTCTTCCTGTGTCTGCTGCTTACACACATGAGTGGCAATGCTTGTGTCCATGTGCAACAATTTTCTCTCGCTGTTTAGCTGTAGTAATAGAAGGGAGACCTTGCAGATCTCACTTTCTTTATCTCACTTACTTGTTCTCCCTTAGGCATGTGCTACAAAGTTCTAGGGCAGGAATAAAGATCAAGTCAACATCAGGAGCCTTCATGTGAATCCTGAAATGATGGGGCCCATTTATTATGGTTATGCTACAGAGGGATGAATCCAACATACCAAGAGTTTACACACTCCTGCAGTCACAAAATTGCAAGGGGCAAGGGTGGTAGCAGGAGCAGTGATGAGAATAAGAACCAGCACAACACAGGTGATGGATGTGGCTGCAACTGAGTCTGCAGATTCAGAAGAAACCACAGCACCAGCAAGAATGGGCCTTCATAAGTCTAGGAGGAAGCACAGCCATGCAGGTGCTTCCAACATGTGTTAGTATCACAGTGAAGGCTGCATGCAGGTTCTTGTTCCCAGAGGGTACTTTCAGTGTAACCACAAGAGCTGCTGGCCTCCCCAGCCAACTTGCTTATAAAACAGGGATTATAGTATCACCTTCAAAAGAGTGTTGTAAAATCTCAATGGGATAACCTATCTAGAATGCTTAGTGCAGTGTAAAGTACATGATAGGCACTACATTAAAATTGTTATTATGATTAGTGGTAAAGTCACTACCATTTCAGAGCACCTATTATGGGCTAGATGCTACAAGTCAATTATGTTATGGTTCCCGTGGTAATTTAACTTCTTTGTTTAGCATTTGTGGGGTGACTAGAGGAGCAAAGACTACCAGCCAAGCCTGTTGCAAAAACAGGTGAAGGTTCAGTATGGGAACCCCGCACATCAACTTGCAGAGTGAAGTCTAACTGAGTGAACGGGATGGAAACCACAGGGTCCCCACCCAGTAAGATTCATTTTTTAGTAACAAGCCTCACAGCCCTAAATTACATGGACATTACATCTAAGACTGGAGGAAAGCCACATCATTTATCATAATACAATCTGTCAATTCCAGTTCTCTGCTCTGATAACATATGCTACCTATTAACAGGAAGGGTGGCGATGAAACTAATGGCAATTTATGATCAGGCTCTGAACTGTTTATAACTTCTTTTTAACTTAATGTTCATGATTAAATCAATATAGGACAAAATAAAATACTGAAGATTACTTTGAAATATGTGATTCTCCATGAAAGCCAAAGAGAGTGTTTCTAAAATCTCTAGAAGACATAACCAGGCAAAAGAAACCAACAGAAAGTAGGGAAATGTAAGCAAAGCCCCAAATACAGCATGATATTGTAGTTTTCAAAACTCCAAGTTTGAATCATAGCAATGTACTCCTTAACTATGACTCTGAATAGATCATCTGTCTCTTCCTTTAAATGGTTACCTTGAAGGCCGGGTGGTATAGTGGTTAAGGGCTAGCCTCTCACATGGCCAATTGTGGTTCGAGTCCTGGATGCAGCGGCTTTAAACTCATGCCAGGCATGTGTGCGTGTGGGCTCAATATTCTGAGAGGAGAATGGAGGAGGAGGGATTGCAGGATGGCCATCCCCCCCGGGGAGTGATTTCTCACTTTCTATCTCTCAGTCTCTCCAGTGAACACACGCACCCTATAGTAACAATCTCTCAAAAAAAAAAAAAAAAAAAAAAAAAAAAAAAGAAGTGGTCACCTTAAGAATTATACATCTGAAACAGGTAGCACAGAGTAGGCCTATATATAGTGATTAGTGATTATTATCGTCAAGAGCATTGAAAACCGTTTTGAGTTTAACCATACCTTCTAAAAAGGGTTTCATTCTCCTTCATTCTTGGAGAGGTTTTTTGGTTTTTTTTTCACTATAGGGCACGTGCGCTCGCCAGACAGACAGAGAAAGACAGAGAGACAGAAAGCGAGAAATCACCCCCCAGGGGAGATGGTCACACCGCAATCCCTTCTCCTCCTTTCTCCCCTCAGGATCTTGGGCACACACGCACACGCGCCCGGCGTGAGTTTTAAGCCACCGGGTCTGGGACGCGAACCGCAGTCGACTACGTGGGAGTCCAGCGACATAGCCATTACGCTAACTGCTGGTTCCCATTCTCCTTCATTCTTGATCTCTCTTCTAATACTTTCTCCAACTTTAATCTATCTTATTTTTATTTATTTATTTATATATTTATTTTTAGAGAGTGATTTTTGCTATAGGGCACATGCACTCACTGGAGAGACAGAAAGCAAGAAATCACCCCCCAAGAGGGATGGCCGTACCACACAGTCTCCCTTCTCCTCTAGTCTTCTCTCAGGACTTTGGGCATGCAGGCAAACATGCCCAACGCGAGTTTCAAGCCTCCAAGTCCAAACTCAAACCATAGTCAGCCATGTGGGAATCCACTGATATAACCATTCCGCCATCTGCTGGTCCCAACTTTAACCTTATTTAACTTTAAAATTATTCTATAAAAGCTCTACTTATACTAAATCCTTTTAGTTTTCTCCCAAGAATTTTAATCTCCCAATGGTATTTAAAATTCTAAATTTTCACAAATTTGAAAGGAATTGCTTTTTAGAGAAATATCAATCTAGATACAATAGAAGGACAAAATGGCATAAAATACATTCATGAGCATGAACTCCAAAGTACCCATCTTTTAGCCTGTTTATTCCAGTTTTAATATTCTTGGAGGCAGAAAAAAACTACAACCTGAATATAGGATCAATTAAAAAGTAGACAAAACTTGGAAATCAGATCGGCATTCTAATTTGGCAAGTAAAAAATCTGTACAAGTCTAAAAGTAATCATCACATAGATAATCTCACCCCCAATTAAGTCTGTATTCTTTCAATAATATTCATGTTTCTGAAGGTTAGGACCAAACTTTGAATATTAAAGATATTTGATACATATTCACTGGATCTAATTAAATTAAGGATTATAAATGTAAAACATAACAGTTTAATCCAAAAAACATCTAAGCATATAACAATTTACATATGAGCATAATAATTATACGATTCCAAAGGCATCAGTAGCAGACTATAAGGAAGTGGTTTTCATTAGGCCCTATACACACAGTGCTTATGGCTTAATGATTTTCAATGGCTTCCAAAAATGCTTCAGTCCTGAGACCATGGCTTCAAAATATGAAAACATTTTACAGGTTAGGTGTTCTGGTTTTAAAAATTCTGAGGTTATATTGTTGAGAAATCACAGACGTGATAAAACTGTTTTATGTGGTATGTAGCTTCATCGCAATACACTTGGTATGATACTAGAAGTCCCTAAAAGATTTTTAAATGACCAAACTATACATTCTTTGCAGATAGAGACCAGCTTTCTTTATCTGCATATTCAAAGGGTGTTACCAGTGTAGGCCCTTGATAATCACAGAATGGGTGGTTATTAAAAGCATGGCACATTTTGCATTTCTTTTCTAATGCTTCAATATAAATACTGTTTGACTCAATCTCTTTGAAACTACATATCCCTTTGGTAAATATTGTTTAAATCTCCTTCTGATTATAGATCTTGATGTTTATTACTACCAGATCTTATTATTAGGTCACAAACTTCTTATAATTTGAACCAATACAAATCTTCTAACCTTACTCCTTTTAATCAAACAGTATGAGATATTAATTAAATTAAGGATAATATAAAATGATTAAAATGGCTGAATCATATGCCCAGAAAAGTCTACATAATAAGCTTAAAAATCTGAGGAGTTAAAAATTGTTGCAAATTATATATTCATATACTTATATTTTTAACAGTAAAACTATAAAAATTTTCAATAGTTATACAATTAAAGTATATATACACACACATACACACACACACACACACACACACACACACACATATATAAAGATGCTAAAGGATTAGCCCATAAGCAATAATATTCATAGAAACACACAACACATTCTTAAGATTTTATAGTGATAAGGACATTAGTACTAAAAGAATACTTCTGCTTTGTTCTACAAAAAAAAAAAATAGCAGAAAAGAATACTACATCTCAAGTAAATTTATAGATTTAATGCAATAAACCTATTAAAATTAAATAAAATACTGCAATTAAAATCCCAGTAGGATTTTTTTAACTTTTTAAACTTGACATAGTAATTATGAAATATGAATTTAAAAAGGCAAGCAATCAATTCAGATAATAGTTATCATGTACCAATGAATAATACCAACACTGAATCATGCGGTGTAAAAAATAGGAAAGCAGAACTAAACAAGATTTCGGAAGTAAATCCAAAACAAACAGGAGAAAATATAATGAAAAGAATGTTAATTATTGTCCAATGGAAAGTCATATGAAAACTAGATATCAACAAGCAAAAAGCAAAATAGAGCCATAATTAGAATTTATATTGAAAGGCTTTCTAAATGAGATAAATTAAACAACGACAAAAAAACAGGACTAAGAAGGTTAATAAATTTGATTATTTTAAAAAATTATACAACAAGGGAAGCAGGTGGCATGGTGGCTAAGGGCACTGGACTCCCACATGACCAACTGAGGTTCAAGTCCTGAACCTGGCAGCTTGCTTTCTCACTTTTTCTCTCTCTCACTCTGTCTCTCACTGGTCAAGTAAAAATAAATAAATAAATAAAGTTAAATAAAATAATTCTAAAAAAAAAAAAAAACATACAGCATACTTGCACACTTATACATACACAAATTAAAAGGAAAAGAAAAATTACATACTGGGAAACATTTTGTGGTAAATGCAACTAGTTAAATACCTAAACTATGTGAGGAACTAATACATTTATTGAGGCTATGACCAGTCTTTACCAAAAAATGGCCAAAGTTAAGGACCAGCAGGTGGTGTGGTGGTTAAGGCGCTGGACACGCCCACATGGCTGACTACGGTTCGATCCCCGGACCTGGTGGCTTGCTTTCTCACTTTCCCTCTTTCCCTCTTTCTCTTTGTCTATCTGGTCAAATTTAAAAATAAATGAATGAAAATTAAATAAATAATTCTTTGTAAAAAATGGCCAAAAAAATTCAAATGTTAAAAAATTATAAACCAAAAGCATGTTGCTACTAAGCTTAAAATAATAAAATAAAAATTAAAAATATGAAAGTAATTAGTAAAGTAGTGGAGAACCATATAGAACCATATTATTGCTGGCTTTTTATCAATATAAACAGAATAATCTGGCTATTAAAATACAAGCCTTAATATCTTATTTTGTTCCAACAGTTCTACTTTCTAAGATGTAACCCAAAGTGATGATTAAAAAGTATATTTTTACAAAGACATTAATTTTATGAAAAGAAAATAATAGATAAAAACATTCAGTTGTTAAACTGTTAAGTAGATGGGGTGTACCAACAAAATAAAACTTATACTTGTTAATATTCCCTTTACTATGCAGAGATGAGATAAAAATTTATATGCAAAAACTTTAATTGAATATATAAAACCATAGAATACACATTTGGTCACTGACTTATTCAACTATCAATTCTAACTTTATTCCAGGAACTATGTGGACGTTAGACCATAGATGTTGAACATCAAATGATGGAGTCTTGGGGTTGGTCCTATGGCCCAGTGGTTAGGCAGCTGGATCCCATACAGCCCAGCAGGGGCTTGAAAAGCATGCCAGGTGTATGTGCATGCATGCCCAAAATTCTGACAGGATGGAGAAATGGAGGAGAACAGATTGCAGCATGACCACGCTTTATTGTGGGGTAGGGAAGCTCCCCTTTCCCCACTCTTCTCTCCATCTCTCTCTGTTTTGCACATATTCTCTGACAATTTTTTAAAAAATAATAAAATGAGTCTCTACCTACAGGGAACTCAGTCCAGCATGTATTGACAATTCTGTGCAGGTTAGGATAAATTGTCTTCATAGTCCTATAAAATATTTTTATGTACTATACATTGATTTGAATATCTGACTTAGCTTTCTACAATAAAATAAGATTGGAATTTCAGTGGTTCAGAAATAAAAATGTGAAAAACACGATTTCTCAGATAGAACTGCTTCATATTTTTTGCAAAACCAAATATATACACACACACACACACACACACACACACATATATATACATATATATATATATAGAGAGAGAGAGAGAGAGAGAGATGACACTTTTCTGGACAATTACTGTGGTCATTTTCTGTCCTAGACTACTTTTCCCACCCATGTTCTACATAGTCAACCATCTCATATACAGATATTTTCATTGTGACTTCAAATTTCCTAATTCTACAATATTTTGATAATTTCTGAAGCTCCTCTAAGGGCTATGGTCATAACACATAACAAGAATTTGACGGTGATATTATAGAATTAAAATTGTCTTTGTGAAGTGAGATCACTTCAAACTTATAATCAATATTTTAGTGCTCTGGTCTCATTTTTGGATTGTACTTCAAAATCCTCAGTAGTGTTCATTCACATTATTCTACAATGTTCCATTGTGCAGAGAAAAATAAAATCACTATGCTTTTTTGGGTTTTTTTTAGAAGTTTATGCCTTAGGGGGGATATTCATTCACCAGAGAGAGAGAGAGAGACAGTGAGAGGGAAAGTGAGAAATCACTCCCCAGGGGGGATGGCCACCCCACAATCCCTTCTCCTCCATTCTCCTCGCAGAATCTTGGGCACGCAGGCATATGTGCCCAGTGTGATTTTTCAACCCTCTCGGTTAGGGACTCAGACTGTGGTTGGCCATGCGGGAGACCAGCAACGTAACCACTGTGCCATCTGCTGGCCACACAAATCACTATGCTTCTAAAAGCCCTAATATGCTTCCTTATAACTGTATGTTCAGATCACTTTATATTACTTTTTTTAAAATGGAATTCTTTTAAATTATGTATTCCTGAATCATATTAAAACCTCAGAAACAAGACAAACTATCTGCATCATAACTACATTTTTTAATTACATAATGTCTTTGCATATGCATACACATGCACAAGTTACATGACCATTTTACTTGATGCTTTAAAATAAACTGCAAAGTGAACAAGACACTAACTAAGTGAGGAGGCGGATATTTAAAAGCATAGACAACCATTTTTAAGTTTTGTTGAGCCTTAATAAAGCAAAGCTTTACCTGTGCAAGCATGGGGAAGCCGAGATTCCTACATCCGTTACAAGGAGTTAATGCTTCCCAAAGTCCTGAAGGCCCACAGGTGTTTTCATCGTCATCTTCTTCTTCTATCTCTCCTGGTGACAAATTTATTGTAGATGAAGTTCTCTGAAATTGAATTTATATTATACCAATATATTACATTAATGTTACTTAAATATCTTAACATCAATTAAATTACATAAATCACTTGCGATGTATCTTAGCAAGCAAATGTCAGTTCATTTATAGCCATAGTTATACAATTGTGTCATGTTACTAAGCAAAAAATATGTATATTTCACCCTGAACTGGAAGTGGAAACCTTACTAAGGTTCATAAAATAAGATATTGACTTGGCCATGGTAGCACGCACTGGTAGATGCTGCTACTCAAACCCGAGTCTACATGGGAGGCCTCGGTTTTATTCTCAGCCTAACCTGAACGCATGGCACAATGAGTTCCTGCTGAAAGTGCCTGTTTCCCTGTCATGCTAACTCATTCTCTTTCAAGGAGTAAAATAATTTTTTTAAAAATTAAAAAAAAACTTTCTCTATTCTCTCCTCCCTGTCTCTCAAAAAATAATCATAATAGAATACAAAGTTCAAAATGAAGAACTGGACATGATAATGTCCCAAGAAAATATATGAATAGCAACATATGAGAAAAATCTTATGGTTTATCAAGAATTTAAATTTAGGCATGAAATTAATGGAAAATACATTCAGACAACCAACATAAAAATAACATACTTTATTGAAGTACTGATTACTACAAATCCTATTTGTTTTTTCACAATGCCACTCAATTGAACTTTGTAAAATTTTATATGGTACAGATTACAGAGGTAATACTTTTAAAATGTATAATGAGACTTCAATGTTTGGCATGCATATTTACTCTTGTTACCATCCAAATCCTACTAAAATAACAGAAAAGGGTTTGTAAAAATGTTTAAACTATTAAGGACAAAAACAATAGGAGAGATATTAGCAGATGAGCAATACCAAGAAAACTTCCAGATAATGATGGGCAATTTTTGGATAACAGATGGATAGTTATTACCTGATTTAGCAAACTTGAGAATGGTAAAAAGCAAAGTGTCTGTATGGGGGCAGAATTGGAAAGACTGGGCTCCCCATGCATGTGTAAGTTTGGATGGTATTAAAACAAGACCAAACTCAATATCAGGAGTTAGACTCCTAGACCCACCTCCTTTTCACACAGCCAGAATACAACCTTCACCCTGGTTATGTATTAAAGGCTTATTTTCTGGAGAAGTTATAGCAAAAGGATTGTAAATTGTAAGAATCCATATACACTGAGAAGGTGCCTCTATAAAAATCAAGGGAATTAAATAAATATATGTGTAGTAAAACCACACCCACTCAGTGCCTTTCTATATTTGCTTAAGAGAAACTAATAGCCAGGTCTATAGCCCCCAGATAGATGACTACAATAATCCTATCTGTAGAAAATGATCTCCCAAGGAAAAAATAAAAAGTCTGTAAGTAACAAGGAAAACCATGGGGTCTATTTCTTAACACCTACTATGAAGCCACCTCTCAAAAAGTAACACTCACATAAGCAGTTATAAATGTAATATTTAGTCAAATATAAACAAGGATGATGATATATTTCAGGAAAACTTCTAACAGAGACCAAAATAAGTCCACAGAAAAACATTATGAATAGTATCCTCAGAGCGAGGAGAAACAAGAACAGAATGCTACAAAATAAATAAATATTGAGTTTTGGGGAAAGTTATGACACATTTTTGCATAGAAAAACAGAAAAATATCATGACTTTTCCCAATGACCTAATATTTACATAAAATCCAATAGAAAGGTTGGAAAAGAAACAGGAAAAATTACTCATAGAATAAAATATTAAGAAAAGTTAAAAGCAAAGAAAACTAAGGGTTTAAACTTAAAGGTCCAACACTGGAATAATAGGAGTTCCAAAACATAAAACAAGAGAGATATGAGGATCAAAGGAACAAATGCTAGAAATTGAAGAAAAATTCCATATTCAAAGAGTGTGATGAATGCTTGGACCAAATTTTTTTTAAAGACAATGTAGAAATTTAAAGAACATTTTTGTCTAAAGTTCTTCAGAATACAGTGGTCAGCACAACACTTGACAAATCAAGACAACTGAAGTTAATAAAAATATCCTGCATATTGGATTGTAAACAGCACCTCTCCCAAAAAGTTGTTGCTTTTTAAAATAGAAGGTAAGACTACTTTTTCCTCTTATATTTAAAACTTTTTTCTGCATTTACATCTTAATTTCCCCTTTAACAATTATTAGTAACTAAGAAATAATGAAATTAGGTAGTTGCTTAATCACTTACTGCCTGTAAAATGCAATAGTAATGCCAACATTATACTGAGAACTTACTACATGAATTGTGTCTTAGGACTATTGTTCATTCATTATTTTAACTCATATAACAGCCCTTTGAGACAAATATTATTTTTCTCTCATTTTATAGATGAGGATACAAAGCACAGAGAGGTCAGGTAAAAAGGTCACACAGCTGGTAAATGAGAGAAAAAGAATTCTAACCCGGACTGTAGAACTTACACCCTCTTAACCATAATGTTATGTGACTTCTCATTTGGTGCAGTACCCTAAAAAAGACAATATATTGAAAACCAAGCTAATATAATTAAAGTTTAAATAAAACAGGAATATTTTTGGGTAGATTTCTGCTACATGATGATATTCCTGAGAGTGACATTTTGCCATCTGTGACAGCAGGGAAAATGTCTGTAATTTAATACAGAGAAATCCAAACTTTCATAAATGCACATTTATCAAATTAATAACAAAAGGTGATTATCACAAGGATTTTTGATCTTACAGATTTTCGGGGTAAAAAAATAAAATATTGGAAAGTCTAAAATCTTAGTCAAGTAAGAACTCCTGTATGTTTGATCAATGCTATCCACAAAAACTAATAAAATTATTAAGGACCTATCTTTTTCACCAACCCATGACCAGTTAAGTTTGACCCTCAACGCTGATGTGGCAAGACACTTTAAACCTTTACATACTTGGCTAAGAACTACTGATGTAAGTTAAACAGTTCTTTTCTACTTTTGTTAATGACACAACTATTTAATACAATAATATAGAAAACTTCCTCTATCATCTCTTCTCTAAAGAAAAAAGTCTCTTCCCCAGTCATAAATCTCTAGTCATTCTCCATTGCACAGCAAATAATACCCAAATTCCTTAATCTTGGCATAGTCAAGGTTCAACAGTCTATTTTCAGCACTTTTTCTTATCCCATTATACTCACCAAAGATTATAACCAAGAGTAGTTCTCTGTACATATTATAATAGTTAAGAAATTGGACTGTAAAATTAGTCATGGATTAAAGTTCCAACTGTTCCACTTATAGCTAAATAATTTTCAAAAGATGTGACTACTACCAGCTTCACTTGCCTAATCTATGCTATAAAAAATTGGGGCCAGAGGGACCAGCATTTAGCGTAATGGCTATGTCTCTGGACTCCCATGTAGCCAACCACAGTTCGAGTCCCAGACCTGGTGGCTTAAACTCACTCCGGGAGTGTGTGCATGCGTGCCCAAGATCCCGAGAGGAGAATGGAGGAGAAGGGATTGCGGTGTGGCCATCCCCCCTGGAGGGTGATCTCGCTTTCTGTCTCTCTGTCTCTCTCTGTCTTTCTGGCGAGCGCATGTGCCCTATAGCAAAAAAAAAAAAAAAAAAAAAAAAAAAAAAAAAAAAAAAAAATTGGGGGCCAGCAAATAGCATAGCAGTTTTATTACTGGACTCCCACATGATCAACCACCAGTCAAGTCTCAGACCCAGTGGCTTGAAACTCACATCAGGCACTTGTGCATGCATGCCCAAGATTCCAGGAGAAGAATGAAGATGAAGGTATTGCAGCATGGCCTTCCCACCAGGGGGGTGATTTTCCACTTTCACTCTCACTATTTCTCTCACTGGTTGTGTGTCTTTCTCTCTCTCTCTCTCTTTCACTCTCACTCTTGCTCTTGCTCTGGCAAGTGCACACGCCCTAAGGCAAAAACCTCTTAAAAAAAATACAATAGAATCTCCTTCAGCATTTTCTCCTGATAATTAACTGAGTCAATGAATATAAAATACCTGATACATAATAAGGTTTTAATAAATATTAACTACCATTTTTAGCTATCATTTGCTTATGATTTCACTGATTCAAAATAAAGTTCAGATTTTATCCCTTACATAAAATTTTCCTGATTTTCTATAAATATAAATGTCACTCTCTTATGAGTGTCTATAGCTATTTATGTGTACTTGTTATTACAGGATACTTCATATTATTATTATATGATACTTGAAATGATAGATAATGGGGCTTTGAACTTACACAATATATTTAAAACCTAGCTCTGCAACTTCCCAGCTATGTGACTGGGTTAATCACATAACTTCATTAATCTTCAGTTTCCTTAAATACAAAAGTAGTTATAATAATAATTACTATATAATAGAGCTAGGTAAGGATAAAATTAACTGCTTGACAGTGATTGGCACATAAAGATAATCAGTAAGTACAGCTATTTTTATGATTACCTTTTTCCTGAGTTATGTACACATATGGCATGCTGCACACACACACACACACATATGCATGTGGCTTATTTATACTGATTTTAAATCATTTTAAAGAAAACATTGCCTTATTCTAATTTGTATTTCTTACAATGTGATGTGCATAATGGAATTTAATAAATACTTATTGAATGAATTATGGAATGAATGAACTTCAAACTATCATTTCCATTTGACCGCCTAGAAAATTTTACTAATAAAAAGGGTGTATGTAATTGTATCACAAAGGTCATGACTGCTGTTTTGGTTTTCTTTTACATTAACCATTACCAGTAGCTTTAACAGAAATGAAGAAATTTATCAGTGGTTTAGCACTGCCCCCTAAAGATGATAAATAAATTGGCTATATAATGCCATAATTTTAAACCTTATTTCTTCAAAGATGACTTGGAAAATTTTATAAAACTAAAAATAATCTTTAATTATATATAAGAAAGAAGCTACATGAGCATACTTAAACTCAGAGGATTGTCTTATTTCAGATGTGTTTGAATCTCTTTACTGGAGACCTAACTGTATTCATAAAGTTCCAGAAAAAAAATGCAAAAATTCTGCTATAGAGAATAGCCACATATATTCTCTTATTGAGAATTCAAGCCACAGTTGGTCATGTGGACTCTAGCTCCCTAAGCAAAGGGACTCTGTACTATGAGACACCCCTTCACCTCGCCATCCTCCTCACCCCCACCAAGTGTACATTGTCAGTGAAGTCAAGGATTTAAGTCTAATACCCATCTGGTCAGTAAAAAGAAAAGAGAGAGAGAGAGAGAGAGAGAGAGAGAGAGAGAGAGAGAGAGAGAACAGACCTGGGCCTGGGCCATAGCCTAGTGGTTAAGGGAGCCAGATTCCAAAGCTGACCATGGTTCATAATCAAGCCCAGTGGCATAGAGAACATGCGAGGTGCATGTGTGTGTGTGCTCTAAATCCAGGAGGCACAGGATAGAGAAATAGAGAAGGGACTGCAGCATGACCATGCTCTGTTGGGGGTGCTTTCTCCCTCTCTCTGTCTGTGGAAAGTGTATGTGCCCTCTGGCAATTTACAAGAGTGAGAGAGAGAGAACCTAAATTTATATCATTTGAGCCTGCTGGCTTTCTTAGTTATTACATGGTAATTACATAAAATAAATATTGGACCAATTCTACATTGTTGCAAAGGAAACAATGACAATTCATTAACACCATGGAAGCACAAATTTGAGCACAAAAAGTACTTTCTATATCAGTCTAACTTGAAGAAATGGAATTTCACAGTAAATTGGTGGTTCATGCATGTGTATAATTTTTCATATAGTTGGAACATACTGGGTCATTGGAAAAGTCAAGACACATTTTGCATAAAAAAACACATTATGACTTTTCTGACAACTTGATATATATGTATCTATAGGCATGTGAGGAGACCTCAAGAGATTCATCGAAAAATCGAACTAAAGAACAAATTTATTTTGGTGCAAAAATTTTGAAATCCACACTTTTTTTTCAAATATGCATTCTGTTTGTTCATTTTAACTTACATGGTACTAGGATAGAATGGACAACCTCAGTATCTTCTGAAGATAATACATTTCTATCACCAAAATTTCTTTAGCAACCCCATTTCCTTTCACTTCTGTCATGCCATGCAGAGCTGGTGATTGAGTTTGCACATATTATATACATTTTTCTTGAGCTTTGTGAAGATCCCTTGTACACGGCCTTAAAAATATAATTATTTGGGAACCAGCAGTTAGCGTAATGGCTATGTCGCTGGACTCCAAAATAGTTGACCGCGGTTTGCGTCCCAGACCCGGTGGTTTAAAACTCACACTGGGGGAACCAGCAGGTGGCGTGGTGGTTAAGGCGCTGGACACTCCCACATGGCCGACCAGGGTTCAAGTCCTGAATCTGGTGGCTTGCTTTCTCACTTCCTCTCTCTCTCACTCTCACCCTCTATCTCTCTCTGGTCAAATTAAAAAATAAATGAATGAATAAATAAAAAAATAAAATAAATAATTATTTGAAAAAAAAAAAAAAAACAAAACTCACACTGGGTGCGTGTGCGTGTGTGCCCAAGATACCGGGAGGAGAATGGAGGAGAAGGGATTGCAGCGTGACCATCCCCCCTGGGGGGTGATTTCTCGCTTTCTGTCTCTGTGTCTCTCTCTGTCTGTCTGGCGAGCGCACGCACCCTATAGGGAAAATCTCTCAAAAATATATATATATAATTATTTGATAAGTATGCATAATCACGCTTTATAATTTATAAAATGCTTTTGGATACAGAATAGTTTAATAAAGTTAAGATTATCCGTATTTTACAAGTGAAAAAGACTGATGCTCAAGATGTTACTCAACTTGCAAGATAATTCTAAAAATGAGGCTGTATTATAATCCAAATCCTATCATTTTTAGGTCCTATTATCTATCTACCACACCACAGAAGCAAACTCCTAATTACCAGACCTCTTCAAAGGGCAACAGATATTCAAGACATTCAATAGAACTATCAGTGCAAAGGAATGAGGCAAAAAGAATCAGGCAACTATCAGAAGTGGAGATGGAAACAAAGGACAACTTGGAGAAGGTCAGCAACATGGACTACCATATAATGTAGGCACAAGACTTCGTCTTTATTTTTCAAAAAATGAAATCACTTTATTGATTTTTAATGAAATTTAAATTAATACATGTCTATTACAAAATGAAAAAAAATGGATCATTCAAAATGAAACATTGTAAAGGAGAAAATGAAGTGATCCTAACCTCACTCACACTATAAATATTCAATATTTGACCTTCCAGACGTTACACACTTCACCGAAGACTTTTTTAAGATAACCTCATAAATTTACAGTTCTAAACAAAGGATGCATACCCCCTTTTTGAACTTTCTATAGACTGTCAATGTTGTCTTCAATGTATTCTCTACGTAATGACTAGAGAACATTTTTTTTTCATATGAGAACAAAAACTTTCAGCTCCTGGGGGACCAGCAGATGGCACAATGGCTATGGACTCCCCTGTAGTTGACCGCAGTTCGAGTCCTAGACCCAGTGGCTTAAACTCATGCTGGGAACATGTGCACGTGTGCCCAAGATCCCAAGAGAAGAATGGAGGAGAAGGGATTGTGGTGTGGCCATCCCCCCCGAAGGGGTGACTTCTCGCTTTCTGTCTCTCTGTCTCTCTCTTTCTGGTGAGTGCACATGCCCTACAGCAAAAACCTCCTCCTCTGGTCTAATCCCCAGTATTGTTGCTTCCTTGGAGGTGTTTCTTTTTCTGTCTCCTGGAGTTTCACTCTATCCATTCATAGATTGATGTTCAGCTAAAAATTCAAAAATAGGCAGTTCCCTAGACCTCTGTGTATAGTACCCTCATTTCTATCCCTCTGCCTACAAATTCTGGCAGGCTCCGTTTTCCCCAAGTCCAGTCTCTGCATTTTCAATGCAGTGAAACTACTTGACTCTGTCTCTGATCTTCTTCATGCTGTCTTTAAGAAATCATATCTGGGTAGCAAGCTGAAAAAATAGTAGGATATACTTCTTCTATTTATTTTCTATCAGAGACTGTGGTCCTCTCTCCTATCCAAACATGAAAATGTATTTTTAATATATATTTGTCTATTATTCTACTAGTTTATAGAAAGAATTATTCCTTACCCTGTTATTACCTCATGTAAGTTTGCCAAAAAAAGAAAACTGTTTAAACTAAGATATATATATATATATATATATATATATATATTTCATATTTGGCTCTCCAGTTTAAAGTTCTCTTCTCTTCTTACATTATTCTAGCTACATCATCTCACGCCCTCTATTTTGTAAAAATTTATTAAGTTTCTTAGTGTTTATTCCCTTTCTCATACTGCAAATGACACATTAATCACATAAAATGAGTCTTTCCTTCCATAGTCATGCTTTCTTGCAGTTTCATAATTTCCAGATAAATGGATGGTCCAGAGAAAATAATCTCACCTGTCACATAATAGTTATCTAGTTATTATTTTAATGAATGTACATACCATTTAAAATCAACCTGATCTTGTAAACATAATTCCACTACCCCTTAAATTAATTTAATTAAAATTATATTTATATCCAATACTTCAGATTTATTTAAGTGTATTAACTATTTATTGATCAAAACTATTGTCTATAAAGCTAAACTTGAACAGAAAAGAGAAAGATAAACATGTCAAGAGCTCTTAACATAAAATATAAAAAGCTCTTAACACAAGGTATAAAAAGGTACACATAACTATACCATAAAAGTATGCTAAAAGCATAAAAATCATAAAGCTCTGAAACAAGATATTAGAAGAACATAAAGAAGGAATTATTCCAACAAGAAATAGTGAAGGAGAGAATTGAGAGTGCTTGCTTGCATTGTTATCTCATGAGATAAAAATTCTGATAAAAGAGGGAATGGGAATGAGGTAGAGGATTGCATGACCACGGCAGTATGAGTGTACTTGCCTGTTGAGTAAATCAGTATGTGAAGAGGCAGGTGGGGTGATGAGACAGAAAAAATGAATAAGGGCTCTATTGTAGAAAAATGAATAGTTTAAAACAGGTTCAACACTTGTCAAGCTCCTAAATCTACAGTGACCAAAAACCAGAAAGCCATGGAAACCAATGATGAGTACACGAGTTTTCATAATCTATGGGACACAGCAAAAGCAGTCATAAGAGGAAAACTCGTAACAATTAGTGCACATAAGAAAAAGATGGAAAGTTGACAAATGGACAACCTAACATTATGCCTCAGAGAAAAGGAAAAGCAACCACAAAATATTCAGAAAATGCCAGGAGAAAAGAAATAATACTTAAGTAGAAATAAATGAAATAGAAAATAAACAAACTGTACAGAAATTAGATAAAAGTAAAAGCTGCTTGTTTGAAAAGATAAACAAAATTGACACACCACTAGCTAGACTAATTAAGGAGAGAGAAAGTAACCAGATAAATCAAATTCGCAATGAAGCAGGCAGTATAACAACAGACATAATAGAAATACAAAACATGATTAGAAGATACTGTGAACAACTATATGCCAACAAACAAGAAAACCTGGATGAGATGGACAAATTCCTGGACACATATAATCTACTAAAATTGAGTCAAGAGGACATAGAAAGCCTGAATAGCCCCATAGTAAGCAATGAGATTGAATCATTAATAAATAAAGAACCTCCCAACAAAGAAAAGCCCTGGTCCTGATGGCTGCACCTCTGGATTGCACAAACTTTTAAAAAAGAGTTAACTCCCAGTTACTCATGTTATTTCTAAGGGTCCTAAAGGATGGAGCTCTCCCAAATTCATTCTGTGAAGCCTCCATCATACATATCCTTAAAACAGACTAAGATAACAAGGAAGGAAAACTATAGACCAATTATCTCTGATTAATACAGATGTAAAAATTCTCAACAATATACCAGCAAATCCTATCCAACAACTTATTAAAAAGATTAAACATCACAACCTGATAGGCTTTATTCCAGAGATGCAAGGGTGGTTTAACATACACAAAACCATAAACGTAATACACCACATTAACAGAAAGAACGGGAAAAAAAAATATGCTCATATCAATTGATGCAGAAAAAGCATTTGATAAACTACAATATCCCTTCGTGATTAAGACTCTCAGCAAATTAATTGGCATAGAAGGGTCATTCCTCAACACAATAAAAGCTATCCATGAAAAACCCATAGCTAACATCACTCTGAGTGGGGAAAAGCTAAAAGCTTTCCCACTAAAAACTGGTATAAGACAAAAGGCATATGAAAAAATGCTCAACATCCCTCAAGAGAGGGGAGATGCAGATCAAAACCACAATGAGATACCACCTAACCCCAGTCAGAATGACTAAGATTTAAAATAATAATAATAAATATACATATGCATATATATATATACATACATATGTGTATATACATATATATGTGTGTGTATATATGTGTGTGTGTGTGTGTATATATATACGTATATATATATACGCTGGCAGATATGTGGTGAGAGGGAAACTATTGTACTCAAAGATCTACAAATAGAACTACCATATGATCCAGCAATCCCATTCCTGGGTATATACCCAAAGGACATGAGATAGCTTAATCAGAAAAGTGCTTGCACATTGATGCTTCTTGTGGCATTATTCACAATTGCTAAGACATGTAGCCAACCTAAAAGTCCATGAAAAGAAGAATGGATTGAAAAAATGTAGCACATATACTCTCTTGAATTCTACTCAGTCATTAAAAAAAAAAAAAAAAAAAGACCCTGGCTTTTAATAGAAAGTGGACAAACATGGAAGATATACTGCTGAGTGAAACAAGCCAGTCTTTGAAAAAGAGACATTGTATGTTTTTGCTTAATATATACTGACTGTCCTCACTTTATGGCTGAAATTGGTAGATTCGAGGATACAGAAACGGAAAATAGTTACAGATACTGGATACAGTGTGGGAAGAGGGTGGGAGAAGGAGAAGAGTCTGAGAAAAGACATTAAGGAGGAAAATAGAGAGACAAGGCATTTATGAAACACAGAAATGGATTATTATCTGTTGATGATAGCATGTATTGTATCCCTAACTGGACTGAGAAATGTATTCATGTTGGAAAATTCACTTAGCTTATAAGCTACATGATGTATAGTAATTGAGTGTATAAAGGAAACTAAAATAAAATAAAATACATTGAATTAAAATAAAAACAAACCAGAAAGCCATTTTGTGGTTGGGTACAACAGATTCCATGACTTGTTTTACTTCTCAGAATTCCCATAATAGAAACAGTCTGGATGACCCAATCTATTGTTTTGAAGTATTTGCTAGATGTTACATGAAGTGTATCTTATCTTTATAATTATAGAGACAATATTTTTTATTTGTGTATCTTGCAGAATGACTAGCACAATTCTGGGTACATTGTAGGCATATAAATTTTGATTGGAAAGCTCTGGTATCTTCTCAGTCTTTATTTTCTCTTTAGACAATTGTAAAATAGAACTATCGTCAATACTAACGTTATAATATTATATACATATTATGTGAATATGTATATAAATGCACAGGCACTCACATCTGTGTATTCTATATTTAAAAGAAAAGAATAGGTGTGTTTAATCAGAAGAATGATTTTCAATTACCTCATAGTAATAAGATAAAAATTCTCTTTATTAAATGGCAATAATTTACCATTTTCAATAAACAAGAGTATATTCCTTGCTTTCTCACCTCTATACTATATATATTATTCTTTCTACCATATTTTCATCCATTTTTTTAGGGAAACAATTGTTCCGTTATAGGAAAGTAAAATTTAGGGAGAAAAGTGTATAACTGAAATGTATATTAATAAAATCATCATAAATAAATAAAACATAATTGAAGCATTTTATATGGAAAAGTAAATGAATACAAATTAGATATCAGGTCTGTTAGATCAGCAGAAAACTGATTAACTCTAGGTCATAATGATACTAAATTGAGGTAGAACAAATAAAATAAGAATAGAAATTGGAAATTTTGCACAGTCTATTGAAATTAATATAGACAAGGGTAAGTTAAGGACATAATGCTGCTAAGAGAGGTGGGACAGATGGTTTAGACTAATGAATTGATACTTTTGGGTGACTTCCATGATTCACATTGTTCGCTGGAGGAAATTGTACAATAAGATTGGTCTTCCAATTTAAAAAATGAGGAAATTTATTTTACTACAAACATTAACAAAATAAACCTTAAAACATCCTTGAGGATAGATTTCCATTTCTCCCAGTTCAACACAAATATCACGCTAATTCACAAAGTCTGTATGTAAAGGTGATACTGTAAACAAAACTGGGACCTAGATCACAATTATATCATATCATTACTCAGGAGACAAAAATCAGTAGCATGTTTTAGAAGATTTTAAAAGGAGTTTTTAAAAAGAAGGTGTTATCTGTTGAAGATATTTCGTTCAACGGGTTGGGGAGAAATGTTCACACATCGAAATGGTCTCATTGTAAGCCAAACAATATGATTGAAAGTATATACAAAAAAAAATAATAATAATAATAATAAATAATGTGAAAAAAAAAGAAGACCTTAAGTTTCTTTTAGGAACATACAACAATATAAATTTTAAAATTACATCTCCACAAATGGTATTTTTGTTGGGGTGTGTGTGTGTGTGTGTGTGTGTGTGTGTTAAATATGCCTAGGGAATTTAAGTTTTCTACTGTAGAAATCTAGTATAGGAACAAACTATTTGAAAAGTTTGTTAGGTATTTAAAGGTTGTGTGTCCTCACAGAAATCATTCAAGTTTGGGGAACAGCAATTGACATAATGGCTATGTCACTGGACTCCCATGTAGTTGACCACAGTTCGAGTCTGGACCTGGTGACTTAAACTCACACTAGATACATGTGCATATGTGCCCAAGATCCCAAGAGGAGAATAGAGAAGAAGGGATTGTGTTGTGGCCATTCCCCCTGGGGGGTGATTTCTCGCTTTCTGTCTCTGTCTCTCTCTTTCTAGCAAATGCATGCACTCTATACCAAAAACCTCTCCAAAAAATATTTTTTCAAGTTTTTGGTCTTAGTTTATAATTGGCTTGTTTCAGAGCTGGTTTAGATTTTAGGTTATTTTCTAATCCTAAAAGCATCTTTATCAATTTTACTGTGGTCGTGAACATTATGGTGTCCATTCTGGAAAGAAAGAAAAGTGTCTGGATAAAAACTTGAGAAATAAATCTGAAGTTAATCTCTTACCTCAAGCCCCAACTTTGAACCCATCGATTTTAAGTAAATAAGTAATGCTATCTAAAATACAATGCTTTCTCAGGGGTAACAGCTTGCAAAGAGGGAGGTCTATGTCTTACATTTATAGCCCCAGTATTTAGAGTGGTTACAAAGTAGGTACTTGAATGCTGAATTTTAAATTCTTCTCTTATGCTCAATAGCACTCAATAAATGCTTTTTGATTGAAATATTTCACTAATTTAGACTAGTCAAAGAAAATAAAAACTGCTCATGTTTTCTAGTCCAAACACTATCTTTTAATCTTATTAATCAGAGTAACAATGCTGAGAGTTTTCAAAAACTCATCCCTTTCTTGAGATAATTTTTTTCAGTGGAAAAGAACTTTCCAGAAGCACCAACACAAGTTAAAAAACATGGTCATATCCTTTGGCCTGTGCAACATTCTCACCATCTGCCAGCATTTAATGAAATCTCCCTGATCCAAGTTCAAATGCCTGAATTGGAATACCTAAGACACATCTTGTCTAATCAAGGCATTAAACCCACACTGGATAAGTCATCTGTCTGATATCTAAAGTGGCAGATATCCAGGATAATCAAAGATATCATCAACTTCTGGTTTTCCAGATGCTACTTTGATTTCTTCCCCACTACACTTGGATATTCCTAATGGTGTGCCAATTTCACATTAAAGAAAATGAATTTTTCTTTTTTTTAAGTTTTTTTTAAATTTTGGATTTTTATTTATTTATTCATTTGTTTATTTCAATTTGACCAGAGAGGGACAGAGAGAGAGAGAGAACAAGCTGCCAGGTCCAGGACTTGAACCACGATCAGCCAAGTGGGAATCCAGCGCCCTTGACTACCACGCCACTCGCCGGCTCCCAAGAAAAGGAATTTTTCTGCTCCTTCATTACAGGTTTCTATTATCTGAAAATCCCTTCAAGTATGCATAGCTCTGACCAAACAGAACTACTTCAAACAAATCTGACCCAATAGCACTAAATCTATCACTTACATCACCAGGGAATGCCATCCTATCATTGCCTAACGTCATAGACTTTTCCTGGGACAGCCTACATCTAATGATGTACAACCACCTCCTCCAAACCAATGATAATTCTGAAAGGTCACACCCAGCTTCAGAGCTCCCTATGATAGTACTCAAGCACAGGCTGAACTTTCAGTGAGATACAGCTACATTCCCCAGTGAAGTCTGAATCTGAACAAAGACTCACTTCCAAGAATGTTCTTCCATGGATATTATCCCTCAGCCATCATTTAACTTTATAATTTGTTTTATATCTTTCCAGTTACTCTTAGTTTAATACTTCTTTATGTTAAACTTTCCTTAACACAGAAACATAAGCAGGGAATAATTAGAAAAGGCTATGGTTAAGGCAAAGACCTAATGAAGTTGGTCAAAATAAGAAAATACACTGCAAAATTTAAGTTATGTTTTGGAAGTCTCTAAGAGCTAAATTGATGCTACATAAAATCACATTAGTAGTTTGGTGATCAAATTGGAGAAATTTTCCCCAATCTACACACACACACACACACACACAAATATGTGAGAACATCTGGTATATCAAAGGAATTTAACAGTGGTCTAGTCTAAGAATACACTATCCTACATGAATAAGTCTGATTAGTGGATAGAAAGGAAATAATAAAAATACAATAGAAGAAAATTTGCCAGAATCAAGAAAATTATGTCTACAGCAAAGGCCTAAAAAACTTAATGAAAAAGAATTATATTTAGACATGTTCTGGCAAAATATTTTAATTTTAAGTGAAAAGAATAACTTCTCTAAACTTCCAGAATGAGCATTAGAATTTCCTACTGCACTGAGCAGGATTCTTGGATACAAAGAGCAGAAACTGACTCTGGATTATTACTAAAGTAAAATTTTCAGAAAAATGTATTGGCATGGGAAAAGTCTCATGATAAATAAATGAAGATATAAAGTGTACACATAAGTCTACTTCCAATTTTATGGACACTTACGTATGGAAAAATTGAGATAAAATGTAATAGTAAAATATATTTCTGTATATATAAATTTTTAGTTTAGTCTCTATACATATCCTATTTTCAACTTGTCCATAGTAAGAATGAGTATCCTTTAAAAAAAATCAATATTTCTCTCATGTGACTAATGAAATAAAATACTAAGTGGTTTGTTGAAATGTCTATCGGAAAGCAGAGGCATACCTTAGAATTTAACTGCAAATTTCATAATTTTCATAACCTATCTTCAGTATTTCTACTTTTTAAATAATTTGTAAAAAAAATTAATAGGGCTAAATTTCTTCAAAAGTATTAAGAATAAATAAAACTATGTTACTTTGAAGTATTCCACTCATGGCCTTTCCTGGCTTAAGCTTATAAACTGTACTCTTGGTTGTCATTCCTTTGTATGTCTTTGGTTTCTAGAAATGTTAAAATATCATGATTCCTAAAAATACCTCAATATTAAAGTGCCTTATAGCTACTGTGAAGATAAAATCTGAAAAATAGACATAAAAATGGCAAGGATCATCACAGAGATTTAAGATATTGTTCAATAAATATTAAATTATAAAATGATTCAACTTAAATTGATTTTTAAAATGGCAGGAGTAGGTACTACCAGATAATGTAATTGTTACATCGCTGGACTACCACATAGTCAACTCTGGTTTGAGTCCCAGACCCAGTGGCTTAAAACTCATGCTGGGCGCATGTGCATGTGTGCCCAAAATCCCAAGAAGACTGGAGGAGAAGGGACTGAGACATGGCCAGCCACCCTGGGGGTGATTTCTCTCTTTCTGTCTCTCTGTGTCTCTCCAGCAAGCACATGCACCCTATGGCAAAAATCTCTCTAAAAAGGGAGGGAGGGGGCAGGCGTGTAAGGAGAAGGAGAACAGTTTGTAAGACACAGGAAAAATTGAGATCCCTACCTTTATTCTTAGTTATTTGTATGCCAAATGATCAAAACAAGTAGTATTGCATATATTCAGGTTAATTACACCTGTCAAAAGACAATTTAAAATGCTTCTTTAACAAGAACTTTCCAAAATATTTGTAAGTGAATTTTTGGTCATCATTTTGTTTGTTTTGTTGTGGTGGTGCTATTTTGCTTTTTTTTTTTTTTTCCCCCTAAATATACCTTGTTCCAAAAGCTTTTGCTCTCCTATTATCTTATTTCTAGTTTCTGGCCTCATCCTTGTTTCTCAGCCCTGCTCAACAGCAAAGATGATCAGGAGGCCTATGCACCACCACAAAATTGACATGAATCAGGTCTCAAAAGCAGTGTCAGTTGCCCCAAAAAATGTTTTTTTGTTTGCTTGTTTTACTCTTAAGGCTACTCAAGAAATAGCGAATAAGCCTAAAGAATTTATAATCTGGTAAGGACTTGAGGGTTAGGGGAAGAGAAAAAGGAATATGATTACTGTATTTAAAACTGCACCAGTGGGAAATAATTTCCAAATGCTTGCCACAAAATATCTTATAATTAGATTTGCTTCTTAAAACTGCTAAGATTTTGAAGTAAAATGGAATCTGCTGCTGAGAACACTGTTTTACTGCAGTTAACTCCTACTGGTGATCAAAATGACCCAGTCAAATATCCAGCTGCTTATGTTATTCTGAATTCTTCCTTTTTAAAATAGATACACCGGGAAGGGGGGGAATCAATTAAAAGTTATCCACTAAAACAATTCATTCTTGCAAAAAATGTCAATACTTCAAAAAGGGGAAGTATTAGACATGTTCCATTAGTTGTTCTGTGATGTACCTTACTAGAGACAATCAAAGAAGACACATCCTAATCTATGTTGGAGAGTTGAAGAGTGAGTCTGGGTGGATGGCAGCCTGTGTCCATATTCTCCATTCTTTCTCTCAAAACACCTGGTGGGTACTATTTGACCTTGAAAGGAACCAAGGTCTTGGAGTATAGGAAAAGAACCCAGAAGATGACATTAAAATCATCTTAGAGCTCAAGTCCTAAGAAAAGAACATACAATTCTGGCCTGATATTTACCTGCCAGGAGTCCAAGCTTCTTCTAGGTTTCCCACTCCTACAATACTTAGAACAGGTGTCACAGGCTCATAGCTGTCTCTCAGCAAAAGAGAAACTTCAACTCTTTATTGGGAGAGGAGAGGTGCCACTTTTCACTGGCAAGGAACTGCAGTGCTGAACTCAGCACAGTCCATCCCTGATTGCATCAAAAAATAAAAGATTTCCCTTCCTAGGTCTAAATTCCACTAAAAGCACTCTGGAGCTAGACTCAGATCTTTTATTTATTTTTATTTAAATGATCACTTTCTAAGAGATTCCAAAAATCTAAGCAGTCCAGGTATTGAAGGAGCCCATAACCAATCATATAAATAGACAGAAAAAGAATCAATAAGCAATTTTAGATGATATAAGAACTTAAAATGAGACTTGGATGATCAACAAGGGTTGATCAAAAAATAGAGAAAGGAGAAAAAAATAAGAAAAATGTACTTGTGATCTCCTACAGATATAAAATTAGAATATATAAGAGTAGTCTCCAGAACTAGAGTACTTGAACTTAAAAATTCAGTTTAGAAAATGAAAAAGTCGCCTGAAGAAAAAGAAATTTAGTGTTTTAGAAAAACAAATAGAGAAAACAGAATTTTTTTTAAAGAAAAGAACCCTCATAGGCATTAAATACAGATTTATGGGATAAAAAGCAAAGATATGTGATAATCAAATAACAGAACAAAGTTTCCTGGTTTGGTTGCATGCAAATTAAAAGAGCTCACACGTTCCCCTAAAGGAATAATTTAAAATGGCAATGGCATTACTTAAAGACACTGTGATGAAATTCTAAACTCTAAGATTAAACTGAAAATTCTGCCAGTTTGTGGGGAGAAGGGAGGAAGCAGGTATTTACCAAGAAAAGATAATCAGATCACAATCAAATTTCTCACTTGTAGCATTAGAAGCTAGAAGACTGGACCAACCATTACAGATTTTGGAAGGAAATTATGAGGCAAGAATCCCATTCCTGGGACCAGGAGATGGTGAAATGGTTACATCGCTGGACTCCCATGTAGTCGACCATGGTTCAAGTAGTCCTGGACCCAGCAGCTTAAACCTCATGCTCTGTGCATGTGCATGCGTGCCCGAGATTCCAAGAGGAGAATGTAGAAGGGATGGCAGTGTGGCCATCCTCCCTTGGGGGGTGATTTCTCACTTTCTATCTCTCTGTCTGTCTCTCTGTCTCTCCAGTGAGTGCACACACCCTATGGCAAAAATCCCTTAAAAAAAAAAAAAAGAATCCTATTCCTAAAAAAGATAATATTCAGATATAAGGGACAAAATAATTATACGCATGCAAGGATTCATTTACATTATTTAAGAAAATTTATCCAGAAAGCATTTTAACAAAACATTACTTCATGCGTAGTATGAAAATCTTAGCAAAGTATACTTCTGCTTCCTTCTTTTTTTTTTTTTTTTTCTTTTTTTTGGAGAGGTTTTCGCTATAGGGCGGGTGCGCGCCAGACAGACAGAGAGAGACATAGAGACAGAAAACGAGAAATCACTCCCCAGGGGGGATTGTCACGCCGCAATCCCTTCTCCTCCATTCTCCTCTCGGGATCTCGGGCACGCACGCACACGCGCCTGGCGTGAGTTTTAAGCCACCGGGTCCAGGACGCGAACCACGGTCGACTACGTGGGAGTCCAGCGACATAGCCACTATGCTAACTGCTGGTTCCCCTTCCTTCTACCATTTATGTTTGTGTGTGTGTGTGTCTGTGTGTGTCTGTGTGTGTGTGTGTGTGTGTGTGCACAGTACTGATGCCATATGATTTAATGGCACATATATTGTATTATAAACCACATAATATACTGTTACTTTTCTTGCTGTAAATAGTCAATTATCTTTTAAGGAGATTTTTAAAATAATAAGATAATTATCTTTTACATTAACTCACATATTTCTCATTGTGGAGCTTTTCATTTTTTGGTGGATCAAACTTTCTATTTAATATTTTCCTTTAATCTTTCTTTTATCATTATGTTTTTTTTAATTTGCTACAGGGTAGGTGTACTCACTAGAGAGTGAGAGAGAGAAAGTGAGAAAGTAAGCAACCAGGTTCAGAATTCAAACTGTGGTCTACCATGTGGGAGTCTAGCTCCTTAACCACAATACCACCTCTGGCCCCCCTTTAATCTTTAAGTTGACTGAATTCTCTCTGTGTCCATTTGTCTGAACAGTTTCAACTTCACCTTTATTTCTGAAATATACTGTCCCTGGAAACAGAATTCTAAATTGACAGTTCTTTCATTTAGTGCTTTAACGACAACATTTCATCATTTCTGGCATTTCAAGCACACATACTTTGTACAGAAAGTCTGCTGTTCTTATATTCATACTACTGAAAGTAATGTGTCTTTATTCCCTGGTTGCAATTAGGATTTTTTGTATTATAAATGGCTTTGAGTAATTTATTTTATAATATGCCTCAGTATGGCTTTCTTCAAGTTTATTCTATTTATGGTTTATTCAGCTTCTTGGATATGTGAGTTTATAGCTTTCATCAAATTTGAAAATTTTAAAGCCAATCCCTTGGCCTAGTGGTTAAGGGAACTGGATCCTACATGGCCCATGAGTGTGTGGCCAGAGTCTCAACAGGATAGACAAATGGAGGAGAAGACATTATTACATGACCATGTCCCACTGGAGCTTGCTTTCTCTCTTTCTCTCTGTTAGGCATATGCCCTATGGAACACACAATTGTTTCAGAAAAATTTTAAAATATTATTTTTACTACTAATATTTCTATCTCTGCTCACTTACCATACACCCCATCAACAATAGGTAGAAAGAGTAGGAAGTACAGGAAAGAGGTAGGTTTTCTCTGGGTATATCTGTTTGTAGAGTTTTGACTTAAGACCATATTTTTTTTAAGATTTATTTCTTTATTTATGTATTTATTTTAATTTGACCAGAGAGGGACAAAGCGAGAGAGAGACAGAGAGAAAGTGAGAAAGCAAGCCTGCCAGATCCAGGACTTGAACCACGGTCGGCCATGTGGGAGACCAGTGCCCTTAACCACCATGCCACCTGCCAGCCCCAAGACACTATTAATTGAGTCAAAAACAAAATTAAATCAACAAAAATGGGATAAAAGACTCTAAAATACATTAAAAACAAAAACTCATGAGCCTAATTATATACCAAATAGATACCAAATAGAAAACAACTATAAAGAAGAAAATAAAAACAAATTAATCTAGATGACATAGGCAGTGCATTTGTGGTTCTTCTAAGTTTTATCCTATACTTGGGAATGTATCCATCCTCCTCACCCATTTCACCAAGAAGACCACTCCACAAATTCTACTCTTTCTGTAAATTCTTCTCTAGTGAATAAAAGAGAGGTAGGCATTTTTCCATGTGTCTTTTTCTTTCTAAAACTACATTATTCATGAGTTTACCTTTCAAATAATAGTGATTATATTGAAAAATATTTCAATTCCTTATTTAACTCAAATATTCATTCCAGTTTTGTTCTGTTCTGTCTTTTCAATGTTGCTTTTTTTTTTTTTTTGCCACAGGAAGTGTGCACTAGTCAGAGAAAGAGAGACAGAGATAGGGAGAGGGAAAGTGAGGAATCACCCCCGGGGGGAATGGCCATGCTGCAATTTCTTCTCTTTTGTTCTCCTCTCAGAGTCTTGGGCACACATGTACATGCACCTGGTGGGATTTTCAAGCCACTGGATCCAGGACTTGAACCATGGTCAGCCATGTAGGAGTCCAGTGCCTTAACCACCATGTCAAGTACTTGCCCCAATGTTGTATTTCTTTTTTTTTTTAAATAAAACTATGTTTTTAGAATTTAATTTTGTTTATTCATTCATTTATTTTAATTTGACCAGAGAGAGACATACAGAGAGAGAGAGAGAAGGAAAACAAGAAAGCAAGCTACCAGGTCTGGGACTCAAACTAAGGTCGGCCATGTGGGAGTGTCCAGCGCCTTAACCACCATGCCACTTGCTGGTTCCTAGTATTGTATTTCTTAAACTACAAAATCCGGGAGAGTAGATTTTAAAATATATATGCCTTTTTATACCCTAAATCCTTAGTCCATTAACTGAGAAGGATTTAAGAACTATTTGATGTATTTGATGACAATACTGCACTATGCACTGCAGATATACAAATAATGCTGACGAAATGAAAACAATATTCCTGATCATTGTTGAAGGACAGTCTTCCTGTCTTGCAGTTTTAAAAATCCCATAACTTCTAGTCAAATTCATTCATTGCTAATACATTGAGGGGGAAATATACTCATCAATGCATATAACTGAAACATAGAAGAGTAAAATGAAAAAATTTTGATAAACTTATTTCATTTTAATTTCAACAAACAGGTGCTGACACTGATAAATGCACCTGATGATTTAATTCAGTGACTCTCTGCCTGCAAGCATATTTAAAGTAAGCTGTTTGCATTTTCCTACATATAATTATTCTAAACCTGAAAATAGCTTTCAAATTCAAATATGGATTATAAATTAATTTACCTTAAAATTAAACTAACATGTTTTTCCTTTTCTTTTTGTTTTATTTGTTTGTTTGTTTTTGTAAGAAACTGATATAATAAAATTATTTAGGGCACCCAAAGGTGGTGTAATGGTTAGGGCACTGGACTCCCACAGGTTGACCACACTTTAAATCCCAGACCTGGCAGCTTGAAACTCACACTGGGCATGTGTGCGTACATACCCAAAATCCCAAAAGAAGATGGGATTGCAGTATGACTACCTCCCCTGGGAAGTGATTTCTTATGTTCTGTCTCTCTGCCTCTCTGTCTCTCTGATTATTACATGTGTCCTATAGCAAAAATCTCTCCAAAAAGAAAAACTATTTTGAACTTAAAGAGTTAAACCTTCTAGTCAATAATTCATGTTTAACTTATTAATACATTTCTTAGTTTACAAAAGTTTATACAGAAGATAAATTTTGAAATATCAAAATATTTTAGCAATACTTAATTTGTTTAATGCTTTAATTTATTATTTTAATTTCCAATTTACATATAATACTTATACAGCTCTGTGAGGTTTAATGTAGTTTCCCAAAACATGTACACAATATGTAATGATCCAGAGAGGGCAATAAACATATCTATTATCTCCAATATTTAGTATTATTTTGTGTTGTACACATCCAAAATATATTCTTCTACATAGTTTGAGATATATATTGAATTGTTACTATCTTTACTGTACTATAGTATCCTGTAACTTTTTCACTTATTTACATGTACCCTTGTATCTGTCAACAATGTTCTCTCCATCCCTCCTCCACTAATCTTTTCTAGATTCTGGTATCCATTGTTATACCTTACTTCTGTGTAATCAAATCATTTAGCTTCTTCTGCTCTTAAGTAAGAACTTACAATATTTGTCTTGTGGAGTCTGGCTTATTTCACTTAGCATTATTTTCTCCAGGTTCATCTATTTTGCCTCAAAATGACAGGAATTTATCCTTTCTATAACTGAATAATATTCCATTTTCTAAATATATTTTATTTTATCTACTCATCAGCTGTTGGGCACTTAGGTTGACTTCAAATCTTAACTATTGTCAAAAGAGCTGCAGTAAACATGAGAGTGCAAATATTTCCCCCACATGCTGATTTTATTTCTTTGAGTATATACCTAATAGTATGGTCACTGAATGATAGGGTGTACCATTTTTCTTTCTTTTTTTTTTTTGGGGGGGGGGGAGGTTTCTGATATAGGGCACTCACCAGTGTGCTCACCAATAAAAGAGAGACCGAGAGACAAAAAAGTGAGAAATCACCCCCCGGGGAGATGGCCACGCTACAATCCCTTCTCCTCCATCCTCCTCTCAGGATCTTGGGCAGGCACACACACACACATGTGCCCAGTGTAAGTTTAAGCCACTGGGTCCAGGACTCAAACTGCAGTCTACTACATGAGAGTCCAGCAACATAGCCATTATGCCCACTGCTGGTCCCCCATTCTTCATTTTTTGAGGAGCTTCTTCTACAATGACTATACTAATTTACATTCCCACCAACAATGTATGAAAGTTTCTCCTTGTCCACAGCCTCTCCAGGACTTGTTAGCATTCTTTTTATTTTTGTTTGTTAGTTTTTTAATGACCATTCTAACTGGAGCAAGATGATTTCTCAATGTGGTTTTGATTTGTCCTTCCTGATAATTAGTGATACTGAGCATTTTTTCATGTACTTGTTTATCATTATGTCCTCTTTTAAGAATTGTTTGTTCATATTTATTACCTATTTTTATCTGGATTGTTATTATTTTTGCAGGTGAGCTGTTTGAGTTCCTTATATAATCTGGTTATTAATCTCTGGTCAGGAGGCCGGCAAGTGGTATGGTAGTTAAGGGTGCTGGACTCCCACATGGCCAACTTTGGTTTATGTTTCAGACCTGGCAGCTTGCTTTCTCACTTTCCCTCTGTGTCTCTGTCTCTGTCTGTCTTTCTCTGGTCAAAGAAAGAAAGAAAGAAAGAAAGAAAGAAAGAAAGAAAGAAAGAAAGAAAGAGGGAGGGAGGAGAAAAAAAAGAAAAGAAAAAAGAAAAGAAAAGAAAAGAAAAGAAAAGAAAAGAAAAGAAAAGAAAAGGAAAGGAAAGGAAAGGAAAGGAAAGGAAAGGAAAGGAAAGGAAAGGAAAGGAAGAAAAGAAAAGAAAAGAAAAGAAAAGAAAAGAAAAGAAAAGAAAAGAAAAGAAAAGAAAAGTTCAATAAATAATTCTTTAAAAAATTTCTGGTCACATTTACAACCTGCAAATATTTTCTTCCATTTTGTAGACTGTTTCTTCACTCTACTGATTTTTTTTCTTATGATTAAGATACAATAAATTGAGTATAGAAACACACATCACAACATTAATAAAGACCTGATGTGATAAACACACGGGTAACATCATAATGAACAGAAGAAAGTTAAAATGTTTTGGAGGAAAGGAAGAATTTAAATTTTCTTGTTTACAGAAGACATAACATACATATAAAGACCTATAAAATCCACCATAAACCTCTCAGAACTTACAAACAAATTCAGTAAAGTTGTAGGACACAAAAGTCAGCATAAAAAGTCAGTAACGTTATTGTACAGTAATAACGAGCAAAGAGTTGGAAAATAGATTAAGAAAGCAATCTCATTTACAATAATTACAAACAAAAGTGCCTAGGCATAAATTTAACCAAGGAAGTAAAGATCCCTACAATGAAAACTGCAAAACAATAATGAAAGAAATTGAACACACACACATACATACACACACATACACACACACACACTTCAAGAACTATTCATTTATGTGTGTACACACAAAAGAAAGATATTCCATGTTCATGGATTGGAAGAAGCAGTACTGTGACTATCTCACTATTACCCCCAAAAAATCTACAGACTTAACTCAATTACTATCAAAATATCAATGAGATTCTTCACATAACTAAATTAAACAATCATAAAATTTGTTTAGAATTACAAAAGACACTAAATAACCAATGCAATTCTATGAAAAAAAAAAAAAGGCATCAAACTACCTGACTTCAAAATATACTATGAAGAGACAGCAACCAAAACTGTATGGCACTAGCATTAAAACAGACTTATCAACCAATGGAACAAAATAGAGAACTTAGAAATAAATCCACAAAAATAGTGAACGAATTTTTGACAAAGCTTCCAAGAACATTCAGTGTACAAAAGATCTCTTCAACAAATTATGCTGGAAAAAAAATTGGATATTCATATAAGGAAGAACGAACCTAGACCAGTGTTTCAACATACACAAAAATTAACTCAAAATGGATGAAAGACTAAAGTATAAATCATGAAATTACTTGAAAACATAGAAGAAACACTGGTCTGGACAAAATTTAAGTCTGTAATTTTTAAAATGTGTTGTCTCTCCTCCTCAAATGATACTTCACATTCAGAACTATTTCTTAAAACCCAAAAGCCCTGACAGTTCTGGTTATTTCTAAAATATCTGCATTGTAATTCCTAGGATCCACAGGGATTATCAGAAACTAATTTCAGAGTATGATAGTGAATTTATCTTCTGCAATTCAGTAAAACATATTATTGCCTTCAACAAACTCAGATTGTTAGGCTGAAACACCAAGTTTGCCTAATGACTATAGAGCAGTCTTCCATTCCCAATCTGCTAAACTGGTGCTTATCTCTCTCTTGTAATATTTTGTACAGGATGCAATAAAACTACAGACTCTATTACTCTGAGTATTTCCTATAAAGTTTCTTTGGGGAACATGTGGTCTGAGTTCCCAAAAATAACATGTTAGTTATCACATTTCAAGAACTATCATTTTCAACCTGGAATGCAGAGCCTCTAACGGAGCTTCTGTCTCATTTTGCCTATTCTCTGGATTTTTTAATCTGTTGGTTATGTTACCACTTCCAGATACTAATTGAGACACTTTGAAGTCACAAGTGACAAAAATATAATTCAAACTAGTTTAATCATAAACTGGAAATAATTATGTTTCAGAATTCAGGGATTTTTATTGAGGTTTATAGCCAGGGTTTTTTATTGAGGTTCAACAAAATGAACCAACAAAAGAGATGTTGCTGCTCTTTTGGTCATTTAGGTTCAATCTCTCTTATTACATGTTTTTTCTTTCTCCACTATGTAAGAAATATATGCAGATCAAAACCACAATGATACCACCTAACCCCAGTCAGAATGTCAAAGATTAAAATAATAATAATAATAAGTGCCAGAGGGGATGTGGTGGAAGGAGAACTCTCCTACACTGTTGGTGGGAATATAAATTGGTCCAGTCACTGTGGAGAATGATACGGAGGTTCCTCAAAGACCTTCAAATAGAACTACCCAAAGGACAGGAGAGCACTCAGTCAGAAAAGGCTTGCCCAAGTATTTTCATTGCAGCATTATTCACGATTGCTAAGACCTGTAACCAACCCAAATGTCCACAGACAGATGAATGGATTGAAAAATAGTGGCTCACATACTCCATGGAATACTATTCAGCCATAAAAAAGCCATTAAAAAAAAACAACAAGGCCCTGGAATTTGATATAAAGTGGATGAATATGGGAGATTTGTTGCTGAGTGAAGCAAGTTAGGCTATGAAAGAGAGATATTGTATGTCTCCACTTAACATATACCGATTGTCCGCACTCTATGGTAGAGATTGAGAGACTGGAGAACATAAAAGTATTAAAAATTGTAATGAACACTAGAGACAAAGTGGAAAGAGAGTGTGGGAGGGGAAGAGTGTAGGAAATTTAGGGTGAAAATGGAGAGGTAAGACATTTGTGGGACACAGATAAGATTTATTATCTGTTGACGATGTGTATGATGGTCTCGACTGGGCTAGACTGAGTGTATATCATGCTGGGTAAAGTCTCTTCACAATCTAAGTAACGTATAGTGATTTAATGTATGAATAATAATAATAAATTAATTAATTTTAAAAATTTTAAAAAAGGAACATAACCAGCAAACATCTAAGTTTCACATCTCAAAATACTGACTTTCTCTTTCTCTTGATTCCAGTTTTTAAATTCCTGAAAATAATTCTGACTAGTTTGACTTGAATTAGGCCAATACAAAATATTCCATTGTTGAAAGGCCTGAAGTGGCTGGCTGCCCTGGTTTGCCTGGGCAGTTTTCTGGGACATGAGACTTTCAATGCTAAAATCTGGATAGTATAGAAAGGCATTCAAATATCCAGACCCAGGAAATACATAGGACCCCGGGTAGAATCAACGCAAGAAGATCCTCTCCAAGGCACATCATAGCCAGACTGGTGAAAACAACAGACAAAGACAAGATACTAAAGTTGGCAAGAGGGAAACGCCAGGTTACTTACAAAGGTCACCCCATCAGGCTAACATCGGATCTCTCGATGGAAACAATGCAGGAAAGGAAAGAATGGGGAAGCATAGTAAAAGTGTTGAGTGAAAAACAATTTCAACTAAGAATACTATACCCGGCAAAATTATCTTTCATATGGGAAAAAAAGATAAAAACATTCTTGAATAAACAAAATTTGAAGGAATTTACCAACTCCAGACCAGCTCTTCAAGAGGTTCTGAAGGGAGTACTATACCAGGAAAACTAAAAAATCAGAGACAGTTATACGAAAACAAAAAGCAACCAAGAAAATGGCTCACTTAATGATAGGATCAGGTACAGAAATATCGATAATTACATTGAATGTCAATGGATTAAATTCTCCAGTTAAGAGACATAGACTGGCTGAAAGGATAAGAAAACAGAAACCCTCCATCTGTTGCCTACAAGAAACTCCCCTTATGGATAAAGACATACATAGACTAAAAGTCAAGGGCTGGAAAAAGATACTCCATGCAAATGGAAATCAAAAAAAGGCTGGAGTAGCAATATTGATCTCAGACAAAATAGATTTCAAGACAAAGACTGTAAGAAGAGACAAAGAAGGACATTATATAATAGTAAATGGGGTAATCCAGCAAGAAGACATAACCCTTATAAATATCTATGCACCCAACTCAGGTGCGCCTAAATATGTGAAGGAAAGACTGCTGGAGCTAAAAGGAGAAATAGGGAGAAATACTATAATTGTTGGAGATCTCAACACCCCATTATCTCTTATAGACAGATCTTCTAGACAGAAAATAAATAGAGAGATACAGGACTTAAATGATACTATAAATGGAATGGGCTTGACAGATATCTCTAGAACTTTCCACCCTACATCCACAACATATACATTTTTCTCACCCCGACATGGAACCTTTTCAAAGATAGATCATAAATTAGGACACAAATCAAGCCTTTATAGATTCAAAGGCACAGAAACTGTACCCAGCATCTTCTCTGACCATGATGGAATTAAACTCAAGATTAATTTCAAGACACAACCCCGAAAATACACGAACACATGGATACTGAACAACCTACTTCTGAATGACTTCTTCACTACTGAAGAAATTAAGGCTGAAATAAAAAAATTTATGGAAACTAATGATAGTGAGTACACAAGTGTCCAGAATCTATGGGACACAGCAAAAGCAGTCATAAGAAGGAAATTCAGAGCAATTAGTGCGCATAAGAAAAGGATAGAAAGATGGCAAGTAGATAACTTATCATCATGCCTCAGAGAATTGGAAAAACAACAACAAACAAACCCCCAAAATGCCAGGCAAAAAGAAATAATAAAGGTTCGAGCAGAAATAAATGAAATAGAAAATAAACAAACCATACAGAAAATAAATGAAAGCAGAAGCTAGTTCTTTGAAAAGATTAACAAGATCGACACACCATTAGCTAGACTGATCAAGAAGAAGAAAGAAAGAAACCAGATTAATCAAATATGTGATGAAACAGGCAATATTACCACAGACATAGCAGAAATACAAAATATCATTAGAGGATACTATGAGCAACTTTACGCCAACAAACAAGATAACCTGGAGGAGATGGACAAATTCCTGGATGCATATAATCTACCAAGATTGGATCAGGAAGACATAGAGAACCTGAATAGACCTATAACAAGCCAGGAGATTGAATCAGTAATAAATAACCTCCCAACAAAGAAAAGCCCAGGCCCAGATGGCTTCACTTGTGAATTCTACAAAACTTCTAAGGAAGAGTTAACCCCTATCCTACTAAAATTATTTCTAAAGATTCAAAAGGAAGGAAACCTTCCAAATTCATTTTATGAAGCTTCCATCATCCTCATCCCCAAAACAGATAAGGATATGACAAAAAAGGAAAACTACAGACCAATATCATTGATGAATATAGATGCGAAAATTCTCAACAAAATACTCGCAAATCGTATTCAACAACATATAACAAAGATCATTCATCACGATCAGGTAGGCTTTATACCAGGGATGCAAGGATGGTTCAATATATGCAAGACCATAAATGTAATACACCACATTAACAGAAAGAAAGATAAAAACCATATGATCATCTCAATTGATGCGGAGAAAGCATTTGATAAAATACAGCATCCTTTTATGATTAAGACTCTCAGTAAGATTGGTATAGAAGGGTCATTTCTCAACACAATAAAAGCCATCTATGAAAAACCTATAGCTAACATTATACTGAATGGGGAAAAGCTGAAAGCTTTTCCTCTGAAAACAGGTACTAGGCAGGGCTGCCCACTTTCTCCACTGCTCTTTAATATAGTACTGGAAGTCTTAGCTATTGCAATCAGAGAAGAGAACAATATTAAAGGCATTCGAATAGGCAAAGAAGAATTGAAAATATCTTTATTTGCAGATGACATGATGGTATACTTAGAAGACCCAAAGGTATCTATGAAAAAACTGCTTGAAGTAATAAGTGAATACAGTAAGGTGGCAGGATATAAAATCAATATCCAAAAATCTATAGCATTTCTATTTATGAACAACAAGTTGAACGAAGCAGAGCTGAAGAAAGGAATCCCTTTCACCATAGCCACAAGGTGTATAAGATACCTAGGGATAAACCTAACTAAGAAAGTCAAAGACTTTTATAAAGAAAACTATGAAAATCTTAAAAGAGACATTGAAAGTGACATAAAAAAGTAGAAGGACATCCCATGCTCCTGGATTGGAAGAATTAACATAATCAAAATGGCAATTCTACCCAAATTAATCTACATGTTTAATGCAATTCCAATCAAAATACCAGAGATATTCTTCAGAGATCTAGAAAAGGCAATCATAGAAATTTGTCTGGAACCATAAAAGACCTCGTATTGCAAAAGCAATCCTGCGCAAGAAGAATGGAGTAGGAGGCATATCACTCCCTGATCCCAAGATATACTCTAAAGCTGTGGTCATCAAAACAGCATGGTATTGGCATAAAAACAGATATGTGGACCAATGGAAGAGAATAGAGACCCCAGAAATAACCCCCAAAGCTTACAGCCAACTGATCTTTGACAAAGGATATCAGTCAATCCATTGGGAAAAGGAAAACCTCTTTAGTAAATGGTGCTGGAAAAACTGGGTATCTACCTGCAGAAAGATGAAACTGAACCCCCATCTTTCACCATTAACAACAGTCAACTCAAAATGGATCAAAGATCTAAACCTAAGACCTCAAACAATAAAACTACTGGTGGAAAACGCTGGGGAAACTCTGGGGGACATTGGAGTAGGCAAAGACTTCTTAAATAAGACTCCCAAAGCACAGGCAATAATCCCTAAAATAGACAAGTGGGACTATATTAGACTAAGAAGTTTCTGCACAGCAAAGGACACAATAACAAGTGTGAACCGACAACCCTCAGAATGGGAAAATATTTTTGTTAAATATGCCTCAGACAAGGGACTGACAACCAGAATACATAGAGAACTCAAATGCCTTATGCGAAAAAAATGATTAACCCAATTAAAAGATGGGAAAATGAGCTGTACAAAAGTCTCTCTAAGGAAGACATACGAACAGCCAAAAAGCATATGAGGAAATGCTCAACATCCCTCATCATAAGGGAGATGCAGATAAAAACTACAATGAGATACCACCTAACCTCTGTCAGAATGGCAAAGATTAAGAATATAAAAAGTGATAAGTGTTGGCGGGGATGTGGTGAAAAGGGAACCCTCCTACACTGTTGGTGGAAATGTAAACTAGTTCAACCACTGTGGAGAACAATATGGAGGTTCCTCAAAGATCTACAAATAGAACTACCATTTGATCCAGCAATCCCACTTCTGGGTATTTACCCAAAAGACAGGAGAACGCTCAGTCAGAAAAGTGCTTGCACATCAATGTTTATTGCAGCATTATTCACAATTGCCAAGACATGGAACCAACCTAAATGTCCACAAACTGATGAATGGATTGGAAAAGTGTGGTATATATACTCTATGGAATACTACTCAGTCATAAAAAATAACAAGACCCTGAAATTTGATAGAAAGTGGTCAGATATGGAGGATCTATTGCTGAGTGAAGTAAGCCAGGCTATGAAAGAAAGATATTGTATGTATCCACTCAATATATACCGACTATCAGCACTCTATGATAGAGAGCAAAAAATTGGAGGACATAAAAGCAGTGAAGGTGCTTAACGAGAAAAGGACAGTGTGGAATGGGGGAAGTGAAGAGAAGAGGATAGAGAAAGATAGCAAGTGAACAATAGAGAGGCAGGACGTTAGTGAGAAACAGATATGGCTTATTAACTGTTGATGTTGACATGTATAGTATTCTCAACTGGATTCATCTGAGAAGTATTTCATGATAGGCAAAGTATTTGTACAAGCAAAATGAGAAATAGCGATTGACTGTTTTAAAAAATAATTAGAATAATAATAATAATAATTGGGGAAAACATAGAAAAGATATTGAATGTTGAAGTGGGGAGATTAATGTCTCTGTACTGACTGACATGCATGGCATTCCCTTTTGGAAAAGCAATGTAATACACTGTAAAGTTATATGTAATTCAATGTAATATAAAGAAGAATATGATGATAATAAAAAATTTTTAAAAAAATCTGGATAGTACAAGACAAACCAGAATGTTTGTTACACTAAGTCAGGTTGATGTTTATCCTTATAAGGAAGTGTAAGAGAGGTAATAAGTTTATATGACTATACAGACAAGGCTATGGATATCCACTAATTGAACATGTTATAGGTGTTTGCCTTCTTTATACTTCAGTAAGCCCAAAACATATTATCTTGTTTCATGTTCATCTCATGTGTTTACATATATAAGTCCCTCCCCATCCTTTTTGTTCATGTGTCATGATCCTTTTTTATTCTTTTTGCTATAAGGCATGTGCGCTCATCAGAGAGAGAGAGAGAGAGAGAGAGAAGTTATCTTCCAGGAAGAATGGCCCACCACAATCCCTTCTCCTTCATTCTACTTAGGATTTTTGGTGCACACACATAGCATGTTTTTCAAGCCACCAGGTCCAGGACTTGAACCACTCAGTCAGCCATGTGGGATCCAACCTCCTTAACCTCCATACCAACTGCTGGCCCAATCCTGCTCTTTATTTAAGTGTAATTTAATCAGCACTTTTGTGAGGTAATTCTGAACCCTGTTCTCCTACCCTGAGAGATGTAGTCGTTCCCTATTTCATTCTCTATTCCTAGGATATAAATCTATATTTCTCTCATGATTCTGTTTAATAATAACTTCTTTACAATTGTGTCTCCTTGCCATCCAGTAAGGGCCATAGGGCCATGTCTTTGTTTTTCCTGTATCAAACATATAGCCTGGCATAGGGTAAGCATACCATACAAGCTTGATAAGCTAAATGAGAAATCTAAAAGAGGAATATTTTTAATTTGGTCTTAGACATAAGGTATCATGCACCTATTATTTCTGTGATCAGTCCCCGAATAACAGCTATTACACTTGGCATATTTAAATTACAAGAATAGTGAAGCAAGAATTATATGATACATAAAACCAGTAACACACGTTGAACCTTTAAAGAAGTTAATTTCAAACTTAACTTTGCTGTAGGCCAAAAGTTTATAACTTGTTCCTAAATAGAAGTTAAATAACACCAAAATAAACGTGTAAATAAGAACAGAAAGTATGAACATAATCAGCCCAATTCTCTGACAGGTGGGTTGGAGGCTGGGGAGGCATACGCAGTTAGGAAAGCCCTCTGTGGGCCAAAGTGGGAGGGATAATTTGGCTTCCTCTCTCCACTGGCAGATGGAGGCTTTTTTTTTTCCGGGCATAGTTTCTGAGAATACAATGAGGAAGGATGATTGGGAGGGTCATGTGGAACAACCATAGTATGTGGCTTACATTTGAAAATGGAATGAGTATCCCCAAGGGAAACTAACATACCCAAGACATTTCAACATTCCTAGACTAACTTCTCTGAAACAGATGTATACACACATACAAACACACACACTTTTTCTAACGGACAATATAACAATTTTTAAAATATAGCTAAGTTAGATTGCAACTCTGCCTCCTCTCATCAGGAAATAAGGTTCTCCCACTTAAGAATGGTATTTCCAAACCAGGTCAAGAATTTAGAAGCTGAAAAGCTGTCTGGCAGTTCCATCTCTAAATGACTAGAAGGTGATTTTTCTCTGATATTCCTTCAAATTAAAGGAAGTTTCCTAGGGCTTGATAGGACAAAATATGGCAGATTAAACACATATATACATCTTTTTTTCCTCCCCGAATGTTATTATACTGATAGAAGTGCATTTGTAAGGCACAAACACATAAAGGAAACAGAGCAAGAGATGAAATTAAAATAAACAAATTATGAAAGTTGTAAAGAATATATATGACAAATGACTAAACAGACTTAAACTCTGGATCCAAAGCAGGCATGACAGAAACTAAAAATCAACCTATAACACTACAGAGGACTCATGTATTTCATACTAGAGGTGTCTGGAAGCAGATGTAAATAAAAAGGCAAAAAATGCGAACTATCCAAAAGTGCTTTTTTTAAGGCAGATACCCTTATACCTCTTCCACTTTTTATAATCCAATGACTATTGCTCTCTCACTCTTGCAAAAGAGTGAAGTTTTATTACCTGGGGAGAGTCAAATAGTTCTCTGAGCCACTCATGTTTTAGGACATAACACCATACTTAGAATAGGGTGATTGAAAAAGGAGAACTATACTGGATACTGAGCCCTCTTTCTGTTTATTTTATTTTATTTATTTACAGTCATTCACTGTACATCAATACAGTAAACGAAATGAGATTTTTCTACCCAGAACACATTGTATATTGGCTCAATCAAGAATGTTATCAGACATGTTATTGTCAACAAATAATTTTATATTTCTTCTTATATATTTTGCTTTTTCCCCCCTTTCATTCCCTACCTCTCACCCTCTGCCAGTTTTCCCCCTTCTCCCACACTGTCTCTGATATCTACAGTTGTTTGTCATGCCTTTTTTTCACATTTCATTAATTCACTAAAGATCTTAATTAATTAAAAAACTTTCAATAGCAAGCACAGCTAACATAAACATATCTATGAACACATAGTCTGACTTTAGGCATAAACTTCAGTGAGTAAAGTGAACATATTATAAAGTAGCACCTAACTGGAGCTATATAGCTTTCTGCAGTCATTAAATTGGTATTAATAAGTATTTTTAATGCATTTTTTAATTTGAAGAAAAGCAGTTTTAGTTTTAATAGATCAAAATCAAAAAAATGTTCAGAGAATACTTAAAACTTAAAGCCAGGGAAAAGGTTAGGATTCAGTTCAACTAGTAGGTAGATGAACCTATCAACAGTTCAAAAGAAGACAAAAATCCTTAAATATGAAAATCTAAACTTTAAAGAAAATTAGTAATGTTTTAGTCTAAAGTCAAAAAATTCTATTTCACTAGTTCAGTCTCATGGAATTAATCTCTTTTCTATTGAATTTGCAGTGTTACTGTGCTCTGATCTTTCCATTTGAACTCTGAAAGTTAACATTCAACTCCGGACTTGTCCCTACCATTAGGCTGGCCATTCTCTTGGTTGTTTTCTGTACTCTTATTTCTGTGTGTCCAATTTTAGTTTTCCTGGTACAGCACTCCCTTCTTCACTTCTTGGAGAGCTGGTCTGGTGTTAGTAAATTATTTCAGGTTTTGTCTATCTGAGAATGTTTTTGTCTTTTGTTCCCATATGAAAGATAATCTTACTGGGTATATTATTCTTGGTTGAAGTTGTTTTTCACTTAACACTTTGAATATATTTTCCCATTCCTTCCTTGCTTGCATTGTTTCCAATGAGAGGTCCAACATTAGCCATATGGGATATCCTTTGAAAATAACTTGATTATTCTCTCTTACCAAATTCAGTATTTTGTCTCTGTCTGTGGTTTTGGCCAATCTGGCTATGATGCACCTTAGGGAAGATCTTGGGTTGATTCTATGTGGGGTCAACTGTATTTCTGGATATTTGAGTACCTCTCTATGTTTGGAAAGTTTTCTTCCAGGATTTCATGGAATAGATTATCAATGCTCTTATTAGTTTTTCCACCTTCTGGGATATCGACAATCTGGATGTTTGGGCATTTAATGTTCTCTAGTATTAAGAGCCCTCTTTCATTTTTAGTTCTAAGAATTTCCCATTAGGAGCTAGAAACAAGGATTTTTAGGACATATATCTAAGACAAGAAGACATAAAGCTACTGTCTTCTTGTCTTAGATGTATGTCCCTAAGTAAAAGTTTCCCTAAGTAATCCAAGAAATCAATCTAAAGCACTGCTTACAGAGACAATGGAATCTAAAAGACAATATGATGATTCATTACATTTCTCTAGGAAATTTATTTCCAACTCTAGAATTTCATACCCAGTCTATCAATCAAGAGTGAGGATGGGTGCTGGCAGGCTCAATGGTGATTAAGGAGCTAGTCAATCACAGTTCAAGTCCTGGACTTGAAAATCACACCAGGCATGTATGCGTGCATGCTCGAAATCGCAAGAGAAGAATGGAAGAGAAGGCATGGCCAGCCCCCTAGAGGGTGATTTCTCACTTTTCCTCTCTTTCTCTCTATTTCTTTCCCTCACACACAAACATATGTACCCTATGGCAAAATCAAAAAAAAAAAAGTGCAAATAGAATAAAGACATAGTCAGAGAATTACTGTAATGTGCACTCCACAAAACAAGAGAAGACACGGGACATAGAAAACAGGATATCCAACCTAAGAGAGAGGCCATAGGAATCCCTCAAATTTTGGTGAAGAAAGTGCCAAGGTTGATATCTATACAGCTGGAACATTAGGTGACTAGTATGGAAACAAACAAACAGAAAGGATCAGATGAAATTCTTCATAGATATGAAATGTATAAAATATCTGTGGCTCTGAATATGTGGGTAAAAGATGAGTTTGGAGTTGTATTGATTATATGTACATAGCAAATTAATCACAATGAAAATGAGGCAATCATTAGCTTTGGGAAAAATAAGTTATAATGGAGAGGAACAGGAATTAATGTCTATCAACAAGTAAATTAGAGAAGATTGATCTAACTTAAATTGTGCGACTAATATATTGGAGGGATGGTAGCGGCACATGTGAGCAGTGCTTATGTGGTATACTTGCTATGGTGGAGGGCCAGGGGAGACACGTACTTCATGTTCCATGGTGGGACATCAACAGATAATGCCTAAAACTGAAAAAATAGCAAGAAGCAAAACAAACAGGTCAGAGACATAAAGATACTCAGACAATTAAATAAAAGAGATGAACGTGATGAGAAGATAAGAGGAAGATGGGCAAGAGACTGCTATTTTTTTATATATATATTTTTGCTATAGGGTATGTGTTTGCTGGAAAGACAGAGAGGCAGAAAGTGAGAAGTCATCCTCCAGAGAGGGATGGCCATGCCTCAATCACGTACATGCTGTGAGTTTTAAGCCACCAGGTCAACTACAAAAGAGTCCAGTGACATAACCATTATGCCATCTGCTGATTCCAAGACTGCTTTCTAAATAATAATAAATATTACAAAAATATTTTATTCTTCAAATCAAATCCTTTAAAACTAGTAATTTTTACTAAAATCAAAATACAAAAGTATTGTATAACTGTTCTGTGGGAGAAAGGGCCTAAGAAATCTTGCCTGGCTAAACTTCACAGAACCTCCTCACATCTCTAAAGAATTCATAACAAAAATTGTATCGCCAAGGCACCCAATCAGAATCCTAGCTCCAGTGGTTACTAGGTTTTTTTAACCATGATTCTGGACTTCTCTAACATGAGAATGCCTGCGTTACATCCCTCGCAGACCTGTTGTGAGGAAGAAATGAAATATCAGTTAAAGCTCTTTAAGCACAAAGAGGGGATCTGCAAATGTAACTTTTATTTTACAATTATTGAGTGTCTACCGTATGTCAAACATAGTTAACAGCGTTATTCCTTTCATATGGTATTACATAATTTGCGTTAAAAAATTTCTTTTGAATTTGCTGGAGGATACATGTGCTCAAGGGAGGATGGAATGAGGAAAGAAAGAAACCCTCATGGCAGATGGTCATGCTGCAATCCCTTTGCCTCCATCTCTCCTTTCAGGATCTTGGGCACATGCACATACACACCCACCATGTTTTTCAAGCCTCCAGATCCAGTACTCGAACCACACAGTCAGCCATGTGGGATCCAGCCTCCTCCTCCATGCCACTAGCTGGCCCTAATTTGCTTAAAGTATCAATTCTTACTCACAGCTGCTCAGGTAAATTTAAAAATGGAATACTCAGTAATCCATTATAACTTCTTTCTGTGCTAGGGACATGTGGCTGATAGACTCTAAGTTAACCTTCCATCCCTACCTTCTAGTAGTCATGCCCTTGTGTAACCTCTTCCCCTAAAGAGTAGGCTGGACTTGTGATTTTCTCCTAACTAGAATATGACAAAGAGGATGGCACATCAGATCCATGACTGTGTTACGTAAGTCTGTAACTTCCATTTTGCTAATTGATTCTCTCTGTTGATTCTCTCCCTTGCTGGCTTTGATGAAGCAAGCTACTATATCAAAAGTTCCACTTCAAGGAACTAAAGAAATGGCCAAACCGAGGTCATCAGTCAAAGAACTGTGGGCAGCCACAAGGAACCAAGGCCCGCAGCTGACAAATCACAAGAATTTGAGTCCTACCAACAACATGTGAGCTCAAAAGAATATCCTTCACTATCCAAGCCATAATGGAGCCCCAGCCCTGGCTGACATTTTGATGAGAGCCTAATAAGAGAATATGAAGCAGAGAAGCCAAGCCATACTTGAATCCCTGACACATAACTTTAATTATCTATGAGGTATTAATTTTTTGTTTCAGCCACTAAATTTGTACTAATTACATCACACAGCAGTAGATAAATAACCTACCCAGAAGAGACTATAACTTCAGTGCCTCACCAACTCATGAGTGTCATAAAACAAGGACTGTTGATTTCTGCCTATCACAGAAGTATGAAATCTCTCTGTGAAGGCCCAACTCCTGACTTGGTTACATCATTTGGTCACGTAAGTTGGTACTATTACACCTAAGGATCAGCTCTACAACCTCACTTGACTTCATTCTAGGCTACGTCATCCAGAAGTCATAAAATTATCTGCCAAATAATTTAAAAAGTTGAACAAATTACTATTTTTAGTAGTGTCTATCAAATGTCACCCAAAAGTTAAAGTAATATTCACTGCAGTATTTTAGAGAGAAAAGTCGTAAGAGGTAACACATAATAGAATCTTCTATTTAATAAAGTGTAACAGTAGAAGGAAAAAATCAAGTTTTTTACCCACCTAGAAGTATGCATTACAATTCTAACACACTAAACATTTAACAAATCCTGGTTTCTGGTTAAAAGGAAAGGAAATTTCCTTTGCTTTTAATCTAGAATAAAAGGTAGTGTGTGTGGGTGGCAAAATGGGGAAGCTTACAGACCATACATTATTGTACAGGAAGAAAGGGCAGCAGGGAACTAGAATTATGGAAGCAGGAAAAAAAAATAGTATGACAACTAAGTAGGCAGCAGTAGCCATTTGACTCTCCACCTACCAACTCTCATAGACTTTCTTGCTTAGACTTATCATAACTATATTGTTAAAGAATAAAAAATGTAGTTATTTGTTGTTTAGATGTCTTTATCACACTGACTCAGGAATTATATATATGTGTGGGAAACCTTTCAAAAGAGAATCCATATACAGCTGTGAGTCATTCACCTGGAGAACAATGAGCTGAATGGGCCACCACTGAGACAGACTGTCACTCATCAAAACTTCTGTAAGTAATGCGGAGGTTAATGTGGGGGTCTGAATCTGTCAGCATCAAGTTTCTTGCAGCTGTCACAGTTGGACAAGCTGTCTCCATCATAAAATAATGCTAGCAAGCTAGATTCAATTCAGTGAGACTCAAAAACATTTTGAAAGTTGACAACAGGAGCCTTGCTATCTACATGGTTTCGTAATAAAGTTGGTAACAAGAGGATGGAAACCACAGTCTGTATTAGTGTGGAAGTCTCTCTTTAATGACCTAATATCAAGAGGAAAGCACAAAAAGCAAAAGAGTAAACCCATGGTTTTTGGGGGGCTTTTTTTAAGAGATTTTTTTTTCTATAAGTTGTGTGCACTTGCCAGAGAGATAGAAAGTAAGAAATCACCCTTCCGGGGGAAGGGGAGGGATGGCCATGCCACAATCCCTTCTCCTCTTGCAATTTTGGGCATACAGGCACATGCACCTGGCATGAATTTCAAGTCACCAGGTCCAGGACTAGAACTGTGGTTGGCCATGTGGGAGTCCAGTGATGTAACCATTACACCATCTGCCTGTCCCCATATTGTTCTTATTTAACATCGCCCTAAAGGCTAAGGCCTACATTATTCTCAACAGGCACTGTTTAGATTCTGTATTAGATTCCTCTGCAGCAGTAAAAAACTAGTGGGTCATCAGAGGTAATGATGTATTTTTGCACTTAAAAAATAAATAAATAAATAAATAAATAAATAAATAAATAAAAACAGAAAAATGCATCATTACTTTTCCAATGACCCAATACTTCAAACTCAGTGCCCTAAAACAACAAAAATTTATTCTCTTTCAGTTCTATAGGCCAAAAACCGAAAATCAGTTTCACTAGGCTGAAGTCAAAGTATAAGCAGGGCTTCTTTACAGGGAGGTTCTAGGAGAGAATCTAGAAGCTTGCCTGTTCCAGTTTCTAGTGGCTGTAGGCATTCCTTTGCATCTGTAGCTCAGGGTCCCTCCTTGATCTTTAAAGCCCATAGTGTAGCATCCACTAACATCACATTGCTTTCTCTGCTTCCCTCTTATAAAGACAGTTGTGATTACATTTAGAGTCTACCCAGATAATCCAGAATTATCTTTGTGTCTCAAAATCCTTCATTTAAATTACATCTGCAGAGCCTCTTTTGCCATATAAAATAATATACACAGCTTCAGGAATGAGAATCTGGATTTTTGGGGGAGCCACGATTCAGCCTACCATAGGTCTCATCTCATAAACAGGAAACTTCTTATAGGAAGCTGTTTGCCTGTGGTGACAGGCTTGTTACACAAATACAAATTTATCCAAACTACAATACATTTAAATTGATAAGAGATTGTAAATATCATTTTGGTTTCTAAACTCAATTATTCTGGGAAATTTTTGAGTCATTCTTCTTTGGTAAACACAATGTAAAATAACTAAATCACAAACTAAGAGGATCAATATTGCCTTGAAGACTTCATGATATGTGTGCTCATGTGTGTACATGTACATGTGTGCACCCACATGAGCACATGCATGTGTAGTGTGGTCCAGGAGATTGGAAAAAGCATATTAAAGGTGAATACTTAAAAAATTGCAATAATACCCGTAAGCTGTGCTCATGGAATGATTCAGGCTATATAATAACAACAGTGGGGGCTGGAATGTACATCAGTAAGCATCAGGCAATTTTCATCCAAAATACTTTGAGCATATTTTGAAGCAGTTGCTCTGACACCTGAAGGTGTAATTATGTTTGAAGATGTGTGGGATGTGGAGACGAGAAAGAGCTAACTTTTATTAAATGGCTACTATGTGTCAGGCACCCAGCTTTACAAATTTTAATGTTAATTCAGTTAAAGGCTTACAATGATAGACCATAGATATACTAAAAGAAGAGGAACATAGCACCCAGAGATAATCAGACAACTTCTCTGAGTTTATGAGCTAGCAAAAGGTACAGCTAAAATTGAGACCTTCATTTATCAAAATATAAAACTCTCCAATGACCTTTTCAGCATATTATAACAGATGAGAAGAAGAGTCAAGAAAACAATAATGGTTTTTCAGAAGACCGCTAAGGGAAAAAGTTAAAGAATTAGATGAGAGCCCTTAACAGTATTACATACTCTACCAGCTGACACATGCAGTAGCTCCTAATGGCTGCAGTAACCATGGCTGTACTGATGATATTACAACACACAACTCTAAGCAAATAATGTTTCCCCCTTCTAGGTACCTATTTCACTGTCCTAATCCTCCATTTCCTACCTAAGAACAGAAAAGTCATGGTATCACTTCTCTCCATAAAACAGGCTCTACAACCAGCCTAGTTTCTCACTTTATCTCAAATGTAGCTTTTATATCTTTACTTTTACTGAGATTAATCACATGGGTCTTCCATAATGGGGCTCATGCATTTTCCCTATTACAGCATTTATTTTATACAGCTGGTTCAACTAAGAATTTTAATATTCTAGCTCAAGCTACGATGAAATGACTGCTAAAAAACTTGACCCAACAGAAACTGAAATTACTACAATGGAAAACATTTTGCTCATGTTGACACATGCCAAGAAGAAGACGAGACTTCATCATGGTTGTCATTTCACCAGATTTCCTGTTGACTAAACAAAAACTCCTTGTCAATAATAGCATATAGGCAGCTCACTGACTGTAAAAAAAAAATGCAATATCGTTAAGATACAGATGATTCCTTGGTGAAATCAAAGAAATGACTGTTTAAATTTTATGGGACAAAAGAGACAAAGATACCAAATACTAGCCAAGCTTTGACTGACATCTCAAGTCTATGTGTTTTGTTAGAGGAATGAGTTAGGAAAGGTAGGTCATGAAAAGAACTGACAGCCAATTTTTCTTTATGGTGTCCCAATAGCAAAGTCACTTCCTTCATTAAGAATGGTCTTTCCATATCCTGTCATTTTCATAAGGAAGAATACATCTATAGTCCTGTCAGTAATATCTAAGACCTGAAAAGAGAAGTAAGAATTGCTTTCCAAAGTTCCTATTGGTATTTCAGTTTTATGTACTTCTAGAACCATATAGACCAAAGGAGATGATATAAATGTCCCTCATCTCTGGATCCCTCAGGAAAGCATCATAATTAACACAAACCCATATATTTGAGATTGAATGATTAATCACCATCTTTTCCCCATCTGCTTCTATTATAATTCAGTTTGATTTATGCTAATTTCTTTTTTATAACTTCCCAATTCCTCCTACCACCCCAGCTAAAAAATCTAGGAGTTAGCAAACAAAGTCCCTTAGCTCCCTCAACCAATGAACAGTCTAATGGAATCTATAACCAACCTTCCTAGGTCTGGTTAGATTTGTATCTATAATAAAGCCAAAGGGGATCAACTAAGAAGAGAATTCATACATTATAATAAAATCACCTTATAAACTGGAATGCAGAATGCTGATATTACTTTTATCTTTACTTGAAAATATATCTTGATTTCCTCTACAAGACTTTAGAGATATGAACAAAATGGGAAAATCATTTGTATCTGTATTTACTGAAGACTTGTTTAAATAACTAAGATGATCAAATAATATCTGCAATAGGATACTTAGGTAGTATATGAAATGTATCCATAACATGTGTGTTTATACATATTGTCTAACTATAGAGAATGACAAATTCTAGGCTACAGCCAATAAACTTCAAGATTCTTTCTCTATTATTTAGCTTTACTGGGACATAACTGACATACCAAAAAAAAAAAAATCTGCACAAGTACAAAGTGTTTAATTGAACAGATTTTAACTATATGCACTTACATAAGTACATATAAGTATACAAAACCACCATAATAAACTTAATAAACAATCCCCCTCCCAATGTTTCTTTATGTTTCTTTATAATCTTTCTATCCTGTCCCTCGTAAGTCCTCTCTCAAAAGGAGTGGACAAATGACCACTGATTTGCTGTCACTCCTAATTAGTTTCCATTTTTATGTAAGTGGAATGATATACTATGCACTCCATTTTCCCTGATTTCTTTCCTCCAAAACTATTTTTAGGTACAGCCATGTTGTTACCTATACCAATAGCCCATGACTTTTTATTGTGGAATAGAATATTACAATTTGTTTGACCATTCATCTGTTTATAAGATGTTTCCAGTTGGAGGCTTGTGACAGAACTCGTAATAGCCTTCTGAAGGTATTCACATCATAATCATCAGAGCCTGTGACTATTTTACCATATAGAACAAAAGAACCTACACAGCTATGATTAACTTGTGGATTTTGAGATGAGGAGATTATTCTGGATTATTAGTACAGCCAACGTTACCACAAGTATCTTTATATGAGAAAGGCAGAGGGATGAATCAGAAAAGGTAATGAGAAGTGAAAAGTCCCCCAATAGTCTTTATCCACTGTAGCTATCAAGTCCAAAAACATCATCTAAGTCTCTTCAACTCAGAAGTCCCAAGTATCAAACCCAGCCACAGTGGTGTGAGCTGCTAAAACACTGTGCTCTATAAACTGGGACTAGATGGAGGGCCTTGTTTGGTTCCTAGGCCAAATTAAAAGTAGGTACAGTGGCATGCAGCTGGAATCCAATAATTTGGGAAGTTGGGGCAGGAAGACTGAAGCATGGCAAGTCCCAAATCTCATCATCTAAATTATCTGCGGTATGGCTTTGGATATAATCCATCCTAGAGCGAAATACCTCTCCATCTGCAAATATGCGAAACTAGAAAAGCTATCTACTTAAAAACTACAATGACAGCACAGATACAGGATAAACAATATAGACATTCTTGTTCAAAAAGAGAGAAAATAGAAGGGGAAAAAAAGGGTCAACTATTCCCAAGAAGTTCTGAAATCCAAGTAGGCAAACTCTATTAGGTTTCAGGCTCAGGAACAATCCTATGGCTGGAGGTGTCACCTGATGGGCCCAACGCTGTCAGACAGGCCCTCAGCTCTGACCTCAGAATTATTGTTTCTTTGTGAAAAGTAGCATGTATCTGCAATTGAGTGGTTTCATTGGCCTATTTCCTTCCTGTAAAATTTTGGGAATCCAACAGTCTTTTTTTATTTTATTCTTCCTTTGTCCCATTCAGTCCAAGCTGACAGTGTTGGTAATATAACATTTTCAAGAACTTTGTGGGTCTCCCATGTGCATCACAGGGATTCTCTCCTTAATGGAACATGAAGTTCTTTTACAAACACAAGCTGGAAAATCCCGTCTTTATTCCTATCTTCTGTTGAGATATGTGAGGGGATCCATGAGTTATATGCCTAATCTCTTCCAACAGCCCTCTGTGATTTATATATTGACCTTTATCTAAAGGCCTTGGGCCCTAGTGAAGGCCATAACCTTGGCCTTCTCTCCAGAGTACACTTTCCTGTAATTGAATCTTCTAATTTTAGCATCCTTTAAAAGCTAAATCGGCAGAATTACCCAAATCATCAAGTTCTGATTCCTTTTGCTTAAAAGTTCTCTCAATCTACTTCTTTCTTCTTACATTTTACTAGAAGAAGAAACCACACTTTGCTTGGAGATTTTGGCTCAACACCCAAATTCAAGGCTTACAAATTCTACTTTCCAAATAACTGCAGGACAAAATTCTGCTAAGACATTTGTCATTAAACGAAGAACTCATTTCATTCTGAGACCTCATGATCTACTTCTTTAGCATCCATATTTATATCAAGAGTTTACAAAGATGTAAATGTTCTCTAAGACAATATGGTTTTCTCAACTACATTCACTGACTTCTAAGCTCTCATTGGTAATCTTTTAATATTCATATTTCTACAACTGTTCACAGAAATCCAGGCTTTTTTTTTTTTTTTTTTTTTTTTTTTTTTGAAGAGGTTTTTGCTATAGGGCATGTGCATTTGCCAGAAAGACAGAGAGAGACAGAGAGACAGAAAGCGAGAAATTACCCCCCGGGGGATGGCCACACCACAATCCCTTCTCCTCCATTCTCCTCTCAGGACCTTGGGCATGCACACACATGCACCCAGCATGAGTTTAAGTCACAGAGTCTGGGACTCGAACTGCAGTCGACTACATGGGAGCCCAGCGACCTGTAACCATTACACCATCTGCTGGTCCTGAAATCCAGACTTCTTATAATGCTCTACAAAATTCCTTCAGCATCTTTCTATTACCCACTTCCAAGCCACTTCTACATTTTATACATACGTGTGAGAGCAGAACCTTACTTTGAGATGAAAGCCCATAATCGTTTCCTATTTCTCCTGTAATATATCACCATAAACTTAGTAACATGAAACAATGCAAATTTATCTTATTCAGAATGGATTTTGAAGTGTACATTCATTCACGCGTCTTAAAGGACTAAAGTTAAGGTGTCAGAATAGTCATCCCTCCGGATCTATTAAGGAGGAATAATTCTTTGCCTTTTCCAGCTTCAAAAGGCTGCTCGCATTCCATGGCTAAGCCTGCATCACTCAGATCTCTGTTTCCACCATCATGTCTCTTTCTTTCTCTCTGTTTCTGTCATCACATTGTCTTTGATGATCCTGTGTCTCATGTCTCTTTATGATGACCCTTACTAGAGTAGGCTCACAGAGATATCTAGGATAACTTCTTCATCTGAAGAAAATCACATTACAAAGTTGCTTTGGCTAACTGGCATGTTCATAGGTTCTGGAGATAAGGCTGTGGGCCTCATTGATGGGAAAACACAAAAAAATCCCTCTTTTTTTAAGAATAAAAAAGTTTTTATTCATTGTGAAAATATATCTATTTTTTTTCTTTTTGCGTATAGGTCTTTCACTGTATCACAAGTTTTTAGTAAGCTGAATATCATCTTATTTATGGTGCATTCATTTCTTCTGCCTGGGATTTGTTGAGTTCTTGAATCTGTGGGTTTATCATTTTTATCAAATTTGGAAAAATTTTAATCATTATTTTTCAAATACTATTTCTAGTCTTTACTCCCACTGGAAAATCAATTATATGTAAATCACTTATATAGCACTCTACCTAATAAGTGCAGGATATACATTTTGTTCAAGTGCATATGCAGTATTTACAAAGATAGAGATATAGTAATTCAATAAAACAGATTTTCTCTTGCCTTTGGCTTTCAACATTTTTACTCTGATATGTCTATTTGTGGATCTCTTTTTTTTTTTAAGAGAGATTTTTGATGTAGGTCATGTGCACTCACTGGGGAGACAGAGACAAAAAGACAAGAAATTATCCCCCAAAGGAGCCAGCCACACTACAATCCCTTCTCCTCCATTCTCCTCTCAGGATTTTGGGCATGTACACGCACACAACTGGAATGAGTTTTAAGCCATCCAGTCCAGGACTCAAACCACTGTTGATTACATGGGAGTCCAGCAACATGACCATTACGCCATCTGCTGGTCCCTGTTTGTGGATCTCTTTGTGTTTAGCCTACTCAGAGTTCATGGAGCTTTCTGTATGTATAGATTACTATTTTTCAGTTAGTTGGAGAGTTATCAGCCAGGACATCTTTGAGTATTTTCCTGCTCCTTTCTCTCTGCTCCTGATATTCCCATTGCATATATGCCTAATATGCTTATGTTCCTCATTTCTCTGAGAGTCTGCTCACTCTCTACATTCCTTTACTCCCTCTTTTCAGATTGCATAGTGTCACTCTAGCTACAAGTTCACTAATTTCTTTCTCTTCTGACAGTTCAAATTTACTATTGAGGGCTCCAGACTGAATTTTTCATTTCAATTATTCTACTTTGCAACTCCAAAATTTCTATTTGGTTGTGTTTTTTTGCTTGGTTGGTTGTTGTTTTGTTTTGATTTTTACCATTTGTCTCATTATTCATATTCCCTATTTGGTGCAAAATTGTCATTATACATTCCTTTACTTCTTTTATTATAGTGCCCTTAGGTTCTTTGAACATATCTATAGTGACTACATTGAAGTCTTTGTAAATGTAACATCTGACCACTCTCGTGGACAATTTATTTTGCCTGTTGTATTTACAATGTATGGGTGTATTTTCAGTTTCTTTGCATGTCTTCTGATTTTTTGTTGGTAACTAGACATTTTAGGTAACATACTGTAGCAACTCTGGGTAAGCTCACCCTTGTTAGGGGCCTTATTATTGTTATTTGCTTGTCTAATGACTGGCTGGGTGATATTAATGAAGTCTATTTTTCCCTTTATTATTAAGCCTCTGATGTTATTTGCCAAAGGGTTGCAGTTTTGTATATATGCCCATATTCGCTCTGGAATGACAGTGATGTTATAGGGCTCTGTCACTTTCTGCTGACCAAACTTAATTGATAAGCTACACCAATTGTCAGTTAATTGATGTGTTATTTTCAACAATGCCCCAGATGCCTAAATTTTGCTATAGACTGATTCATCAAATTCAGGTTCCTTTAAGGAGTAACTTTTGAGGTCAGTTTTTAAGATTTGCTCTGAGTCCAGGTGGGCTCCTCCAGCTTTTTAATAGGTTCTCTGCTTCTCCACCAAAGCAAAATCTCTAAGTCTTTTTAGCTGAGTATTCACTGGGGCACAGGGCGGGTAAAAGATGAATAGGAGCCTAGGGACCAGTAGTTAGCATAGTGGCTATGTCGCTGGACTCCCATAGAGTCGACCGCGGTTTGAGTCCCGGACCCAGTGACTTAAACTCACTCCGGGCGCATGTGCATACATGCCCAAGATCCCGAGAGGAGAATGGAGGAGAAGGGATTGCGGCGTGGCCATCTCCCCTGGGGAGAGATTTTTCACTTTCTGTCTCTTTCTGGCGAGCGCATGCGCCCTATAGCTAAAACTTCTCTCAAAAAAAAAAAAAAAAAAAAAGATGTATAATAATACATCTATTGATGTATTATTACTATTATTATTATTATTATTATTATTATTATTTTGGCGTGGGTTACCAAGAGTGCAACCATCACCTTAAAGGCCATGCAATAATGATCAGGGGGACCAGCACTTGGCATAATGGCTATGTCACTGGACTCCCATGCAGTCGACCGCAGTTCGAGTCCTGGAAACTCATGCCAGGTGTGTGTACATGCGTGCCCAAGATCCCGAGAGGAGAATGGAGGAGAAGCAATCGTGTCATGGTCATCTTCCTTCCGGGGGGGGGGGTGGTTCTCGCTTTCTGTCTCTGTCTCTCTCTGTCCTTCTGGTGAGCACACATGCCCTATTGCAAAAAACTCCCCCAAAAGAAAGAATGATCAGGGCCCCAATATTCTCATCAGTGCCACAACCAAAATAGAGCTTGTATCTCATGAGTTGGGGCTGAGAAGAAGAATGAGAGTTGTGCCATCCAGTCACACTCATTCAAAACTTAGCCTCATTAACAGGTAGCTGAGGCAGGATAAGAAGGCTTGATGTCCTAACCCTGCCAGAAGTTAATCCTCTGACTAGGAGCTGGAAAGGAGAGAGAGCCCCTATTGGGGCAGTGCTCAGCTCCAAGATTGGCTGCACCAATCTAAAGCAGAGTTTCCATCTCACAGAATTAGGAGAGAAAACGGGCAAAAATGGGTCTCGGTTCAGATACCATAGAGTCTTGCTGTTCTTATCAAAATACATTTTTTTAAATAAATGTTCCTTCATTTATTTATTACTTAAATATCTTTAGGACCATTACCAGAGACATTTAATGGTGTGTAGGTATGTGTGTATGAGTGTGTATGTGTTTTTACCAGTTTTAGTGGGAACTGGGTCTGCTGAGCTCCTCATGCTGCCAAAACCAGAAGTCCTTCTGGTCAACTTAACAAAGGTACAAGGTAATTCGATGATTAAATTAGAGAATTTTTCCAAAACGTGGTTTTGGATAATGAGTATGAAAAAAAATGAAACTTAACCCTACATTTTGCATATAAAATAATATGAAATGAAACACAGCCAAAATGTGAGAACAAAACTATAAAACTTCTAGAATAAAACAGAAGGAACTCTCTGTGACTGTGACTTTGGAACACGCAGAAATTTCTTATGTAGGACACAAAAAAACAAGAATCTAACATAATGAAAAAATTATGTAGTTGGACCTCATTAACAATTTTTAGTTTTTCCTTCAAAAAAGTACTGTTAAAAAATTAAAAGGCAAGACATAGACAGTAAGAATAACCTTAAAACCATAAATCTGATAAGGAACTTGTTTTAAAATATATATAAATATTTCAACTGAATAACAAAAACTTAAAAGAAACAAAAATTTTGAACAGATACTTCACCAAAGGAGATACGCATATGGAAAATAAACAAATGAAAATGATGTTCGGTTCACTAAAGGAGATACACAAATGGTAAATAAGCAAATGAAAGCAATGTTGAATATTGTTACTCTTTAGAGAAATGCAAATTAAAACCACAATGAGATACCACTATACACCTTTGTGAGTGACTAAAATAAAAAGACTGATGATACCATACATGTCAAGAGTGTGGAGCAAATGAACTATTTGTATGTTGCCGGTTGTACCATATTACTATTATAGTACAGCCACTTTGAAAAGCAGTTTGGCAATTGCTCTAAAAGTTAAGTACAAATGTAATATATAATCCATTAATTCCACGCCTATGTATTTGCCCAAGAGAAATAAAAACACATACACTTGCATGCAAATGTTCATAGCTTTATTAATTATAGCCAAAACCTGGAAACAAATTAAATGTCCACCTTCAGGTGAATGGATCAACATGTGGTGGTATATCCATACAATGGAATTCGATTCAGCAATAAAGAGGAATGAACATATCAGTGAAAGAAGTTAGGCACAAGAGACTGTACAATTCTATTTATATGAAATTCTAGAAAATACGAACTTATAGCAATAGAAGACAAATCCATGGCCAGCTAGATATGGGACTACTGGGTAGGAATTGGGTAGGTGAGGCAGGATAAGAAAGGGGCATAAGGTATCTTTGAGGGAGTGATGGATTTTCTACATATTTATTGTGGTTTTAGTTACATTACTACGCATTTGTCAAGCTCATCTAACTGTACCCTTAAAGAAGGTGAATTTTATTGTCTTTAAGTTATACCTCAGTAAAGTTTTTATTTAAAAGGCAATAGAATGAAGACATTAAATATAGTTCAAAAGTAGGAAACAATCAGGAAGAGCTAGACAACCTTCATATATTCAATAAGCTAACATAGTGGATATCAGAGATTCTGAAATTACAGTAGATAGCAACTAAAAATGCTCTTTTGTCAATCATTTTCATTACAAAATGAATGGTTTACAAAATTAATATTTCTCTTAAGCCAGATTTGTGAAAATTAGATCTAAATAATTATTGAACTATTTTAGTAGAGTGTTATCTTTTCCCACTCATTAAAAAGATGGTTGAGATATCATAGCTAACAAAGCTATGGTAAACTGGGATTTTGTTCAGCGAATATTCACTTCCTTTCTTCCTTAGGTCAGAATGTATTTTCTACCCTTACTGTCTTTATACTAGGCTATGTGATTTGCTTTGAACAATGGAATATGTGCATGGACGATGTTTGCAGACTTTTAAATGGGCTTGCGTGGATTAGCCTGCACTTGAATTCCTGTGTTGCATACAATTACAAACCAAGTACCCAGTGCCCCCTCAGACTGGCTCTCAGAATGAGACATGAAAAGCAAACCTGCATTAGCCTCAAAGCATGAAGTGAATGCAGTTTAAGGCAGAGCCACTTATAAGTGAAAAAATTAAAAGCCTACCCCAATATGACAATGACTTTGTGGAGGGTTGGGATGCTACATTATGAACAAGATATTTTCAATTGTCTTTTTAAAATACATGATGAAACTGAAGCATAAAGAGAATAATTGCATTAGCCACAGTCTCAGAGCTGATAAATGACCAAGTAGGATTTAAACCCAAAATGTTCTACCTCTGTACTCACACCCTTATTCATTATATTCTGTTAGTTAGAGGAAGCATCTCATCAGTGTTCCCCAGTATAACACAGTGAGTGTCATCAGTGCTTTTAAAAGAAAACTTTACTTGACTGTTAGTTTCCATATGTAAGAAAGGAGGTTAGCAGCGAATGCAATGATTACCAAGATTAAATTGAATTTTAATATTCTGTTCTTCTAGTTAGGCTGCTAAATAAAAATTAACACTCTTCAACTCCCATTTACTCTTTACTTTTCCTCCATCTAACCTGCCAGTTTTCTTACCTGTATCTAAACAGTCCTCTACTTACTCTATCTCAACTCTTGGTTTGTCAGCAGTTAGGAAGACTACTACCTTGGCTCCATTACGAGGTTATTCAATATGCTAATGTGCCCTCTGTATTGCTTTGTAATATTGTGCTCATCCACATCAAGTCCCTTTTGCATTCCTCCAATGGCTATTCCAAACTTTAATCTCTAATATAAACCCTAATTTTGGTAATATTCCTCACTCTCCTATGGATCTGCCTCCAGTTACACAGGGAACAAATATTTCCTGAGGTATTAAATATCTTGGCGTTTCTCCTCTCTGCCTCATACCTATCTTTACCTCTCATTACCCCTTACTCTCATGTCTCAGATGACTAATCCCGCCCCCATATGCTTAATTCTATTTCTTCCTTCCTATACCTTGCTCTATCAATTTGACAATTTCCTTTTTTCTCTCTTCTGAGAATCCTACATACTCATCTCTCCCACATCTTCAACCAACCTGTCCACCAACCTGGTTCCTCAACAAACTATCAACACCTCTCTCTCCTTGCTTTCACCAGTAAACTTCTTGACAAAGTAGGCTATATCTGCTATCCTCACTTTTTCAATTCCAGTTCATCACTTACTGCTCTACATGGTGACTTCTCCTTTTGTGAACTCCACCAAAATTATTCTCTCAAATGACACTGACAGTTTCCAATTTGCCCAACTCAATGTCTTCTCTCAGTTATCATCTAACCAAGCCTTTCTGGAGTCTTAACTGACACTTCTCACTATATAAATGGCTGACTGCAGTTCAAGTCCCGGACTAGGTGGCTTGCTTTCTTACTTTCTCTCTCTCTTTGTCTGTCTTTCTCTGGTGAGTGCCTATGGCAAATTAAAATAATAATGATGATAATAATAAATAAAATTAAATAAATAATTCTTTTTAAAAAACATACAGTCAGAGCTGTTGATTTTGAGGTGGGGAATGAGAAGGTACAGAGAAGAGCCTAAGTACATGGAGCTTCAAAGCTGTGCATACCATATGGCACCAGCACAGTCATTTTATTTTACCATTTGATCAAGTGGCAGCTAATGCTCCCTAGACCCAATTTCTTTTTTATTTAAACCAATTTTTACTTTAAAATGCCATATATAAATATTGTTTTTAAAATGCACACTAGGAGGACTAGCAATTAGCGTAATGGCTATGTCACTGGACTCCCACGTAGTAGACTGCGGTTCGAGTCCTGGACCCGGTGGCTTAAAACTCATGCCAGGTGCGTGTTCGTGCGTGTCCAAGATCCTGAGAAGAGAATGGAGGAGAAGGGATTGCGTCATGGCCATCCCCCCTAGGGGGGTGATTTCTCGCTTTCTGTCTCTGTCTCTGTCTTTCTGGCAAGTGCATGAGCCCTATAGCAAAAAACTCTCCAGAAAAAATTATGCACACTAGGGGCCAGCAGGTGGTGTGGTGGTTAAGGCTCTGGATTCCCACATGACTGACTGTGGTTCAAGTCCCGGACTTGGTGGCCCTTTGATGCAACTTTAAATAATAGGTTTTAGAAATGCTTCATACGGGGTGCTGGCATGTGGCATGGTGCTGGACTCCCACAGGGCCAACAGGCACTGGAGTCCCACATGGCCGACCACAGTTTGGGTCCCTTACCTGGTGGCTTGATTTCTCAATTTCTCTCTCTCTCTCTCTCTCTCTCTCTCCCTGTACCTCTCTGGTGAAAAGAAAGAGAGAGAGAGAGAGAGAGAGAAAGTTAAATAAAATTTAAAAACAGAAATGCTTCATACATCTTAATAACTTTCTCAGCTTTAATTTTCAGATTCTGAAAAATACATCATTAACAATCCCAATGAGAAAAATTATTACCTAAGACCAATGGAGATATCAGAAAAACATTAAAATATCTGGAAAGTAAAGAAGAGACAGTGGAAAAAAATATGGCGTAAAAGAGAAAAAGGAACTTCAAATAAATTTTTACTTAAAAATTTTCCTACAAGAAGATTAATTTATACTCTTTGAGACTTAATCTTATGATACACTTAATATAACATTTGTTAAAATACACTAATTTGTTAAGAGGCACAAATTCCCTGGACTTAGTCAACAGAGATTTCCCAAGGTCCAAGACCATCATTAAAAGTTTCACCTGTAACTGTGAACCCCAAGAAACAACGCAAGCTCTGAAACACTCTTCACACTGTCCTCCTTCAGTCCTCACAATCACCTCTTCCTCTACGTTCTGATTAACCTCTGGAAGAAATCTTGAAATCATCAAATATAGCACTGCAGCTACAAGTATTTCTGCTTCATTCCTCCTAGTTCCTCTTTCTTCAGTATTATCACTGAAGCTTTAGAACTGCCTTAGCACCTGGAATAAATATTCTATTTCTAAAGGATTAGAAGCTCCCAAATGGAAAAAAAAAAGGTAAATAAAACAGTAACTTCAGATGCTTAAAAATCACCTTTAAGAAAATAGAAAACCCTGGAAACCAGCAGTTAGCGTAATGGCTATGTCGCTGGACTCCCACGTCGTCATTCGCGGTTCGCGATCCGGACCCGGTGGCTTAAAACTCAAGCTGGGCGCGTGTGCGTGCCCAAGATCCCAAGAGGAGAATGGAGGAGAAGGGATTGCGGCGTGACCATCCCCCCTGGGGGGTGATTTCTCGCTTTCTGTCTCTATGTCTCTCTCTGTCTGTCTGGCGAGCGCACGTGCCCTATAGCGAAAAACCTCTCCAAAAAAAAAAAAAAAAAAAGAAAAGAAAAAAGAAAAAGAAAAGAAAATAGAAAGCCCTTATAACAATAATAAAACACAATGTTTATTAAGGGGATCATTGCAGAAAAAGTCAGAATTTTCAAACCCTTAATCAAAAATAAATAAATAAAACTGCAAAGTTTCTTTTGTTTTTAAGGTTTTTGCTATATAGCTCATGCCCTCACCTGAGAGAGACAGTGCGAGTGAAACTAAGATATCAAACCCCAGGAGGGATGGCACACTGCAGTCTCTTCTCCTCCATTCTCCTCTTAGGACTTTGGGCATGCAAACACATGTTCCTAGCATGATTTTCAAGCTACCAGGTCTGGGATTTGAACTGTGGTCAGCCATGTGGGAATTCAGTGCCTTAACCACCAGGCCATCTGCTGGCCCCAAAAGTTTTAACACTTATTTTAATAACTAACTAAAAAATAAAAAGAAAAAAATAAAAACAATAAAATGTAAGATAAATGATTACTACAATTATGCATGCATGCATAATCATAGGGTCTAGCATATAATACATAAAAACAAAAAATAGTCATGTTAATATGATAGATTCTACGAAGTTTCTGTCTTCTAAGTTCCCTCTCGTGTTTTTAGATCACAGTGCTCTACATGGCAACCCCTATTGCCATCTACTGGACCACTAGTGTGTGAAAACTTATGGCTAATAAACTTAGGGTCTGCCAAGGAAACGAAGAGTAAAAGTTTAGTTAATTTCTTGACTACTACATATAAAATATAACACAGATATACCAACAGATACATAGTAATACTATTAACTTTTCTTTACTAGAACTTCAAAGCATATAAATATCCTTAAGGATGTGAAATGCTTTTTAGCATAATGGTCCAGAGCCTCGCTGCTAGAGCCAGACACCCAGAATTTGTATCCTGGCTCTTCAGTTTGCCAGCTGTGTGACTTTTGCAAATTACATAATTTCTCTGAACCTCAATTTCCTCCTACAAAATGAGGATAGTTGTAGTACTTCTCTCACAGAGATAATACAAAGTTAATGGGTTAAAACACATAAACATCTGTGTTCAATCCGCCATTTTGAACCAGAGGTCTTTGCTATGGTACTTGTAAAAAACTTTCAGTCTGCAGAATAATCCCACTACAGAGAAGCCTTCCATGCCTTATGCATTGTTGACATTTAATTAAAAATTGTCACTAAATACAATGAGATTCAACTAACAATTAAGGAGTACTTAATGTGCTCCAGCATTTGAGATTGTCTGTAACAACCCTATAATACAGATGTGTTCAACCTACAGTTTCCCAATGGAGTTCAAAGGGATTCTAACTATTAAAATAAATATGGTATCTATTTTTATTTTGATTTTCAAAATAATCAATTAATAAAACAGCTTTGGAAATCATTTTGCTCATGAAAGTGAAAAGTTAAAAAAAAATCTTACGGGATTATATCAAAGGAGCATATGTTGGGTTGTTGAGTTCTGACAAGTGGACTCTGATTCTGTCAATCGATTCATTTCTCACTTGAACACTGCTACCCACTGTGGCTGTTTTTAATATTAGACAGTTAAGTGTGTCTATTCTTAGGTATTATTAGCTAACTTATAAAGGACCAATGATTAAAGATAGAATTAAGCTTGCTACTAAGGGACATTGATATTGAAACAGAATAATAAGCATAAAACCAATAAACATATTGCAAATTTGCCTTAAGATCATCTTCATCAGACTTTAGGTTACATTGTTCTGTTCAGAAGGTGGTAGTAGTATATAAAAGTACTTCTAAATACTTCAAAAAGAAATATTAAAAAGAAAAAATGTGGTATTATATCCATGTGGCTTTTCATTTACTGAAAATCAGCCACACTTGCAATTTGCAGGCAAATGTAAATAAGAAGGTTCAATTTCCTACCAAATGACATAGAAAAAAAGTAAAATTATTTTTAAAAGTTTGTTTATTTTGGAGACCAGCAGATGGCATAATGGTTATATCACAGGACTACCATGTAGCCAACCACAGTTCAAGTCCTGGACCTGGTGGCTTAAAACTCAAGCTAGCCGTGTGTGCATGTGTGCTCAAAATCCTGAGAGGAGACAGGAGAAGGAATTGTGGTGTGGCCATCTCCCTAGGAGATGATTGCTTGCTTCCTGTCTCTGTCTCTCTCTCTCTGTATCTCCAGCAACTGCATGCACCCTATGACACAAATCTCTTTTAAAAAAGTTTAGTTTGTAAACACAAAATGTGAGCATGATTGTGAAAATAAAATTACAGTTTACATTTTAATTAAGAAAACTCACAATATAAAGCCTGTTAGTCTTTTTAAAGATCTAATTTAAATTTCACTACCACTTGTAAGAAAATATAAATAAACTCTTGTATTAGTAAGCATATTGTACTGAAATTAGCTTCATAATAAAATATATAACAACTGGGACTGGCAAGTGGTGTGGTAGTTAAGAGTGTTGGACCAACAGGGCCAACTGCAGTTTGAGTCCTGGACCTGGTGGCTTGCTTTTTCAGTTTCTCTCTCTCTCTCTGTTTCTCTCTCTCTCTCTCTCTCTCTCTCTCTCTCTCTCTCTCCCTGTTTGATCAAATTGCAATAAATAAAGTGAAATAAAATAACTCTTTAAATATATATATATATATATATATATATATATATATGTATGTATATAAAACAACTGATCTAAAACACAGAATTTGTAACTTTTAAAATACAATCTGTACAAATGTCAGTTGTTTTCTAAATACTCAATAGTGTTCAAGCAGGAGTTCATAACCCATAGAAAGTATGCTCTTAGGCAAATCCAATTATTTCCATCCAGCCAGTGACAACAAAGGTATGAAGTTACATTAGCAATTTACATCAAAGTTTACAAAGCTGGGGGGGGAACCAGCAGTTAGCGTAATGGCTATGTCACTGGACTCCCATGTAGTTGACCGCGGTTTGCGTCCCGGACCCGGTGGCTTAAAACTCACGCCGGGCGCGTGTGCGTGCGTGCCCAAGATCCCAAGAGGAGAATGGAGGAGAAGGAATTGCGGCGTGACCATCCCCCCTGGGGGGTGATTTCTCGCTTTCTGTCTCTGTGTCTCTCTCTGTCTGTCTGGCGAGTGCACGCGCCCTATAGCGAAAACCTCTCCAAAAAAAAAAAAAGTTTACAAAGCTGGCAAGAAGCAGCACTAAGGTTTAAGCCAGGACTGAGTGACTCTTGGTTTACTGTATGAATTTATGGTATCAGTAAATGAATCCTATTATCTCAGAGAGTCTAAATAAGATCTTTCCATATACTGGTAGATGGCTGTATTGTGCCAATATCAAAAATGATACTGATATAATTAAAGGAATGATTCAGTGTGAGAAATATTTTCTTTAATCCGTATCTGTATATTTAGCAGTTAAAAATGAACTAATGAGGGAACCAGCAGTTAGCATAATGGCTATGCCGCTGGACTCCCACGTAGTCGACCGCGGTTCACGTCCCAGACCCGGTGGCTTAAAACTCACGTTGGGCGCGTGTGCGTGCGTGCCCAAGATCCCAAGAGGAGAATGGAGGAGAAGGGATTGTGGCATGACCATCCCCCCTGGGGGGTGATTTCTCGCTTTCTGTCTCAATGTCTCTCTCTGTCTGTCTGGCGAGCGCACGCACCCTATAGCAAAAACCTCTCAAAAAAAAAAGAAAAAGAAAAAGAAAAAAAAATGAACTAATAATGCATTAGTAATGTAGCCATCAACAAATCCAAACTAAAATTCCTATTCCTAGTGTCACCAATGACTTCCTAATTTTAATTTCTACTGCTTTTGGCCTCAGTAGTGGGTTATTTCCTCTCCGATAGTCTCATTTAGCTCCGGTTATATTAACCTGAATTTGTTTTCTATCTCTTTATTACTTTGTCTCTATACAATCACCATAGTGACAAAAGGCTATTAATGCAGCAAAAATGTGTCTTCCCATTATCCAGGACAGAGAGAGGTACAAACTTCTAGGTCCCCAAACTCCCAGTAAGTGATGCACAGTTGTAGATGACTCTAGCAGACAGAGTCGCATCAGGTCAGACCTGGAGGAGGCAGTGTTGCCCCATCCAGGCTAGTCTTACATGTAGAACACAACAGCCCACAATCTGAGACAGGTACATTCTTCAAGTTTAGAACCAAATCATGGGATTATAAGAATTACATCATACACTCAAGCACCAAAAAGAAATCTTTAATCCTCATTCTTAGTCCCTGTAGTCTCATCTAGTCTAAAGCCAGATCTTCATAAACTTCTAAATTCAGAACTAGCCCCAACCCCACACGGCCAACCATGGTTCAAATCCCATCCCCAAGAGCAATATCTTGGAAACACACGTGCACCTGCCCAGGAGCCTGACGTGATGAAGACATGGGTAAAGGGGAATTGTGGCATGACCAGGCCACACTGCAGGGTGCATTCTCCATCTCTCCTTCCCTCTCCCCACTCTCTGCATCAACACTTGCACTGGGCACTCTTCGGAATAAAGTTTTATTTTTCTACATTTGGTGTCATGGAACTGGAATGAGACATTCTCTGGAGTCATGCTATATAATCTGTTAGCATTTCTTTTATATGTCCCATAGTCCTCATATTTCCCAAAGGTGAGAATCTTACAAGACTCAGGTCTGAACTCCTTACCTTCTTTCTTCAATATTTCCCAAGCTTCTACTTTTGTGTTTTAATTCTTAAATCAAATCTGTTGCTCTGAAAACTTTTATGAGCTTCTTTCTACCACCTCTACCTGCTAGGCATTGCCACCTTGAAACACTGCCATTATCTCAAGGTTAACATGTCTGAAACTGAACTCAGCCTCATCCCAACAAAGCCAGTTTCCTTCTAGCCTCCTTGTTCCCATAGTCTGCTGAGCTGCAGAAGAAAGTAATACCTGACTCCTCTCGGTCCCTTCTCTCCTGCCTCCAGCAGCCACAGCCCTTAAATCCTGTGTATTCAGCCTTCATCAGTTTCCTCCCTGACCACTCCCACTCTCACCTCAGCCCTCTTTCCCAGAGAAATGCAACTGTTACCTCAACTGATTTCTGTATAAACTACTATCTCCTCTCTGCTCAAATTTCAGCATGCAGAAACCCTTACTGGTTTTCTGCTGTCTATAAAATATCCTTCAGGCTACTTGTCCAGGCATTTGAAGTCCTCACTAGATCTCGGTCGGTGTGTTTCAGCTCTTATATATCAGTCATCCAGTTCAGCCAAATCTCTGCACAGTGGGCAGTCCCACTTAGGCGATGTTACTCAGAAAACGCCCACTGTCTACAATTGCTTTCTTCCTTCCTATACTTAACTAAGCGCTATCTTTCAAACCCGGACTGCTATTTCAAATCTCTATCATTTTACACCTGTGAAAAATGAGCTATTTTCTCACAATCCTTGCCAGGAAACATCTAAAACGCCCAAAGAAGCTATTTTAGAAAATAAGTATACCGGGAGTTGGAAAGCAAAGAGAGGAACAATGATGAATCAATGAAAATTTGTTTTTCTTTCTACACTCAAAGAGTGTTTGCCCCCATGTGTTCACTTTCTATTCTTAAAGATAAAGCAGCTTTATTTTCTCTATAGCTCTTAAAGGCTGATAAAGCATTTATTATGATAGTGGCTAGTCGCTCATCTTGTTAAGAGGAAGTATCATGGTACTAAGGCTAACTATCCGCATGGAATATAGAGAACTACCTTTTCTTTGGATATCACCAATTGCAATGCTGATCCTTCCCAGACCTCTCTATTAATGCTCACGTAAATATAGCAAGGGATAATATTTGTGGTCAGATGATGCTAAAAGCAGCCTAATGTGAATTTTACTCCTTTCAAGAATTTCACATAGAATAGTTTATTATTCGTTACTTTAAATGTTATTTGTATTTATTAGAACATACTTCCCTGAAGAAAATCTCCCTTAAAGTGGCTTGAGAATTGTGAGTGATTTTTCTTTAGACTCTGGGACAAACATATCCTATGAAAATACTTTTCCAATTTCATAACGACAAAAAAAAAAACACACACACACTTGAAATCAAAATGTCATCTCCTATCAAACTAACTTTCAGTTTCCATTTGTTCACTCATTTAGCATACAATACTGAATAAGTACTATATGCCAGATATTTTTCTAGATGTTGATAATGTAGAAATAAATTAAATATATAAAGCTTCTGCTCTCAAGTTTATACTGTAGTGAGAGGAGAAAAAATAAACATATAAGGCCATCCTGGTGAAACAGTTAGTCACAAATGGAACTTCAGTCCTAAAAGCCACGTGGCCAACCACAAGTTTTGATCCTTGGGTTGGCTAGATAACACTCTGGGAGCGGGGTGCCTGGGATGCTTCTCTCACTTTTCCTCCCTGGTATGTGTGCACACATTCTCTATCATGAATAAAATGAAAAAAAAAATTTTTAAATAAGTTAGCAAAGTTAATTTACACTGATTACTTAGGACACGATCCACTTTGCTCACATGCCGGTCATAGCTTGAAAAGAACCACTGGGCTGTAATGGAACATTTCCATTCAAGTAAAGATGACCTCCTCCCTCCACCATGCACACCCAAGCTTTACCGTGGACACAAACTTCACGCCTAATGGTGCATATGTCTTTGACCACTGGGATTAGAGCAGGAGTCAGAGTATAGTCAAAGGTAGAAATCTTGTTAGAGTACGGAGAACTAAGTTTTTGGTTTTGTATGTTTTCTGTTTTTGCCAAGATTGTTAAGAAATGAAGCAAAAATAAATCATGGGCCACATACAATCCTTGCCACCCTGTGGAGAAAACTTGCCTAAAAATGAAGCCAGAATACAGGAAAACTGAGCTGAGAGATGGAAAGAGACAGATTCTAATTCCATTGTGTGAGTACTTGGCTCCATACATATGTCTGGATTTTTCATTTACATGAGCTAATACATTTCTTTTTTAATAATGTCAGTCTACATTTGAAGAGATATATGGAAAATTAGTGAATCACATACTGCAGAAATCTGGAAATTTTTCACTTCATATTTTCAATATTGACCTGACGTAATCTACCTATGGATGTTATCTCTTTGATGGAAGCAGATGAAGTTTCACCTTAGGTGAAATAAAATCTAGTTAATCATAAGTAATAAAGTCTACGTAACAAAATCTAATTCTCTTTAAAGAAGTCAACATAAGAAAAATGAGGTGCAAAGGTATATTTGTGACCATCAGAAGCTACTAATGCTACCATAAGTCTCTCAGGGTGTAAAGATTTTGACAAGATAGATGAAAAATATAACTTTGAGGGAAGAACTGGTACACAGAATAAGAGGAATTCTAAAGCAAACCAAATTAAAGCAAATATAGCTCACTTTAAGGCAAGATAAAAACAGAAACCAAGAGACCAGAAGTTAGCGTTAATGGCTATGTCACTGGACTCCCATAGAGTCGACCGCAGTTTGAGTCCCAGACCTGGTGGCTTAAACTCATGCCGGGTGTGTGTGCGTGCATGCCCAAGATCCCGAGAGGAGAATAGAAAAGAAGGGATTGCGGCGTGGCCATCCCCCCTGGGGGATGATTTCTCGCTTTCTGTCTCTTTGTCTCTCTCTGTCTTTCTGGTGAGCACACATGCCCTATAGCAAAAACCTCTTTTTCTAAAAAAAAAAAAAAAAAAAGTCAACATGTTTAGAGAATATTATTGAAATTATAGAAATTATGGTTATTTACAAAACCCGGGTTCTCTCCTTCTTAAGCACTTAGCTAGACTGTATTTCATAGTCTTGCAGGTTGGGATAGTCATGATGACTGAGCACTAGTCAATGGTGTATGAGTGGAAGTAATATTTGCTGGTTTCAGGGTCATCCCCTAAAACCTCCTACTTGTATCCCCCTTCACCGTTACCCTTTGGCACCTTGTACAAATGACCATGTGACCTTATGCTCAAGCTTCCACTCAAGATGACAGAACGACTAGACAATGTGATCTGGGTTCTTGAATTCCCACTTGAAGAGTCATCTGCTACTCTGGAACACATGCTCTGCACTTCAAATGACTAGTAAAGAACTCCCATTATGTTTGGCCCACTATTTGATCTTTTTCTTTCTTTTTAAAAAGCTGTTAGCATTATTTTAACATTGCTATATTACTCTATCACTATTATGTGACCATTACTATTCATGGTTTGTTTTGTTAGCCTATTAATTTAAAAGTTTTAATATCTATAAAACAACACAAATGTATTAGTGTCAAATTAAGAAATATTTCATGTCAAAAGGAGTCTACATCATCAACAAAATTCTTTTTTTCACTTTATGCTTTGATTCATTTCAGCAGGTCCTAAACTTTATTTAATATCTAATTAACTTAATTAACCTTGTTAATGGCTATAGTGATCAGTTATATCTCTCTTTAACTAGATATAGTTGGTCAAAAGATTTTATTATATTTCATTTTTTTAAAACCAGGATTTGGGGGGCCAGCAGGTGGCATAGTGGTTAAGGGCACTAGAATCCCCTATGCCTGACCATGGTTTGAGTCACGGATCTAGCGGCTTGCTTTCTCACTTTCCCACTCTCTCTCTCTTTCTGTCACTCTGTCCCTCTCTGGTATATATATATATATATATAAAATATTATATATATAAAATATTTATATATATATATATATAATTTTTTAATGTGTTTTTTTTAAAATCAGGATACGGTACAGCAGGTGGCATAGTGGTTAAGGTGCTGGACTACCACATAGTCAACTGCGGTTCAAGTCCTGGACCTGGCATCTTGAAATATGCCAGGCACATGTGCATGTGTGCCTAAAATCTCAAGAGGAGAATGGAGGAGAAGGGACTACAGCACGGCCATCCCCCCTGGAGAGTGACTTATCACTTTCTGTCTCTCAGTCTCTCTCTGTCTCTTCAGCAAGCACACAAACTCTGCAGCAAAAATCTCCCAAAAAAATCATGATAATGTAACCTCCTATTAAAACAAATAAAATTAAACACCAGAACCAGTCTCATCAGTTTTATCATGTGCCTATAAAGCATCTTTTAAAATAATGAAATAATTCAAGAAGACTCTCAAAACATAATGTAAGAATAATTTTAGAAGAGGAATGGTCCCACCAGCACAGCTCTCATCCAGTAAGAATGTGAGCTGGGGCCAGTTTGTACCACAATGCCCTGCAATACCTGACCCACATGAAAAGGCCAAGGTTTGCTTCCTAAGGCCTCCCTTACACCAAAGGATGCATTCACAAGTGTCCATGATCTGAGCTAAAGTAAAATAAGGAGGTTACTATACAAATAAGGACTTGAACTTTACCTTGAAAAAATAACAGAATTTTTTCTTTTAAAGTTTATTTCTTTTTCTCATGAATGAGAGAAATGCAGAAACAGAGTCAGAAAGACAAGATTCCCCCACAGGGTCTTGATGCCACAGTCCATCCCCAGCTTGAGCCAGTACCTGATCACAGGCTTGCCTGGCAGCCTCAGGGAGGTCTCCAGACACAATCCCGGAAACTCCCTCTAAGGGTTAGTGCTATGCTCTTGATAAAAATTCGTCCCCCAGAGGTTCATATCCTGAAAGAACTTTGTATTTTCCTCACAGTAAGATTATTTTTAGTAGAAAAGTGACATTAAAGTTGAGTACTGTTCAAAGAAAATATTACCATTTTTCAGACAAGAAAGTTAAAAATCAGGGAAGTATTTATCTAAGGATTAGAACAGAGATTCAAACATGAGTCTGTTTAAATTCAAAGTCTTGTTCTCAGCACTATAATACCACTGTAAGTTAAAAGTACATGTTATTGGGTTCAGCAGATGGTGGAGTGATTAAGGCACTGGATTCCCACATGGCCAACCATGGTTCGAGTCCCAGACCTGGAGGCTTGAAGATCATGCCAGGCACATGTGTGTGCATGCCCAAAATCCCAGAAGAAGAATGGAAGAAAAAGGATTGAGGCATGGCTATCTCCCCTAGGGGTTGATTTCTCACTTTCTTTCTCTGTCTTTCTCTGCTTTTCTCCAGCAAGTGCATACACCCTATGACAAAAATCATTTTTTCAATTATATGTTATTGAAGAAATTAGTATAATCTTTAATGCAGGATTCTGTAAGTTAATGAGGATGGTAATTACTATGTCAGTAAAAACACTTTAAAAGGTTAGCAAAATGGCATCAGACTAGGTAAGAACGGATTATAGAATCAAGGTCAAAAAAGAAATCTTGTTCAAGACTGGGATGAATGGCTATTTCGGCAACAAAAAGTAGGTTATAGGAAAAGATATAACAAGTCGATGTGTGTCTTGATTATTCTGCAAGACAGGCTATTTCCACTTTACTGATACTCACTTTTCCCTGGCTCAGTTTTTTTGCTCATTTTAGAGTCTTTCTCATTCAATTTATTTCCTTTACCACTCATTCTTCCACCATCTAAAGACTTAGCTTTTCATCATTAATTATTTGATAACACAGGCTTGCAGCTCTCAACTAAATGGAACTGTTGTGAAAATGTGAGCAAACAAAATATTTGAGCTTAAAAATGCATGGACAGTAGCAATAAGGATACTGGCAAAGCAAAGTGAAAATAGAACCAATTTTTAGAAATCTAAGCTTGAGATTGAAGCAAGCTACACAGTATCTTCCCTATTTACTGTTATTGACTTTGATTTTTATCACAGAGAATCCAAAATTTTCAACTGTTAGAAGCTGAGTGAATTCTAATACCTTTAGTCATAGTCCAATGGCTTCATGATCAAATACGTTACAATGTGAATAACTCAGGCAATTTTTTTCTGGGCTACTAGCCCACTATTCTATTAATTTGCTCTTCAAGGTGAAAAACATTTCCCTGGATAAAAAGATAAGTGATTATCACACTGATGTCTCTTTATGCTCAGCCTCTCGCCTGATTTCCTTTGGTATTAGGAAGCAAAATGCGAGTTTTTTTGTTTTTTTTGTTTTTTTTTTTTTTTAAATGGCAAGCTGTCCAAGGCCTTCGCTTCAGCAGAGAGCCAAGAATTCCCAGATGCGCACCTTGAAGCAGAATTACAAATTAGGTGCATTATGGCAAATGAACAAGGTAAATGTGAAAAGTGGCAAAAGTTGTCAAAAATGTTTAAATTAACTTCATCATCCTCCAGAAAGTAAAGTTTGGAGAAAGTTGAAATATTATTAAACTTTCAAGGAAACATTGCAATGAGCTCCTGGGTATACAATTTAAATTCTCAGGAAACTATAGTAGCTGAATTCTTCTATTAGGAAACTTAAATTGAAGTTTGAGATTATAAAGAGATCAGAAAGAACAAACATATTAAAACAAAAGCTGGACTATGTTGTATCTGCAGACTACATAAAATGATAACCTCATAAGTTTCATAACATTCAAAATATTGACATTTAAAATGTTTTAGAAGGGAGTTTATTGCCTTTGTATACTTAATAGAATGCTTATAACATTAAAAGATATTTTTGTATCAACATATTTCAGAAACATGTGCACCATAACAGCATGCATCAGTGGGGTGATGTACAAGAACCATTAACAATGAGTAAAAAACAAGGTGTTGACCTAAGCCCATTTTTCTTATGATTGACTAAAAACAATTTAAAAATGGCCCGTCTATGGGTAAGCAGGCTGCGTGGAAATTAAGGTAGCTGGATCCCACATGGCTAACTTCATGGGTCCAGTCCTGGACCCAGAGGGTTGAAAAACATGCAGGGCATATGTGTTTGCATGCCCAAAATCCCAAGAGAAAAATGGGAGAGAAGGGATTGCAGTGTAGCCATCCCATCTGAGGGGTGATTTCTTTCCCAACCCTTCCAAGCCAGTACCCATGCAATATAGCAAAAGTAAAAAAATAAAAATTAAATTAAAAAATCTATCTCAGGCCAGCTGCAGTGGCACAGCAATAGTAAATTGATCTATCTGGAAGATCCAGGATCAGCTCCTGGGTTGATCAATTCCTTGTACATTCCAGGTGTGCACATACATGTGGTCCTGGCTGCCTGGAAAGACACGGAAGAGGATTGCGGCATGAGACTCTGGTAAAGGTGACTGTCTATGTCTCTATCTCTTTTTCTTTTACTTACTTTCTTTCTTTATTTTTTAAAGAGAGATTTTTCTGTAAGGTAAGTGCACACACCAGAAAGACAGAGAGACAGAAAGCGAGAAATCATCCCCAAGGGGGGATGGCCACACCTCAATCCCTTCTCCTCCATTCTCCTCTCGGGATTCTGGGCACACATGCACGTGCACCCAACATGAGACTTAAGTTGTCAAGTCCGGATTTGAACCATGGTTGACCACGTGGGAATTCAGTGACATAACCATTACACCATTTGCTGGACCCTCTATCTCTTTTTCTTGTCTTGTCTCTTTCTCTCTCTCATGGAAAAAATGAACTTTTTCCTTAAAAGCCCATTTCAATGATACAGAAAGAATAGGGCCAATTTTTTTTGAGAGGTTTTTGCTATAGGGTACATGTGCTCGCCAGAAAGACAGAGACAGAGAGACAGAAAGCAAGAAATCACCTCCCAGTGGAGATGGCAATGTTGCAATCCCTTCTCCTCCATTCTCCTCTCGGGATCTTGGGCACGCATGCACATGCACTAGCGTGAGTTTAAGCCACCAGGTCTGGGACTCAAACCATAGTCAACTACATTGGAGTCCAGCGACATAGCCATTACGCTAACTGCTGGTCCCTAAATTTTTTTAAATGTTTTATCACAGAAATATTGAGGAATTTGAAAGTTCATAATATAAGTAATGAGACATATTTTCCTATGTTCTTATATTAGATTTCTTTTACATATGTTATAGAATCAAATATAGTATTTGTAATATAATATTCCCTTGTTATCAGTCACAGATGTATTATTACATAAGAAAGATTTCACATAGAATGTTACTAATTTGATAGTGTGAGGCAGTTGGTAATATAGTCTACCTAGGTATTTCATTTTATATTCAAAACAAACTGTCAGGGCATTCATTTATTGAAAATCAACTAACAGGAGGTCTTCTAAGATTAAAAAGACTCAATCTCAGAGCTTTTCTCAAAGGTCTACACCAAAATTCAGATATTAAAAGACTCTTTGATGCCCCTAGCCTATTTTGTCAATTGAGTAACTATTAAACACATGAAGTGAAAAATTAAGTTAAACACACACACACACACAGGTTAATATTTTCCCTACCATCATGTAACTTTTATGCAAAGTCAAAAAAGAAGATTCATGCATAAATAAGACAGAGCAGATTACGGAATTTACACAACAACTATATAAATAAAATGTAACACTATTTGATCCAAATAGTTGGCTCTAAATAGGAGGACCAAAAAGGTTTTGTGAGGAATAGTTTTCAATAAGCAGTGGTGGTAACAAGAAGAATGTTATGTATGGGGTCATCAGAAAACTCATGACATATTTTTTCTATGCAAAAATGTTTTCATGACTTTTCCAATGACCCAATAGATAAAACGTTGTGAACATGAACAGAAATAAGAAATAATCCTTGTTACTCCCAAACAAGGAGTAATCCTTTTTCCTGAAATATGTTTAACTAAGACATCCCTAGGAGATCAAGCTGGAAATCTATGATGAAGCAAAGGTAGAGGATCTTGAATGCCTTAGTTAAGAGTTTATATTTAATGTTTGCAGTGAGGACCAGTGATGCTGTTTTTTGTTTCGTTTTTAGGTTTTTACCTCAGAGCACATGCACTGGCCAGAGAGAGACAGTGAGAGGGAAATTCATATTTACATTCTTTGCAATGCTTAACACATGGTTAAAACCCAGTTCTTAATAAATACTAGCTTCCAGTGTTATATTTATTTTCAGAGATCCCAATTTTCTAACTGTGGTAGGACCTACATCTCCCTGCTGCTTCACATAGAAGTTGTGATCATTTAAACACTCTGGAGTTTTTTGGATGAACTACTCCCCCAAATTAAATCCCCCCATCCTAAATTTGTACCATTTATTTTTTAAGGGATCTATATAAAGTATTTTATATTAACTCCCACTAAATTTGGTGTTTTTACTTTAAGCCAAGAATTGCAGCCTATAGTTTGTCATGTGAGTTCAATTATTTGTCACGTGTGTTATTCCTCCCTAACATCTGCAGACCTGATTACGATAGATATCTGTTTTCAAAAAAAAAAAAAAAAAATACTAAGACAAATAAAGCAAAAGAATATTGAGCATTTCACTAAAGCAGTCCCTTCTACATGGACACATTGAAAGCCTGGACAAAATTGTACAATGCCTATAAAATGCAAAAATCAAGATGGTATGTCTTCAGCACTAGTTCTTTTCTATAACTGACAGAAAGTCACAGTAAATATTTCTTTTTTAAAACATACCAAGTAACTTCCAAAGGTCATCCTGCTAGTAAGAAGTAGAATGGGAATACAAACCCAAGTCTGTGTAATTTGCAGTCTCGTGTTCTTAACTGCTCTACTAAGTTATCTCTCTAAGAAAATGGTTTAGGCTTCATACTTAATGGGAAAAAATCTCTCCTTGGATGCTGTAATTTGTATCGAAATAGTCATTCATGTTTTTCAGTGATGATGGTTTATTTATAAAACATGTACTCTTACATCCTGTATTTGCCTTGTATGCATTTATTAATTCAATGAATGGGTTCTTCAGAAGCCACTACATGCAAGGCACTGTGCTAGGCAGGATGTGATTACAGAGATGGGTCAAATACAGGTCCTACCATCAAAGAGTCCATTAGAGTAAAACAATGGGAGATAGATACTGAACTTGAGCTATGAAATATTGCTTTCATTGGCTAAAAATGAAGATTTTTCTGCTGAGACTTCCCCCTCCAGATTCATTTCTAGTGTCCTCTATGCACTAAGTGTCTAAACAGGTCCAAGTGAACAGGATACAAACATCTGAATACAATTAGGGTCAGAATATTCCTCAATTCCCACTGAATCCGATACACAAAGAGTGAAAAACAAAGCAGAAGAAAGATTGCAAATCACCTCCTCCTGGACACCTCTGAACACTCAGATTGAACTTCTAGAATTAGGAAGAAACACGCCATCCATCAGTTGACTAGAAATCACCTCAGGGTCACAAAAATATGGGAAAGCAAGAAAATACCTCTCCTCCAAGGGAAAAGAATAACTCCTCTTCATCCTCAGACAGTACAATGAAATTCACGGAAATGTCAGATAAAGAATTTAGAGTAATCAATAGTGACAAAGCTAACAGAGATGGAAGAGAAGAGAGATAATGAACTGCAGAAGAGGCAGGAGAAAGTTGCTGATGAGTTCCGGGAGGTGAGGAAATTCTTGCAAGATCTAAAAGAGGAAATACACACTATAAAAAGAATCAAATGGACCTGTTAGAGATGAAGGCGATAATACAGGAAGTCAAAACCTCCTTTGAAAGTATTAAAAGCAGACTAGATCATACAGGAAATCAAATCTCAGATGTAGAAGACAGTATCACTGGCCTAGAAAAATCCACCATGAAAACTGAGAAAATTGTTTCAAAAAAGTGAGAATAATATATGAGTAATTCTAGATACCATCAAATGTCCAAATATCCAGAAAATTGGTATCCCAGAAGGTAAAGAGACTCATAAGAGCATTGATTATCTATTCCATGAAATTGTGGAAGAAAACTTTCCAAATCTAGAGAAGCATTCAAAGATCCAGTCCCAAGAAATAAAAAGGACTCCAAACAGAATCAGCTCAAGGTCTTGTTCAAAACACATTGTAGCCAGATTGACCAAAACCACAGACAAAGACAAGATACTAAGATTGGCAAGAGAAAAACGTCAAGTTACCTACAAAGCATATCCCATCAGGCTAACAGCAGACCTCTCATCAGAATAATGTGAAGAAAGAATGGAAAAATATATTTAAAGTGTTAAGGCAAAAGCAATTTCAACCAAGAATACTGTACCTGGCAAGATTATCTTTCATATGGGAAGAAAAGACAAGAACATTCTCAGATAAACAAAACCTGAAAGAATTTACCAACACCAAACCAGATCTCCAAGAAGTTTTCAAGGGAGTGCTACATCAGGAAACTTAAATACAGACAGACAGAAATAAGAGTTCAAAAAACTAAGAAAAATGGCCAACTTAATGGTAGGAACAAGCCTGAAGTTGAATATTATATCCCAGAATTTAATAGGGGAGATCGAACCACAACAGAAGTTAGATTAAGTACATGAGACTGAACTGATGAAATAGCATTTTATGACTCTTGACTAAATCATTACTGATTTTCTTCTAGGCTTTGTTTTCCAGTTTTAAGGATTTTTGTTCTGTCTTTAGCTGCTGATAGGTTCATGTACCTACTATTTGAACAGAATTCTAACCTGTTTCCTGGCTTTACGTTTTAAGCAAAGTTCCTTAGCATTTATTTAATTTATTAAAGCTAAAACTGCTTTACTTGAAATTAAAAAACATATTAAAAAATACCTATTTAATGACTGTAGTAAGCTATATAGCATCAGCTAGGTGCTACTTTATAGTATATTCATTCTACTCAGAGTTTCACACCTAAAGTCAGACATGTATTCACAGATATGTATGTATCAGCTGAACTTGCTATTGAAAGTAGTTAGATTATTTAAGAAATTTTGTGAATCAATAAAATGTAGGGGAGAAAAATAATGAAAAACAACTACAGACACCAGAGTTACTGTGGGAGGAGGGTGGGAAATGGCAGAGGGTGAGAAATAGGAGAAAAAATATATATATACATATACATAGAACTAGAAATGGAAAATTATCAATGATAACATGTATGATTAAGCCACTATGCAGTATATTCTGGATGGAAAATCACATTTTGTAGACTATGACAATGCTCAGTTAATGAATATTAATTAATTAATTAAAAATTTTAAAAAATTTTAAAAAGAATTATATTATTTAAAAATAAAAGAAGTAAAACAACAATGTATACACCTACAAGACAAAGTAGAAAAAGATGTGTCATGAGAGGTAAAAGCAATCGTGTTGGAAGTTTAGAAGAATGATTCTCTACTTTCTGTGCAGATAGCAGGCCCGCAAGCATGGTGAACATCCCTAAAACCCACTGGACCTTCTGTAAAAAGTGTGGCAAGCACCAACCTCACAAAGTGACACAGTACAAAAAGGGCAAGGATTCTCTGTATGCTCAGGGAAAGTGGCGTTATGACAGGAAGCAGAGTGGTTATGGTGAACAGACTAAGCCTATTTTCCAGAAAAAGGCAAAAACTACAAAGAGGATTGTGCTGAGGCTTGAATGTGCTGAGCCCAGCTGCAGATCTAAGAGAATGCTGGCGATTAAGAGTTGTAAGCATTTTGAACTGGGAGGAGATAAGAGAAAGGGTCAAGTGATCCAGTTCTAAGCCTCATCTTTTCTGTTATGAAGATGACAAAATCTTGAGATGAATGTTCACCACATTTGATTACAGTTGGTCTATTTGTGAAGGAATAAAGTAATCAATAAAATTTCCTTTTTGGGGAAATTTTATTCATGGTTAAAAATAAAAATAGAAGAAGAAGAATGACTCTCTCTTTTTTTTTTTTTTGGAGAGGTTTTCTCTATAGGGCGCATGCACTCACCAGACAGAGAGAGACATAGAGACAGAAAGCGAGAAATCACCCCCCAGGGGGGATGGTCATGCCGCAATCCCTTCTCCTCCACTCTCCTCTCGGGATCTTGGGCACGCATGCACACTCGCCCAGCATGAGTTTTAAGCCACCGGGTCCGGGACATGAACCGCGGTCGACTACGTGGGAGTCCAGCGATATAGCTATTACGCTAACTGCTGGTTCCCATGAATGACTCTCTTATTTTTGTAGACATTTATTTTACAAAAAAAATTCTTCCTGAGGTGGAAGGACAAAAATCTTAACCATTTTGATTCTGGAGTTTTCCTTGCATGTACATATATGTGGTTAATGGTATTGTTTTCAAAGGATTAACACAGGTCAAGACAATAATTCCATGTATTCCCTAATTCCCAAAAAATCTGTTAAAACAGTCCAAATCTTGACTGAATAGACAGCAGCACTGAGTTATCACTTCCAAAAAATTTCCTCAACTATATTACACATAAATTGTTAAAGATAGAAATTTTCTTCTGAACACAGTTAAGTATTCCTAATAAGATAACAGTTACCACTGTTTAAGATTCAGTCCACTATAAAGTAGTCCACTATATGCTAAAGAATTAGTTAGAACTTTGTAAGAAGAAGCCTCTATATTTCAGAAAGTTGACTTCCCAAGATTCTCTGACTCTTAGGAGAACTGTATGAGAGAGCCACAAGGATCCTTCACAATTCAGAAACTGGTGCATTCCTAATGTGTACAGCATTGTCAACTGGACTGGTCTGAGAAGTATTCATGTTGATTAAATTCTTTTTACAAGCCAAATGATATACAGTGATTGAATGTTTAAAAAAATAATGAGTAAATAATAATAATAATTCAAAAAAATGAGGAAAAGCTATTTAATGATGATATGTAGATAGTAACGTCTTTGTCTTGTCTGATATGCATGGTGATCATGCTGAAAAAAGAAATGTAATGCATTGTAAAGATATATGTGATTCAATGAAATATAAAAAGATTATGATAATAACAAATTAAATTTTAAAAAAGGAACTGGTGCATTACTGATAAATAAAGCTCAAGAAATTGGGTTAGAATGTGTTTGAAAGGAAATTTTCTTTTAGAATTTGATTTTTAGGCAATCTATTTTGACCCTACTGATCTTTAAGACTTAATCAATTTTGGCACCAGATTAACTGTATTTTCTGAAATATGTTTTCCACATCCCACACACCCTGAGAGTACTCTCAAGGAGTTTATAGAAGCTTGGCATAAATCTGAAAATCGTTCAAGGTGAATCTTGAAATCTTGCAGTGCTTAAATAAAAGGCTGACATATAATTTAAGATTTTTGCATTGTAAAAGAAAAGTGAAATAACATAAAAGAGGTGTTCTGGGTAACTGAAAGTGCACAAACCTGCAATGTCACCCATTTCAAACAAAAAACATTAGATGGTGCTTGTGTCTCCCTAAAGAGAAAATACATATACTGCATTTCACCCCTCAAGTTGCTTATTTATTTCTTAGAGACACACCTTGATGAAGCAATAATGTTTTTCCTTTTCTATTTTAAATTTTTTAAAATGTCTTCCTGTCACTTGGTTTCTAACAACTGTTCTAACAATTTTTATGCCATCAAATTTCTCTGGTGTGCTCATATATAAGAATTGTGAACATTGTTTATACTCTTGGAGAAAAAAAATGTATATAAAGCTTGGGAAAATAAATGAAAAGAATAGGAAGTTTTCTCATATCATGTTATATTCTTTCAGTAACCTAAATTTCATGGATTGGTAAAGAATATGAAAACATTTGTATTTCTTCAAAGCACATTGTAGGTTATGTAATATCCTAATTCAACATAGAAAATGGTTTCATATGCATATTACGAGAGCATTTAAAACTGACTTTTGAATTAAAATGTATGTACAACAAAATGTAATTCTCTCTTGAGCTGGCCTTTACATAAAATGCAAAACTTCCAATTGAATACAATGAATCATAATAATAATTTAATTTTTAATTTGCTTATATTAGTAAAATTGCTCAAATTACCACCTTGAGGCTAATATTGTAATGAAACCAAAATTTTCCGATTCAAAAATGAAAGTTCTTACGTAACATGGCTGATTTTGTATTTTAAACTACTGAGTCAGAGTGCCCTCTATTGGATGCAACAAGGCAATAAAAACCACATTGAACTAAGAATAACTAAAATACCACCAAAATTCAAGCCACAAAATGAACATGTAAAAATACATATATTAATAATATTAATACTATAAAAATATTTTTATTTTGAATTCTTCTAAATTATTTTTAAATGAGTTGTTATATTTTACATATCATATAAAACTAAATTTTAAGTGAACTCAAATGCTCATCTTTTAGCCAGTAATATAAATAATAAAAATGTTTTTCACATTTAACATTCCAATATAACATATAAAAATTATAATTTAGGGGTGTAGTTGAACTACATTGAATTTTCTTAATGCTTAACTAAAACCTCCTGCTATGAACTGCATGTTAGTGTTTCCCGTCCCCCACCAAATTCATATGTTGAAAACCTAACCTTCAATATTATGCTATTAGGTTAAGGGAACTTCCAGGAAGTAATCAAATCACAAGGGTGAAGCCCTTTTGAATGAGATTTGTGACCATATAAAAAGCCATGAGATGGGTGTTCTTTCTCTCTCTCTTCTTTGCTATGTGAGAGTATGAGAAGAGAGCATCTGCAAACCAGGAAGTCCGTATCAGAAACCAACTCTGCTGGCTCTTTAATCTTGGACTTCCCAGCCTCCAGAACTGTAAGAAATAAATGTCTGTTGTTTAAGCCACCCAGTCTATGGTGATTTGTCCAAATTAAGCAGTACAGACCAAGGCATTCTCTATTTAAGAGACTGTTTGATGGTCTTATATTGGAGAATTGAAGAAGCATGATGAATACTAGATTACTTTATTTTTAAAAAGTCTATATTTTGTGGTGTTACCAAGACCTCAGCTCCAACTCATCCTCTCGACCCTGAACTATTTCTGCAAGATCCAGGTGAATTTTTGGTTCCCTAGACCAATACTGTACATGTCAGAATAATGTGGAGAGCTTTTTTAAAGAACAACGCTTGGAGTAACTCAAATGATTTTAATTTAGTTAGCCCAGAGTAATACCTGAGCATATTAGTATTACTTGTCTCACATTGCTATTATAAATCCTATAATTCAAAACATGGTAATGACCATCTATTAATATATTAAGTGATCTATAAGTCCTAGACTGCATAATTTGAATGTACTATTTCATACAATACTTTGTAAAAAAATTTTTTTTGATGAATGGAAACAAATATTCAACAAAATAGAGTAAGAACTCAAATAATATACCAGTAAAATGTACAGCCTTTACTGAGAATCATCATTTGAATCTCTCCCCAAACCTCCAATGTAATAAAACTATTGTTTTTGTCTTCTAAAAATATTATCTTCACGAGAATTCTCCTATTCAAGAGTTTATTCTTTTCACCTTTAATTTTAAATTTGTGGATAGCTTCCCAATCTACTTATCTGCCTTTGTTCTCTGGTGATATAACTGAATGGTAAAGGGTATGTCTCCTGCCTATGTTCAAATTTTGACTCTGATACTTACTGTGAACTTGGGAAAGTAATTAAAGTTCTCTGTGCCTCCATGTTCTCATCCATAAAATGGGAAAAATAATACTACCTATTTTATAGGATTACTGTGAGGATTAAATCTATTAATATAAGTAAAGTGCTCCATTAAATGTTAGGTATTATCATTACTTATCCAACATTATTTTCTCACTATTTTCCAAAATAAACTCTCTTTATAAACCATCCTTCTGGAAATATATTGGTTCTTACCTCCGTGCTTCTGCGTATACTGTTTCTTCAGGCTGAGATCCTCTCATTCATTTATTCATTTTTTCCAACGCAAGTGCAAGGAACCTTTCTCCCTGCTCCAGTACCTAGGTTAGTGTTATCCCACCTCCTGAGGCCTTCAACGAACCTATTTGCACTGATCTCTCCCTTTTGAAAAGTTCCATTGCCACAGGTAGCTTACTATAAGAAATGTAGCTTGGAATTTCAAACATTGGCTCTAAGATTGAATCCTCACTCAACCACTTCCCAGTTAAGTCTATCCTAAACTTATAACTCCATTGTTAGAATTATATGAGTAGCAGCACCAGCAGCTGGCATAATGGCTATGTCGCTGGACTCTCGTGTAGTCTACTGCGGTTCGAGCCCCGGACCAGGTGACTTAAACTCATGCTGGGCGCATGTGTGTGTGTGTATGCCCAAAATTCTGAGAGGAGAATGAAGGAGAAGGGATTGCAGCGTGGCCATGCCCCCTGAGGGGTGATTTCTCACTTCTTGTCTCTCTGTCTTTCTGGCAAGCACACGTGCCCTATAGCAAAAACCTCTCCAAAAAAAAAAGAAAAAAGAATTATATGGGTGGTTTAAATCATGTGAAGTATTATATTAGAAGAGCAAATAGCAAGCACCTAATGAATGTCTCCCTTCAGTAAATGTACATACCTTATAGCAAATTAAAGGGGAAAAAAAGGATTTAGAAGTAGAGGGTCAGAAACTGTTAGTTTAGAGAAATCTTTGAGATGGGTCTAACAACCTAAACATGTACTGTTTATGAAGGACAAATACATTGTAAGTTCTAACTAAAACTTTAAAGGAAATGTTAAAATGTAGATGATTCATAATTTGGAGATAGCATATGCCTGTTTTATATTTTTAAAAAAGGAATTCTTTGCTGACATTAAAGATACTACTATAAATATTTCATTAATATAAACGTTTAATTTGGTAAAATCTACATGTGTTTACCTCAGTACTTATGTAATTATTCAGAACTATTCATAAAGAATTCTTATTGGGGTCAATAATGTGTTCCACAAAAGAAAAGACAAAAGTAGTAATAGAGAGAAAGAAAGAAAGAAAGTCAGTCTAATAAATAAGATTAGCCATGGAACTAAATGAGCAATCCTGTGCTATCCTGTGAAGTGGTATTTCCTTAGGGACCAGCAGTTAGTGTAATGACTATGTTGCTGGACTCCCATGTAGTCAACCGTGGTTCAAGGCCTGGACCCCATGGCTTAAACTCACACCAGGTGCACGTGTGTGCGTGCCCAAGATCCCGAGAGGAGAATAGAGGAGAAGGGATTGTGGCATGGCCATCCCCCCGGGGGGTGATTTCTCTCTTTCTGTCTCTCTGCCTCTCTCTGTCTTTCTAGCGAGTGCACATGCCCTATAACAAAAACCTCTCTCAAAAAAAAAAAAAAAGTATGTCCTTTAATACCATCACATACTATATAAATCCTTTCTGTAGAGGACACAAAGTAAGTTTACAGCTCTTAATTTGGAATGGATTGATTCTATAAAGTTTTTCTTGTGTTCATATAAAAATTCAAATGAGCAAGAATCTCTAACTCATGCTTTAGAGATTAAGCTTATTAAAAGAGAGCCCTTAGGGGTTTATGTAATATGATAAAAATATGCAAGTTGATCTTTCCACAATGTCTTTTCTACTATGACTTGAGGCGTTCCTGATGAACCGTACACATGGGCTCAAATGAGATTGAGTTCATAGAGAAAACAGAGAAGACAGACAAAAGGAAGTTTTCCTCTTTGGAATCCAGTCTCATTATGCCCAGTAAAACTAAGAGAACGTAACCAAAAACCTACGAATCCATGTGTTACCATACAGCCTAACTGTAGAGACCATCACAACTATATGTGATCTTTATCAAAGCATTTCTTTCTCAACACATGCAGTGAAAATAAAACCCAATGAACATCAGGGAAAGTGCAATAGGAAGACTGACATTTGATAGTAATGGAATCTGCCAATCTGATAGTGCACCAAATCCCATGCCTCTGAGGTATCCATACTGAACTGGCAACGTCAGACACATTGTCTTCATTTCCCCCCTTACTTACTACACTCTGGCTTCCATTTTTCCCAAGTTCTTCCTCTGAAATCTTGCTCAAATTATCTAAGTAGTGGTCTGATATTGTGTGGCACAAATCTTCAAAAGAGTAATCCTTTTCTTGACAGAGTTTTATTTCATCCAAGAGTTTTGATAATTCTCCAGTCACCGTTTCACCTATCAGAAGAGAATAGCTTTTTCAGAAGTTTTAAAATAGGTGATTGCTAAAAATTAATGTTAAGTAATAAAAATATGACTACTATGGTAATAGAACTCAAAATATGACAATATCAAGTAGTCAGAAGCTATTCTTCCAAAAAAAGATACTAAGCTATTAGTATGAAAACATTAACAGAAAAAGAGATTCCAGTTTTGCTTATTTTTATTATTTTTCAAAGTATAAATGAATATTTAAAGTTTATATATGTGTAATACATAAAAAGAATCAGTCAATGGCATGGTGGTGAAGGTGGCTGGATCCCACATGGCCAACTACACAGTTCAAGTTCAAGTCCCAGACCTGGTGGCTTGAGGAACACTCCAGGAACATGAGTATATAAGCCCAAAATCCTGAGAGAAAATGGACTGTGGCATAGCCATCCCTCTCCTGGTGGGGGGGGGGGGGGGTGCTTTCTCACACTCTGTCTCTCTCTTTCTGTCTCTCTCTCCCTGTCTGTCTCCAGTGAGCACATGTGCCCTATAGCAAATTTTAAAATATAAAAGCATCTGGAATTATAATTCATAAAGCTTTATTTAGTATAGAATTTTGGATAATCTTTCATTAGCATTTTACTTAACTAACAGAATTCATTCAACAACTCATTAAGGAATTTGAAATGGCACTGACAGTCTACTTCCTAGGTTCAATAAACAGAAAGAGCAGAAAATATTAAAAATAATAATTATAGGGACCAGCAGCTGACATAGTAGTTAAGGTGTTGGACTCCCACATGGTCAACCATGGTTGGAGTTCAGGACTTGGTGGCTTGAAAAAGCACATGAGGCACATGTGCATGTGTGCCCAAAATCCCAGGAGAAAAATAGAGATGGACTGTGGCATGATCATCCCCACCACGGGGGAGCAGGGGGGAGGTGATTTCTCACTTTCCCTCTCACCGTCTCTCTCTGGGAAATGCATATGCTCTATGGGAAAAAACTAAAATAATAAGTATTGCATTATATAGGAAATTAATACATTAAAATTATGATATATGATATAAAGGGAAAACACAAAGGAAACAAATAATACGTATCCTTCCAAAATATGAATATTTGTTTTGTAGGTTATATAGAATATGCACTTTTCTTTCTTTCTCTTTCTTTCTTTCTTTCTTTCTTTCTCTCTCTTTTTTTTTTTTTTTTTTTTTATGGAGATTCTTGCTATAGGGCACATGCACTCAGCAGAGAGATGGAAAGCAAGAAATCACCCCCTGGGAGGATGGCCATGCCATAATCTTTTCTTATTCATTCTCCTCTCAGGATTTTGGGCACGCATACACATGCCCCAGGCATGAGTTTTAAGCCGCTGAGTCCAAAACTTGAAACGTTGTCAACTACATGGGAGTCCAGCAACATAACCATTATGCCATCTGCTGGTTTCTATAATTTACTCAGAAAAATTATTTTCTAGTAGTTACAATCTAGATCTCAATATTTTTTATTCTGAATTAAAAACATATTTAAGATCGGCTAATCACAGATACATGGATTTATTTCTAGGCTCTTTGTTTCAATAATCTATATGTTTTTACACCAGTACCATGCTGTTTTGATTACTGTAGCTCTTCACCAAAAGTACAAATAATACACAATATGGAAATAAATAGAATTGAGGGGACCAGCAGTTAGCGTAATGGCTATGTCGCTGGACTCCCATGTAGTCAACCACGGTTCGCATCCCGGACCCGGTGGCTTAAAACTCACGCCGGGCACGTGTGCGTGTGTGCCCAAGATCCCAAGAGGAGAATGGAGGAGAAGGGATTGTGGTGTGGCCATCCCCCTGGGGGGTGACTTCTCGCTTTCTGTCTCTCTGTCTGGAGAGCGCACGTGCCCTATAGCAAAAAAAAAAAACCTCTCCAGAAAAAAAAAAAAAAGAAGAATTGTGAGAAAACTGGATATCCACTAAATGGTACTGATAAAACTAGATGTACCCATGAAGAATAATAAAATATCTCATATCATATATAAATATCAAGTTAAAATATGTTAAAGACTTAAACATAAGACCTGAAACTGCAAAACTCCTAGGAAAAAGCTTCTTGACATTGGCTTGGATAATGATTGGTTTCTTTAAGACATGACACCAAAAAGCAGATAAAAACAAAAATATCAAAGTGGGATTACATCAAACTAAAAAGCTTCTGCACAGCAAAGGAAATAATCAACAGAGTGAGATGGCCACCTATAGAAAGAGAAAATATCTTCAAACCACAGAACAGCTAAGGGGTCAATATTAAAAATATGTAATGAACTCACAAAAGTCAATGGCAAAAAAGCAAATAGTCTAATTTTTAAAATGACTAAGGAAAAGAGACATACAAATGGCCAACAGGAATATAAAAGGTGCTCAACATTCCTAGTCATTAGAGAAAAATAAATCAACACCATAGTGAGAGATAGCCTCACACTTGCTGTAATAGCAACTATCAAAAAGGCAGAAGGTAAGTGTCAGTTATGCTGTGGAGAAAAGGGAACTCTGTATACTGTGGGAGAGTAAAATGGGACAGTCATTATGGGGAAAGTATGGAGGCTCCTCAAAAAAGAAAACAGAACTATCATATGATCCAGCAATCCCATTTCTGTGTATTTATCCACAGTAAATGAAATTAATATCTTTTTTTTTGTTTCACTTTTTACCCTAGGTGCATGCAATCACAATGAAAGGGAAAGTGAGCTATCACCCTCCAGGGGGAATAGCCACACTACAATTCCTTCCCTTGCATTCTCCTCCTGGGATTTTGGGCAGGTATGTACACGTGCCTGGTGTGAATGTTAAGCTACCAGGTCTGGACCTCGAACCGTGGAATGGGACTCCAACCATGTGAGTGTTCAGTGCCTTAACCACCATAACATTTGCTGGCCCCAAAATCACTATCTTAAAATGGTATCAGTGCCTTCATATTCATAACATTATTCAAAATAGCGAAGACATTATTCAAAACAGCCAAAACAATCCAAGAGTCCGTTGTTAGATGAATGGATAAAATGGTGTGTGTGTGTGTGTGTGTGTGTGTGTGTGTGTGTGTGTGTTTATACAATGGGCTACATTGTTCTACTCTAAAAAATGACATTCTGCCATTTATGAAAGCACGAATTAACTTGGAAGAGATCATGCTAAGTGAAATAAGCCACGCACAGAAAGACATATACTGAATAATCTCACTTTCATGTGTAAGCTAAAAAAGTCAGACTCAGGACCAGTAGTTGGCATATGGTTATGTCACTGAACTCCCATGTAGCCAACTACAGTTCGAGTCCTTTACCCGCTGACTTAAACTCACACTGGGCGCATGTGCGTGCATGCCCAAGATCCCGAGAGGAGAATGAAGGAGAAGGGATTGTGGTATGGCCATCACCCCTGGAGGAGAGGGGGTGATTTCTTGCTTTCTGTCTCTCTGTCTCTGTCTTTCTGGCAAGCATACACACCCTATAGCAAAAACCTCTACAAAAAAATAAAGTCAGACTCAGGACCAGCAGATGGTGTAGCAGTTACATCAATGGACTCCCACATGGCCAACCACAGTTTAAGTCCTGGACCCAGTGGCTTCAAATTCACACTGGGCACATGTGCGTGTGTGCCCAAGATCCCAGGAAGAGAATGGAGAAGAGATTGAGGCATGGCCATTCCCCCTGGGGAGTGATTTCTTGCTTTCTGTCACTCTTTCTCTGTCTCTCCGCACTCCCTATAGCAAAAGTCTCTCTTAAAAAAAATCAGACTCATAAAAGCAGAGTAGAACATTGTGGTTGCCAGAAACTAGGATGGAGGAAATGGGGAGATGTTGATTAAAGGGTACAAAGCTTCAAGTTACAGAGAATGGAAAAATTCTGCATCTTTGACGTACAGCATGATGACTACAGTCAACAATGTTGTATATTTGAAATCTGGTAAGAAAAGGTAAACTTAAGTGTTCTCACCACCAAATTTTTAAAAACTACAACTCTAGGGGCCAGCAGATAGAGTAGTGATTAAGGCGCTGGACTCCCACGTGTCCCACAGCAATTCAAGTCCCTGACCCAGTGACTTGAAACTCACACTGGGCACATGTGTGTGCATGCCCAAAATCCCAGGAGGAGAAGGAATTGTGGTATGACCATCCTCCTAGGGGTGATTTCTCACTTTCCCAGTCTCTGTCTCTGTCTTTCTCTGGCAAGTACATATGCCATATAACAAAAGCCAAAAAAACAAAACCAACAAAAAACTACAACTACATGAAATTATGGATATGTTAATTAGCTTGATGTAGCAATCATTTGCCACATCAAAATGTGTATCTATGTGTGTGTGTGTGTGTGTGTGTATATATATATATATATATATGATATGTTCATATATATATATATATATATATATATATATATATGAAAATATGTTGTACACAATAAATATATACCATTTTCATTTGTCAAGTATACCTCAATAAATACAACGGGGGAAAAAGCACATTTAAGAAAAGAAAATCTATGAAATAGCTACTCCATTTAAACTTCATTACAGGAGGAACTGCTATTTGCTTTGCTCACTACTATATCTCAGGGCCAAGAAGAGCATCTGATATACACCAGAAACTCTATTAAATGCTGACTGAATATATGATTAAAATATAGAGCATAGGATACAGAACAAATTTGTACATAAAAGTCTTGTATAGTGTCCATTGCTTTTATAATTAGCTACTCACTTTTAGTCTTTTGAGAAGGAGACTCAACAGGAGACGAAATGTGTGTTTCTTGAGTTGTATCTTCCTGTATATGCTCTTCAAGGACTGTTGATCTTGCCATGCCTTCTAAATATTCTGTGTGCATATGTATTTGAGATTACATACTTGAATTCATTTATTTAAATCAATACTAAACTTTACATTTTACTTCTGGTGATTCATTTTTCATTTGTTCTCATATCCTAAATACATCGTAAGTTTTTAAAAGAGCTTCAAAAACTCAGACAATCCAAAAGAACGTATTTTATGCTATTAATTTAAAGTTTTATTAATTTTAAAAAGAAACTAAGAAAGAATCCCTTTTTCTGAAAACTGAAATCACATTCTTTCTTTTAAAATAAATTCACCTGCTGAAGATACAATAGCCTCCTTGGTGTCCTTAAATATTTCTGTCTGTAGGGCCAGCAAGTGCATACCGGTTAAGGCCCTGGACTACCACATGGCCATCTGTGGTTCGATTCCTGGGCCCAGCAGCATGAAACTCATGCTGGGCACATGTGCTTGTGCACCCAAAATTCTGAGAGGAGATTAGAGGAGAAAGGATTGCAATGTGGTCATCTGCGCCCTCTTTCAATCTCTCTGTCTGTCTCTCTCTCTCTCTATTTCTCCAGCAAGAACATGCACCTTATGCAAAAATCTTTCAAAAAAAAAAAAAAAAACATTTCTTTTTTTTTTTTTTTTTGAGAGGTTTTTGCTATAGGGCGTGTGCACTTGCCAGACAGACAGAGAGAGACATAGAGACAGAAAGCGAGAAATCACCCCCAGGGGGGATGGTCATGCCGCAATCCCTTCTCCTCTATTCTCCTCTCAGGATCTTGGGCATGCACGCACACACGCCCGGTGTGAGTTTTAAGCCACCAGGTCCGGGACGCGAACCGCGGTCGACTATGTGGGAGTCCAGCGACATAGCCATTACGCTAACTGCTGGTTCCCAAAATAAAACATTTCTATCTGAATATTTAAAACTCTCTTTTTTAAAATAATTATTTATTTAATTTTATTTATTCATTCATTTGTTTTAATTTGACCAGAGAGAGATACAGAGATAGAGGGAAAGTGAGAAAGCAAGCCACCAGGTCCGGTACTTGAACTGCAGTCGGCCATGTGGGAGTGTCCAGTGCCTTAACCACCATGCCACCTGCTGGTCCCAGAATATTTAAAACTCTCTGAAAGGTGCTTTTAATAGAGTTGATCCCTAAACAAGCATGCCAAATTTAAATGGATACATCAGTTGGGTAATATAAATAAAAGAAAGAAATTTATGTTATAATGTGGTATAATCTTGCAAGATAAACATAATTTGTACACTAAACTTTATTTTTACAGAGGAATAGTGTTCATTACTATTATTCTTGTCATAATACCCTATACTCAGTCTATTTTTCATTTTTCTAAGTTTAATAAAGACATAATGACAGTAACAACCACTAAAATTTCAGTACAGAAGTATGTCATTTAGGTGATTTCATCACTGTGCCATCATCATACAAGGTATTCATACCAACACAAACCCAGCTGGAACTGCCCACTACAGAGGTAGGCTACTCAGTATAGCCTATGAGACCCGCCCTGAAGATGTGGTCTGTCATTGGCTGAACTGTTGCTAGGCAGCACATGACTGCATTGCTTATTATGCACCCAACATTGTTCTAAGTACTTGATATAAATTAATTCATCAAATCCTTTTAAAACTATGTCACACAGGGACCAGCAGTTAGCATAATGGCTATGTCGCTGGACTCCCACGTAGTCGACTGCAGTTTGAGTCCTGGACCTGGTGGCTTAAACTCACGCCGGGCACGTGTGCATGCGTGCCCAAGATCCCGAGAGGAGAATGGAGGAGAAGGGATTGTGGTGTGGCCATCCCCCCAGGGGGTGATTTCTCACTTTCCATCTCTCTGTCTCTGTCTGTCTGGCGAACGCATGCACCCTATAGTAAACCCCCCACAAAAAAAAATACTGTCACACAGACTCACATTCTGAAATTTGCCAATAATTTTAAAACTTAATTCCTTATCACAAATTAACAAACCTAAGAAATCTTGGCCATTTAAGAGAGCAAAGTTATTCCTACAGAACAGCATCTTCATCTGAATTGAACCAATGCAGTGTGTTTTTAAAAAGTCTATATCATGCTCTCTTTTTATTGAGTGACATTTATTCTGCTTCTCCCAAAAGACATAGTATGCACGAACTTCAGTTTTTTTAAAAGTTCAGTTATAGGCAAAAGTTCAATGCAAAATACAAAATACTTACAGGGAGAAGATCGATAAAAATGATGTGTGCCACTTATTTTTTTAGTTTTCATTCAAGTTTATTTTAATTTGAATTAATACAAAATTCCATACATGAATTCTCAGATTCATCTCTGTGTGTATTTGACTTACAGTTAACTTCTTTATTGACTAGAAAACTCTAGGGGCCCAAATTTCCCTGGAAGATTTTGAAAATAGAGAAGAAATCATAATGACCTCCTATGGTGTATCTCTTCTTTTTCACTCTTTTGGCCTTTGTTGAGTCCTATAGCTACGTGTCTCCTGCTCCTCTTGGTTTTAGTTCATTTATCTCCTTGGAGAACTATATGGTTCTTCTTCCTAAGTGATACATAATGAAACTTAGCCCTCCTCTTTCTTCTGCTAAACTTGCTACAAATCTGTAATAACTGTAGGGGACAAACTCTACTGAACAGTGTAGGAGCTAACTAGAAAGGATCAGAAAGAACATTAGGTTTTTAAGGTAACTTGCTACATGCTAGCCCTAATCATTAAGCAGAAAAGAGAAAGCATCTTTTTTAATTGCCAAAGGATAGGTGTGCTCATCAGAGAGAGACACTGTGGGGCGAGGGCATGCTGTGTCCCCTCTCCATTGCTTCATCCTGTCAGGTTTGGGGTGCACATATATGTGCCTGGCATATTTTTCAAGCCACTGAGCCACAGTTGACCACGTGAGATCCAGTTCTTTTAATTACTAGGCTTTAGACCAGACTTGGAAAAGCACTTCAAAATCTAAATTTTTCAGAAAAGTTTTAGATCAAATGGGGAATTATGTAATTCTGCAAATGAAAAAATTAGTACCTAGATGATTGTCAAACCTTAAATAGACTTAATGACTGTAACAACTACAAATACACAAAATGATCTTCATCAAAAACAAAGGCAAGTAAAATTGAATTACTGAGTACGACTGAATAGAGAGAAAATAATCTGCATTATTTTGGCAAAATACAATTTTTGTCATTGTCATTAATCTAGTATTTCTATACTACCTCTGACATCACAGGACATATGTTTGAGCAAATTACTCTCTCAAAACTTTAGTCTCTCTCGTGTGTAAAAACAGAAATAATATCTGACATACCTACTTTACAGAATCATAGAAATAAGACAAAATATTAGAAAGCCTAAAAACTCTTTAAGTATTATTCAAGTATAAGACAATACTTATGCATCATCACTTTTTAAACTTATTAACTTTAAGCTCATAACTACAACTATAAGGGTTCTAGAAAGCTTTTCTTTTGTAATATCAGGTGAGTGGATAAATAACTTAAAAAAATACTAAGTAGTTGAAAAATAGAAATAGGGACCGGTACATGCTGTAATGGTTACGTCACTGGACTCCCATGTAGTTGACTGCAGTTTGAGTCCTAGACCCAGCAGCTTAAAAGTCACACTGGGCACGTGTGTTTGCATGCCCAAGATCCCAAGAGGGAGGTGGAGGAGAAGGGATTGTGTCTTAGCCATCCCCCCCCACCCCGGGGGGTGATTTCTCACTTTCTGTCTCTCTGTCTCTCTGGTTAGTGCACACACCCTGTAGCAAAAACGTCGCTAAAAAAGAAAAAGAAAGAAAAACAAAAACAGAAATAAAGCATCCAAAAGTAGTATTCATTATTGTAAGAGCCTATTAGAAAAAAATGCAAAATCAGTTAAGTTCATTCAAAAGTCAACACTTAACTGAAAACCCAGAAGAAAACTATAACAGTTCTAATTTAATCTTGACTTTGAGGCAAACTCCTCCATCATTCAATACTGTTTACCTTGTAAGAGCGTTGCAATCTGGAGAGATTTCTGAGATGGATGTTCTTTCAGAATGTCTAAGACAGTTCTACCCAAGCTATCCTTTATGTTGGCATCTATTCCTAAAAGAAAAAGGAAAAACTCACTAGGTGCACACCCTGGAATGTGCTCAGAAGACAATGTCAACATGTAACAGTTCTAATTTCAAACATCTGTAGGACAAATACTAAAAGTGGTTTTAAAAATTAATTTCTATACAGACAGGCACAAGATTTTACCAAGAAAGAAGGGGGCAGTGTACTACTACCAAAGATGAAAAACATTTAAGAGTGAATTTCTTATGAAGAGTGTTCCTAATCTCTGGTACCAATAAGCTTTCATCTTACTGTGTGTGTGTGTGTGTGTGTGTGTGTGTGTGTGTGTCTGTGTCTGTGTGTGTGTGTAGAACTTAATTTTAGTTTGTTAGTTTGTTATAAGATTATTCAATGTTAGCTTAAATTTGGTCGGGATATGTGACAAACACATTTTTAATCGGTTGTCTCATATCATTGTTATATCACTGAATTGCATGGCAAAGTCAAACATGCATGAAATTTTTATTTTGTTATAACCATAATCAAAGCGCCACAGTCTGCCAGTGTTTTTTCTTTTCTTTTTTTTTTTTTTTTGAGGAAAATTAACACACTATAGTACAAATATGAAAAACCCCCATCAATTGTCTACAAGTAAAAATTTGTATCCATACCTTTAGGTTCTTAAAAAAAAAAAAAAAAAGAAAAAAAAACTGACTTCAGCTCCTATTTCATTTTATTTCAATCACAACATACCCAAGAAGGTAAATAAGCCTCCTAGTTTTCCCTCAGAGTATCTCCTCTAAAAGTTTCCCTTTAAAATACATCACAATAGCCTACAAACAATAACTCCTTAGTTGATAACTAAAAGAAGCATTTACCTTGAGGAGAGGAAACTCAGATTTCTATTTACCACAGCTCACAATGTAAAAACCTAGAGAAAAATACTATGTTCTTTAATGAACCAAGCAATTGTCACATCTTCTCGGGGATCAACTCTTCCCTCTTGTAGAAGGCAGAGATCTCCTTTTCCTTTCATAGTTTCTCTAGTATATTTAAATATTATGTAAATGCACGTAACTGTAATTCTGAAGAGTTTCTTGCTAAAACATCTATTGAGGAAAGGGAGGTACACATTGGCATCCATTTTATCTAAACGCTGAGACTCAATTCTACATGATACGAACACAAATCTTCCATTTGAAGTGAAGGCAAAACGTTAAGGGTGATTGGCAAAGAAAACTGTCATTTTTCTTTGTCTGATATAGAAATAGCATTTGGTGGGATAAGCTCCATGGAGAATCAGGATGGTTACCTGTTTCTAACAGAACTCGCACAACATCGACCTTTCCAAACAAAGCTGCTTCATGAAGTGCACTCCCCTTTTCTGTCTGGAAAAAAAGAAAAGAAAAGAAAAAGGAAAGCACACTTGTATTTGGAATGCTTACAGGTTCAAAATTCCATCATTTTATGTATTTGTACACGTTTTGTGTAATCTCAGTGTTCCCTGACAGAAGGTAGTGTGAAATGAAGAGATGCTAAAAACAAAATCCAAAGGCTTGGTTTGTAAAGTACTTCTGATTCAGAATAGCCCTTTGACCTTTTTATGTTAGTAAGTCACTCATCTTCGCTTAGCCTCAATTGTTCTCTGGCATAGAATAAGAATAATGCCTATTACTATTATTTTAAGGCTTTTATAAGCATCCAAGTTCCCTCAATCAGCATGCATTTTTTCATTTTTATTTTATTTTTATTATTATTATTTATACATTCAATTACTATACATCATTTAGATTATAAAGAGATTTTACCCAGCATGATACAAATCTCAGTCCAGTTGAGAATACTATACATATCCTCATAAACAGATAACAAAAACCATATCTGTGTCCCACAAATATCTTATCTCTCCTTATTTTTCCCCAAATTTCCTTTCCTGCACTTTCCTCCTCCCACACTCTCCTTATACTTTGTCTCTAATGTCCACAATTTTTAATTCTCTTATGTCCTCCAGTCTTTCAGTCTCTACCATAGAGTGCGGACAGTCGGTATATGTTAAGTGGAGATATACAATGTCTCTCTTTCATAGCCTGACTTGCTTCACTCAGCAACAAATTTCCATATTTGTCTACTCTCTATGAAATTCCAGGGCCTTATCATTTCTTATGGCTGACTAATATTCCATGGAGTATATGTGCCACATTTTTTCAATCCATTCATCCATTTGTAGGTTAGGGTTAGGGTGTGTGCATTTATTAAACACTGAGTGTGTGCCACAAATGGCAGAGAAATGTTCTATTAAAATATCATCCTGGCCCTTGTATATTCACATTCCATTTGAGAAGACAGATCTTTAAATAAATATTTATGAAAAATGAAATCTAAACAATTAATGTGGCTTACAAAATACAGGTGATCATCTCCCTGCTTTCCCCTCTATCTCCTTCCTTGTCCACCATACTCTCCCAGGTCTCCTATGTTCCGGGAATATTGAACTTTTTTATATTAGGGCCATTCTGTTTTATTACTCTGAGGTCTTAAAGGCTGGCCCCTCTGATCTAATGCCTAGCTCTCTTGATCAGACCATCACAGATACCATGAGTTCTCAATCTTTAGCATGAATTGGAATCACTGGAGAGATGGTTAAAACCAGGTATCTGGGCCCCAGCCCCAGAGTTTCTGATTCAGTAGCTCAAGATGAGGCCCAAGAATTTCTATTTCTAGCAAGTTCCCACATGGGAACTAAAAAGGGTCTAATGCATATACGTTGAGAATCACTGACCTACATTCTACATCAAATGTTAGATTAATATGGTTTCATGTAGGAAGGTATCTCTAGCCCCTAATGTCTAGTGTTTTTTCTGTGTGTTCACATCAATCTATATTTTCCTTAACATATCACTCATAATACCACATTATAATTTTATAAGATTGTCTATTTTCCTTAATAAAATAGTTCAGGGAAAATGTAGAGCACTTCTATTTTTTTCACCATTGTATTCCCAGTATCTAGCAAGATTCTTTGAAAATGTACATGTTGAGCTGTCTCCATGGCCTAGTGGTTAAGGCAGTCGGATCCCACATGGCTGACGATGCAGTTTGAGTCCTGTACATAACAACCCAAGGAGCAAACCAGGTGCATGTGCATGCATGCCCAAAAATCCCCCCCAAAAAAAGGGAGAGATGGAGGAGAAAGGATTGAGATGTGACCATTCTTCCTAATCATGCTTTCTTTTCTCCCTCTCTTTCTGTCTCTCTCTCTTTCTGGCATGCACATGTGATCATCAGTAGGGAAAAAAAAAGGAAAAAAGTAGATGTTTTATTGTAAGGGCAAAAAATGAGAGAAGGAGACACATCAGGTGGAGAAGAGTATCTGTGAGTAGAGTGCAGGTATTTCTGAGTTGTACAGGGTAAGACTAACTCTGCACTGAAGATGATCAGGGCAGCTCTTAGTGAAGCAGAGTAAAAGAAATGAACCCCTCCTAAGAATTAACCACAATTTTACACTCACATAGTGGGCTTGGGGCAAAAATTTTAATAAATAGTTCTTAAACAAACAAAAATAAATCATCCAGGGGCCAGCAGGGTTTGTGGTGGTTAAGGTGCTGGATTTCCACATAACTAGCTGTGGTTCGAATCCTAGACCCAGCAGCTTGAAACTTATGAGGCTGCATGTGTATGTGTGTCCAAAATCCTGAGAGAAGATTAGAAGAGAAGGGATTGCAGTGTGGCCCTACCCCCTAGGGGTTTATTTCTCAATTTCCTTCTCCCTGTCTCTCTTTGTCTCTCTCAGGCAAGTACATACGCCCTATGGCAAAAACCCAAAACAAAACAAACAAACAAAAATACTGCAAGAATTTCAATTTTGTGCACAAAAATAAGCCCATACTTTAATTCCATTTTCCATAAACTTCTTGGGGCATCCCACCTTTATGTATATATCCTTTACATTACTCCAAGATAAAAATGTGATATTAAATAGAGCTAGTGTTTTTATACAATTTAAAGATGATACAGAAACCTTGAATAAAGATAGAAAAGGTTAGATGATAAACATTTTTTTTGGAGAGGTTTTTGCTACAGGGCATGCACGCTCGCCAGAAAGACAGAGAGAAACAGAGAGACAGAAAGTGACAAATCACTCCACACGGGGGATCACCATGCTGCAATCACTTCTCCTCCATTCTCCTCTCGGGATCTTGGGCACATGCGCCCGACATGAGTTTAAGTCACCAGGTCCAGGACTCAAACCGCAGTCGACTACATGGGAATTCAGCAACATAGCCATTATGCTAACTACTGGTTCCAGACGATAAACATATTTTAGACTGTAAAAATTGATCCATTTTTCCAATCAAGGGTTGATGTAATTAGCTTCTTCAGTAAGAGAACATAAGAACTGTCAAAATGGAATGGATTGTTTTCATAATTCTAAGGTGGTACTAGGAACTATTTGCTACTATCACAGTATTACAACAAACAATGTAGAATTTCATGCCAAATCTATAGAGTTTCCTCTCAAAATGTAGGTGAATTCCATTAAAATTTCATTCTTTTCACCTGGGGTTAGGAAAATTTAAGACAATGTTGCCAATGTATAATGTAAGCTTTTAAAAGATAAATTATGTGCCATCCAATTTACCAGACCCTCCATACGCATTGTCTAACACCCTCACTGAAATTTTTCACTATCCTATACATCTTTTTTTAATTTTTAAAATTATTTCATTGAAGTTTAGTTATTATTATTTTGAATTTGATCAAAGAAAGAAAGAAGGTAAGAAAGGAAGCTGCCAGAGCTGGGACTTGAACCACAATCACCCATGTGAGAGTTCAGTGCCCTTAACCACCATGCCATCTGCTAGCCCCTATTCTATACATCTTAACACTCTTCCAATCCACAATCCATGAGTGACCAGATCTTAAAAATCTTCATTCTCATGATATATACAGTCCAAGACATTCCAATAGCAAGTTGAATATATATCAAGAAATAACACGTAAGTGAACCCAAACCCTCCTAAACCCCAGGATTTCAGTTCTGCTTTTCCTGTAGAGCAAATTTCTATATTTTATTTAAAATAAACAAAATTTCCAAAATAAACAACCATTTAGTTGATAATGTAGTGAGATTTCAAGATTTCTCCATTAACTGATATAAAACACAACTTACCAGCAACTTTTAATGAAAAAGAAAAACATCTCTGAATACAATTAGTGAAGAAAGCAGCTGAGTGAGAAGAACTTAAATGACATATATATTAACATCAATAACTGAACTGCTGATAAAAGCAAAAGGAATTCTCTCATTGATTGGAAATATTTATAAAGTCAAACCTCAGTAGCATTAAAACAGAAAAACAAAATAAGTGGCAGTAAAGAGGGAAATCAGAGAAAAAGACATTCATGTTTGTAACCCTGGGTTTTTATCTTCCTTTTTGTTTTTCATCTTCTGTATTTCTGTAATTTCTATGGAAACTCAGTCATATGCTCAGTCATATGTTCAAAGGATATATGTATATTACTATACTTTATTCAGAATTTCTAGGTGTTTTCAAATGGTTTTTAGGTTATCTTTTCCACCAGAGTACCGAAACAGCAGAGAGAAAAAGAATGTAAAGATGTCAAATCTTGGCAATGACAGTTCCCTTAACTGCTGCACTACATGACTGGCTTTCCCCACTTCCAGTTCCTTTTTTTTTTTTTTTTTTTTTGAGAGATTTTCACTATAGGGTGCATGAGCTCACCAGACAGACAGAGAGAGACAGAGAGACAGAAAGCGAGAAATCACCCCCCAGGGGGAATGGTCACGCCGCAATCCCTTCTCCTCCATTCTCCTCTCGGGATCTTGGGCACACACGCACACGCACCCGGCGTGAGTTTTAAGCCACCGGGTCCGGGACATGAACCGTGGTCGACTACGTGGGAGTCCAGTGACATAACCATTACACTAACTGCTGGTTCCCTCCAATTCTTGATTAAAGAAGAAAACAAAGAGAACAATGGTGGCAAGATATAAAGTGTGGGCCAGCAGATGGCATGGTGGTTAAGGTGCTGAACTCCCACATGGACCATGGTTCAAGCCCCATACTTGGCAGTTCGCACGCTCTCTCTCTCTCTTTCTCTTTCTGTCTCTATCCCTCTCTTTGGTGAGTGCATATGCCCTATAGCAAATTTTAAAAATAATAATAACAAATTAACTAATTTTTTAAAAACTATATAATACATCTATATAAAGCGTGAGCATGATGATGATCAGTAGAAAAATAATAGTGTAAAAGTTGTGCCCTGGCCAGACCCAGGAGGATAAGAGACATATGGAACAGGGATTCCTGGGCTAATTTACAACATCAAGCAGAGCTTACCCAGCTAACCAATAAATTTGTGAATAAGAAGTAAATGCTATCGCTTATTACCATATGCCACTGAGATTTCTTATTTGTTCTTTAGCCATAAAATGTTAGCTATCTATTACAGGGGATTACAGAGTTATCAATATAAAGGTTTACTGGGAAGTAATGAAAATGAAGAAAGGTTAGCTCAAGACAGAGGGGATATATATATATGCCTTTAAAACAGAAGACAGAAAACAGAAAAGATATTTTCTTCTTCAATAGTTATGCATAAAAGGATTGCGAAGCCTGGAAAATGTATCTAGCTATAAGGCTGAATGCCAGACCTTCAAGGCTCTAGAATCTACCTAAAACAAAAAGCCAGGAGTAAACTAAATGAAAACCAAGAGTGGTTTATCAGAGGTCAAAAGAAAAAAAAAAATGGATCAAGAATAGGGAGAGATCAACTTTTTCAGTGCCAATGGTAAATCAAGTAAAATGAAAAGCAAGACTGGTTGTTGGAGCTAACAATATGGCAATTAGTAGACAATTTAATAAAAGAAAAAAGGACTTTTGGTAGAGTGAGGGAGTTGGAATAGCTCCAAAAAAATGGAGGAAAGTAATTTGACATGATACTTAAAAACAACACTATCTGTTTTTAGATAATGGTTTGTTCCCCCAAAGTTTCATGCTTCAAAATTTGAGCTTAGTAGGCCCTCAAAAGTTGTGTTATAATTTGATTGTATTGCAAAGGTGTTAAGTGAAGAGTTAATCTCAAGGGAACCAGCAGTTAGCGTAATGGCTATGTCGCTGGACTCCCACGTAGTCGACTGCGGTTCGCGTCCCAGACCCGGTGGCTTAAAACTCATGCCGGGCACATGTGCATGCGTGCCCAAGATCCCGAGAGGAGAATGGAGGAGAAGGGGTTGCGGCGTGACCATCCCCCCTGGGGGGTGATTTCTCGCTTTCTGTCTCTATGTCTCTCTCTGTCTGTCTGGCAAGCACATGCACCCTATAGCGAAAACCTCTCCAAAAAAAAAAAAAAAAAAAAGAGTTAATCTCGAGATCAGCAGTTGGCATAATGGCTATGTCGCTGGACTCCCACATAGTTGACCATGGTTCTAGTTCCAGACCTTGAGCTTGAACTCACGCTGGGCGCATGTGCATGCGTGCCCAAGATCCTAAAAGGAGAATGGAAGAGAAGGAATTGCAGAGTGGCCATCCCCATGGGAGGTGATTTCTTGCTTTCTGTCTCTCTCTCTGTCTTTCTGGCAAGTGCATGCACCCTATAGCAAAAAACTCTGGAAAAAAAAAAAAAAAAAAAAAAAAAAAAAAAAAGAGGAAAGAAAGAAAGAAAGAAAGAAAGAAAGAAAAAGAAGGAAGGAAGGAAGGAAGGAAGGAAGGAAGGAAGGAAGGAAGGAAGGAAAGAAAGAAAGAAAGAAAGAAAGAAAGAAAGAAAGAAAGAAAGAAAGAAAGAAAGAAAGAAAGAAAAGTTCATCTCTTCATGTTGTCCCAGGATGGAGCCTTTGAATGTGATAAAGTCATTAGTATGGGGGCTCCCATGATCAAGTTCTAGATAAGGAGCAGAAATGAGATAGGTAGAGGCCACACAGATACTGACCACACACCTCTCCTAGTTTTGCCTTCTGCCATTCTGTGATGCTTTTGCACTTTCCAACCATCATAACTGTGAGTGAAAAAAACTCTTTACAAATCAGCTAGTCTTGGGTGTTTCCATTAGCAACACAATAACAAAGATGCTTTCTAAATAGTTGCTCTAAAGGGATCAGAGAAAGGGGATGATAACTAGAAGACAACATGAGATCAGAAGAGAGTTTTGTTTTGTTTTGTCTTATTTTAAGATAGGATATACATATAACATCTTTGTGTCCTTATGGGAATGATGTTGTGAAAGAAAAACTATGGTGTTAAGGAGAGCTAGGAAACATATACCAGAGCACTGTATCCAGGCAGACAAAAAGAAACAGGATTTGATGCACAAGTAGAGTAGAGGACTTAGCTTTAGAGATAAATCTGGAAGTTTCATTTAAGGCATCAGAAAGGAAAGCAGATGCATGAACATTGTTAAATGTGGTGGTGGGAGGCCAGCAGGTGGTGTGGTGGTTAAGGTGCTGGACTCCCACATGGCCGACCTTGGTTCAAGTCCCAAACCTGATGGCTTACTTTCTCACTTTCCCTCTCTCTCTCTCTCTACTTCTCTCTCTGGTGAGTACACATGCCTGATAGCAAGTTTAAAAAGAATAATTACAATAATAAATAAAATAAACATAAATTATTATTTTTAAAATGTGGCAGTAAGAAATTTATTATTGCCTTTTTTTTTTCCTCAGTGAAATAAAAGCAAAGTCATGAACAAAGAGACACAACAGAGGAGGCTTTGAAGGTTTGAAAAGAAAAGGAGAAACTATAAAATTATCATTTGGGGAAGTCGGAGAATGAATAGATTGCTAAAATATAATCTATCTATTTATGTACATACCTTATGCCTGCTGCCACTATAAACTTTTAAGAGCAAAACTTGTACTTTACTCAGCTTTGCATCTTCACAGCTTCCAGTACAGTAACTTGTACCCTTTATTATTAATTTTCTGTAATTTTACTTTCATTTCCTATAAAGTATATGTAAAGTCTAACTGACCTAATGTTATGCTAGTGCTTCAAACCTTCAAGTTTTAATAAGAGAAACTTTTAAGAAACACAGTTAAAGCACTAGCATAATACAGCAAGATTGGTACCTAATTTCCCAAGATCAGACTCAAAACATAAAAATACTTGCTAATTTTCAAGAGAAAATTACCTGTTCCACCCTATTTTCTTAATATCTTAATATGACTGATTTTCTTTATTAAGAAATCTTTTCAGACTAAAGGGTTTAATGTCTTTGACTTGACTAATAGTGTATTCCTGCTGGGAAAAACTATGTTGTACACTGTAAAGATGTGCAGTGATTAAATGTAAATAATAATTTAAAAAAGGGTTCATAAGTAAATATAATATGAAACTTGCCCCAACAGGAACTATTTTGTTTACAAGCTGGAATATGTATTATGATGTAAATTGTTCAGAGAGAAATGAAGCAAAAAGAAAAATTTCTAGATAAAATGCTTTATTTAAAACCATATGCAATAATAAGGAAAAGATCCTCCAAAGGCATTTATAAATTTTAAAGATTTATTCATAATAACGTGAATGTAATTAAAGTCTAAAGGTACATTACTATAATTTTCCAAATGGGATTACTTTTCACACTGCTGATTCCCAACTGGGTAACTAGAGCAATTTAAGACTGCTCAATCCACTGGAAGAGTTTAATGTTACTGGCTGGTATTGTTCTTGCTCAGCCTGTGAGAATATCAACAAACACCTATTTGATATTAAAATATTTTATAGAGAATGTACAAGTTGAGTAATAACAATAAATGGGCACTCAAAAAAAGTGAAAGTCCTTGGTCATAATATAGTCCATGCAATTGAGTTTAGAATAATACCAGAAGTGTCATGAAAGCAGTAAATCAAGAATGGATAAATTCAACATTTAGTGAATAAACATCAAGTTCATCATTAAAATCCTCTATGAAAACAATTTTGTGAGCCAACCACCTGGCCTAGTGGTTAAGGGAGTTGGTTGGCTGGCCATGGCTTGAATCCTGGCCTGGAGGCTTAAAAACATGTGGGGCATGTGTGTGCGCATGCCCAAAATCCCAGCAGCATGGAGAAATGGAGAAGAAGGATTATGGTGTGACCACCTCCGATAGGGGGTTGCCTTCTCCCTCTCAGTCTCTCTCTCTGGTGGTACATATATCCTCTGTCAGTTAAAGGGAAAAAAAAAAAAAAGGCAACTCCATGAGTCCATGAGTCAACTGCAATACAACAACAAACATGTATCTACCTAATTTTAATACCCCTTTGGGAGAAAGACTTTTTTCCTCCTTAATATAAAGGTCAGAAAAAATCTTATACCTATTTGTAATGCTGCCAAAGTTGAATAAAGAAGAAATTGAGAACAGATATTATAATATCTAAACAACTAAATAATGCAAGCAACTCTCTAAAGAAAACTCTGATTCAGTGTGCCAATCTTAAATATAAGATTGGAAAGCCTGAGTTGTTTTTTTTTTTAATTTGATGAATAAAACCCTGGAGAAAGGATTGGACCTCCTAACAATTCTTAGGAGTTAGTGCTCAACTCCATGGCTGAGCACTAATTCCACCTGGAGTGTGCAGGTTGTTTGAAAATTTGATCACATTTATCTCTCTGAGCATTCACACCTTTTTATAATTTGCATATTTTTAAGTTCATTTATTTTACTTATTCCATGAGAAAGATAAAGAGGGAAGGAGACTGGAAGGGAAACAAGCTTCAGTCAACAAAACATGGCAAAGGTAGCCCACTTGTTCTAAGCCAAGGCCTCAAATAGCTTTGTACAATTCTCTTCTCCCAGAACTAAACTGTTGCCAGGTGAATGAGTCCAGGTAAACCTGCTGAATAATAACAGACACATTTTGGGGCCAGCAGATGGTAAGGAGGTTAAGTCACTGGACTCCTGGATAGCTAACAATAGTTCAAGTCCCAGACATGGTGGCTAGCTTTCTCGTCCTCCTCTCTGTCTCTCTGTCTCTCTCTCTAGTGCACATGTCCTATTGCAAATTTTAAAATAGCAATAAATAATTATTTTGAAAAAAGACACATCTCACAGCAGTCTCACCCATCACCCCAAACAATATCCAGCCCACCTCTGAAACAGTGACTTACAATTGAACCCACACATGAGGAAAACCCAGTTGAGCTTAGACTAAACTACCAATTCCAGAATTATGAGTTAAATAGTTATCGTGTTAAGTCATTTGCTGGGGATAGTTTATTACACAGCAACAGCTTACTAATAACACAAGAGGTCACAATCTGACAAGAACAAAGGAAGTCTCTGGAAGAGTAGAACGCAGCCACCAACTTGGGAGGTAAGAAACATCCATGACAGGGAAAAATGATGTTTAAAAAAAGAAAGAAAGAAACTAGCTTCAGAGTCAAGGCTAACTTAAACATATGATAAAATGGATCGTCCTTTCTTTGCAAAGAAACAAAACTTCTCCAAATGCTACACTTCCTTCAAAGTTTAACTCAAATCATACCTCCTGAATCAATTTTTTTCTGATTGCCTTTAGGCATAGTGACATTTCCTTCATTGGTTATGTATACACAGTATATGATAGTGAAAAGAGGCCCAGATTTTAGCTAGGTACCGTTAGGCAAGTTTCTTATATTTGAATCCGATTCTTCACCTCTTAACTGGAACTTAATAGCTCTCAATCCCACAGGACTGCTTTTAGATTACATTCTAAATGTATCAACCTTCTAAACACAAAGTATATCCTCAGAAATGGTGAAGTGAATGTAGTTTCATTCACTCAGTCACTAAACTGTCTGTATTTGGAACGTATGTCAGGCTAGTATTAGATACAAAAGGAAACCATTTCTAAAGCTACCATGGACAACTGCCATCTACTAACAATTCATCACCACCTAACAATTTCTCACACATACAGCCCTTACACTGCACATTTTACAAGCAAAGCCAATAGAAGACTCACTTGACAGCTCACATCCATCCCTGCCTCCAACAGCACCTGTACAACTGCTTTGTGACCGTTGCGGGCGGCGAGGTGAAGCGGCGTGTGCTTTCGCGTGTTGCAGCTCATTAAGTTGGGGTGCGCGCTGATGATCATCTTGACCACTCGGAGCCGGCCGTAGAGGGCCGCCAGGTCCAAAGGTGTTTCGAGTTTGCTGTTCCTAATAGTAGGGTCTGTGAGCTCTTCCAGGAGAACAGCAACCACTTCGGAGTGTCCATACTGAGCTGCACAGTGCAGGGCGGTTTCATTTTCATTGTTCTGTTTGAGACAAAGATACAAAAGGCACACGTTTCAGAAACTCAATGATCAAACTTAAAGTACAAAAGTTTAAAACCTGAGACACTCTGAAAAGAAGTCTACGAGTTGTCTATTTTAGTAAGAATGCCTAATTGAATTTTGGATTTTGTAAAAGTACCTATCGCTCATGCATCAATAATAGACATTTGGGGGCCTACCCCATAACACAGTAGTTAAGCACTGGGCATTAGGAGCGAGATCCCACATGGATGGCTGAGGTTGGAATGATGCATCTGGTGTCTTCACAACACGAGGCATATGTGATGTGTATGTGTACACAAAACCCAAAGAACTGGAGGATTGCAGCGTGATTATGCCACACTGGGGGATGCTTCCCCTCTCTTCTCTCTATTGTACATGTGCTCTCACGATAAAAGCAAATAAATATTCAAATCTGTAAAAAATAATAATAAAATAAAAAAATAAAATCATATTATGTTTTTATCCTTTTAATAGGAAAAATCAAGCTTTTCTTTGCATCATCTATTTCAACTTCCAAGAATGAAAAATGATTTAGCTATATTGGTCGGTAGCCCTGCTGAGCCCAGATGGCCAGTGTTATCTGAACTGTGCATCGTGCCTCCTGACATTTGTTAATGAAGATTAATAACAATTATAACACACTTTTAACACACTAGCTTTCCAAAGGACAATTCAGAATATGAATTCCTCATAATAAAAAATTTACAGAAAGGTTTCCCAAGTTTCACTTTATTTTCTTCCTAAGTACAAACCATTGTTTCTTTTGCAAAGAGAATGAAAGCACTATGGCTTTAAGAAATAACAGTACTTTCTGAAATTATGAATTGAGAGGCCCAGACAAGTTACCAGAAGTATCTCAGTACCACATGTGCAACTGATATGCATTTCAGTTGAAAATCAATGAGATTTTCCTATAAATTTATCAAGATATAAAACAGTTACAATAGAGAAAAGTGAACCCAGATGTAAGGCAGATGGACTCTTCAGACCATCTGGAGAGATGGTATACATGGATGGGATATAGGTATGCCAGGAGGAAGAAGAGTTAGTCAAGAGAAATGTGAACAAGACATTTTTGTAATAAAAATGCCATTATCCTAAATTAGGGTCCTGGAGAGAAAAAGCTGCTACCATAATTGAGAGCCATCATCACAGTTAACGGTATAGACCAGACACAGCAGCATTTCATATATGCTTACTCGTTTCATCTTAATGGTGAGGTAGATATTATTATTATCTCCATTTCCAGATGAAACTGAGGCTGAGTAACTGGTTTTAAATTACACAGCTGTTTAGTTGGTAGGGCCAGGATTTGAACCCAAGTAGCCCAGATCTAAAGCCAGTGCTCTTAACCGCCCCATATACCTCCTTCCACAAAAAGGACTACTACTACCAACCCCTGAGTGTCTAAAACTTTACATATTTTATCTCATTGAACTCTCACAACAACTCTGTCATATTGGATCAGTTCCCCTTCACTGATGAGGAAACTCAAGTACGAAAGCTAAATTGCCTAGCCAGGAAGAGTAAGGAAAACAGAACACTAGTAAAGTGTTTTTACTGCTTTATGTTTCAACTAAGTATCAAGAGAGGACATTTCAAGATCAAACCCAGAGGAAAAGCCTACCCTTTGGAGACAGTCAATGAGAAGTTAAGATCTGACAGATGGGGAATCCAGGTGAATCCTGATTCTTCTATCATTTGTGGGGAAGACATTCTGGTACTTGGCATACTCTAATCTACTTCCTCTCGAGACTGACCACATAGAGATTTAGACTCCCTGATTTTCTAATCTGGCTGTTGCACACCTAATAAGAAAAGCCATCTTATTACTTTATACCATGAAAATATGACACAGAAATATGCCTCCTGGCCAACTCAAATTTCCCCTTGGTCTGAAAAAATTCAATCTCATTTTTCACAATGCAGTGCCTCTTTAAGAAAAGAGAAAGACCAATTATGAAACAACGATTCCTCAAAGACCTCTTGAAAGGCTTTTTCCAGAGCCCTTAGCCTAGGAAATCATAAGAGCAAAATTGAAAGTTTTTCTAATAATACTAATTAGCACTGTTCAGCTCTCAAGAGAAATCATTTCAACCTTTCAAGACCAGCTCAGAAGAAAGTGTTCACATATTTTATCCACTGGCAACACATACTTGGGACTGTCACATCAGTGGGGACCACAACTGTGGTACCTCCACTAAGCTATGATTGTATACTTACAGCTACACTCCCTGAGTGGTCTAAAAAAGCATCTAATTTTAAGTAAATAAGCTATGATAAAGTACTGATTAACTATTGCTAGTATGTCTACACAGAACCTTCTTCAAAGCTTTAAATTTCTTCTTTTTAACCAAATGGATATTCTATGAAAAATGAGGACATTTCCAGACCAATGAGTGACAGAATGAAGCTGGCTGACAAAAGCTACTGACAAAAAGGTCTTGCTTAAAAGTTAAACATCTAACAAGAGTTAGTTTTGGTAAATGGCAAGGCAATCTTTTTTTTTTTTTTTTTTTTTTTTTTTTTTTGAGAGGTTTTCGCTATAGGGCGTGTGCGCTCAGCAGACAGAGAGAGACAGAGAGACAGAAAGCGAGAAATCACCCCCCCAGGGTGGATGGTCACGCCGCAATCCCTTCTCCTCCATTCTCCTCTCGGGATCCTGGGCATGCACACACATGCACCCGGCGTGAGTTTTAAGCCACCGGGTCTGGGACGCGAACCGCGGTCGACTATGTGAGAGTCCAGCGACATAGCCATTACACTAACTGCTGGTTCCCAAGGCAATCTATTTTTGAGATAGGGGACCATTGATTTTTGTCCTAATGTTAAAATTAAGAGAAAAAAAAAACAGAAGATATGGAGGAAAGATGAACGCATAGAGAAATAGCTATTTGAAATATGCATAACATCAGAAGAAAGAAATTAATAAATCAGTTGACAAAAGATAGGATATATGTGACAATGATAAAAACCATAGGCAGGACAGACTGACTTTGTTTCTCAAAATTATGTCATCCTAAATTGACTAAGAATTCTAGGAAAGTGTAAAGTTGTTGCAAAAGTCATGATGCTTTTTTGCATAGAAAAATATATCACGACTTTCCCGACAACCTAACAGAACAGCCAGCTGAACCTAGGTTCAAGAGTTAACGTGCCACTTACTCACACTGGTAAAGCACTTGATCTCTCTGAATCTAATTTATCTGTATGAGAATATCATCTTCCTTATATACTTTACAGCACAGTTTAGAAATCAAAAGAGATAACAGATAGGAACATGCTTTATTAACTTTAAATATTAAAATATAAGATATCATTATTTTTAAAGAAAGCTGTATTAGAAACCAAAGGTAACAGAAATCAGAATAAAGCCCTGCCTATGATCCACCGTTTAACATTGTAACACTGTATATTACTAGTTAGGACCTTGGGTCAGAAAAACCTATGTCCAAATACTGGCCGCATTTCTTAGTACATGTGATGTCTGGGCATGCTACTTAATCTCGGTAGGGCTGTATTACTACATATAAAGGAAGCACTATAATGAAAATTTACTTCAGGTCATGATAGGGCAAAGATAAGGCAGATGGAGTACTTGACACAATAACTGGCAATGTAGTAAATGCTCCGTAAGCAACAGGATTTAGAATGACAGTACCAACGTGCTATTATGGAGGTCTCTGGAGGCAGAGATCAGAGTACAAGTCTCAATTTTAGTCACTGAATAACATATAGCCTGAAACACATTATTTAGCTTTCCTAAGCCTGATTTCTCATCTATAAAATGAGAGTGATGATATCATTTCAGAGGATTATTGTGAGAATTAATAAACAACATTTTGTGGGTAAAAGTGCTTAAAACAGTACCAGCTTATCTTTCGTCTCAATACACATTAATTACCATTTTCATTCCATCCCTCTACTAGAACATTGCTGTCCCATTCAGAAAAGTAAAAAAGAAAGAGGGCCAGCAGGTGGTGTGGTGGTTGGGGCGCTGGATTCCCACATGGCCAACCATGGTTCAAGTCCCAGACCTGGCGACTTGCTTTCTCACGTTCTCTCTCTCTTTCTCTCTCTCTCTCTCATCCTGTCCCTCTCTGGTCAAATAAAAAATAAATTTAAATAAAATAATTCTTTAAAAAATAGAAAGAAAGCTAAAATACTTATAAAAATTTTTATCAGAAACTTTATGAGAAATGGCATGGAATGAGAGAACTATGTCAGCACTAAAGAATAATGTACATAGCAAAGAAACAAAAATACAGAAAGTACGACATTAAAAATCTCAAAATACTTTCAACTTGCTGCTAATAAAAGCCATGCCCGACAGTAATAGAAATAAAAAAAGAACTTTGAATTCCAATCCCTCTACTAAGACTTCTTTAATACTTTAATTGATCTGTTCTAAAGTGTTTCTTTTTAAAATATGCCATCACAGTTACATGTCATCTAAAATTTTCAACTTTTAAGACTAAATGAATACTATATTTCTTTTATTTTCATGTCATTTCAAAAATGTTTCACTTGTCAAAATGAATACCCTCTGTTTAATCTTAGATTGTTGCTCCACTTTATTATTTCAGGATTGTTTTGCAGTATTCAGTTTTAAGAATAACCACCAGATGGCTCATCCTACAAATACCTAACTGTTGGTTTTCTGAGTAACAGAAGAGCATTCTCATAAATTCCCTTTTAGTATATAATGATAAAGATAGTCATAAGTGTCATTTTTTAAAGGTTGAGTATATTTCCAGAAAAAAATACACATTTTTATAATCTATAAACACAGAATTTTTATTATGATTAAAAAAAACAATGTTTCTATTAACACAGTGTTTTTCCTGATGAGTCCTTTCGACAACTTCATTTTACTGGGGGAAAAAAATATTCTTCCCTTCTCTGTTTACAGCTTCAGTCTTTAGTCTAAATTTCACTCGCAGGCCTTCGATGTCTCTGTTCCCTTGAGCAGTATGCTAACTGTCCTTTATTAGCTATGCTTGCCCTAAAGTAACCTACTTGCATTGATATTGGACAGCTGCCAACCTGCAGCTTCATGCCATGGTTGTAATTCAATTGTGAGACTGCCTGCTGGCTTTCAAATATAGTTTTACAAAATGATAACAGTAGGGGGCATGCAGAGCTCAAGATGTTTGTTATCATACTGTATTAGGGGACTGTATTTTACCTTCTGCAATGTGTAGTCCTATCAAAAAAACACGTCATGATTTTCCAACAACCTAATATTTAGAACACTGAGAATTGCATTCCTTTATAAAATGTCTGCTATAGGTAATATAGATATATTCACAATGCTTTGAGTTTATCTTTCAATATTGCGGCTGTGTATTATTACTCTGCTATGTCTGGGTGTGTATGTGTATGTACACACACACACACACACACACACAAATTTTTAATTTAATATGGGACTAGCAACTGTATACACCATGTTGTGCATATTTATTCATAAAAGTGTACTCGAACTGTGAAAGTGCTATGTAAATGACAGAGCATTATGCAAATGAGAGCTATCATCATTTTAGCATTTAAATTTTTATTAAGAAACACTCTAATTCTCATTACAAGTGAATTCTGTTCTATCTTTAAATATTCAATAGCTGTAAAATGGATTATTATATAAGGCAGGCAAAAAAAGATTACAATTACTTCCTTTACGTGGGATTTTTCTCATTAACAAAATATCTTTACAAATGCTCGACTGAGTGCCCGTGCATCACATCCAACTGCCAAAGAATGATTCAAATTGCTCCTTTAGGAAATTCAGAGTGGAAAGGTCTTTGACAGGATAAAGATAAAAATAATCAGTTTTTCAATGTAGCTTTCTTTGCCTTTGTAAAACTCTAGAAAAATGACAGCATGAGCAAACATTTGACAAGTGCACCTGTTCATTGACTCTGGAATGTGATGGTCCATGATGGATAAGGATCTTCACAATTTCCACATCTCCTTTCCAGGCAGCCAGGTGAATAGGAAAATAACCTTTGTTGTCTGCTACATTTGTTGATGCCTCATATTGAAGTAGTTTTAGAACTATGTCCCTAAGGATAAAAAATAAATAAATAAAAAGAACATAACAGAAAAGAAAATAGGCTGAACAACCGAGATTTTATCATAAGTAGAAATTTATGAATGCATATTAGGTGCTGCTTGGTAATTTAATCATTTAAGGCGTTAAACATACAATCAGGCTTAAGAGTTTGCCTAATCAACCTTTGACTGTTTTACTTACCTGGAAAATCACCACCACCACATAGAAAACCTGATTAGCCAATGAAAAGGAATAAAATCCATTTGGGCAAAATTTATCTTATTTCATTAATAGAATGAGTTCATTCAAGTAAATAAAAAGATACTACCACAGTTTGTATGTGTCCTCTCAAAAGTGATGTGTTAAGTCACTGTAATGGTATTAAGAGAATGAAAACTAGATTTAATTATGGCATTGAAAGGTGGAGCTTTGGAGAAGAGATTAGTGACTGGGTAGTTACAGTGGGGCCCCATCATCGAGTCCTGATATGCTTATGAGGAAGGGAAACGAAGAAGACAAGAAAATGGAGGTATAGACCATGTGCTGCTTTGCTCAAAGCTGTTCCTCGTGCCACTTTGTCACAGCTTTGGAGCTTCCACGAGGCCAGAATCATGAGTTCATAAACCCGTATTTTTTTTAAATCACCCAGTCACAAGTATTTCTGTTGGCAACACAATAGCAGACTAAAACACATACCTCTTTCCTTTATAAAACTTAAGATTAAAATTTAAAAAGAGGTCTTTCAGATAGCCCATATCTGAGCTTTAGTGTGAAGGAAAAGTTTAAATTACAAGTAAACTCTGTTTACATAAAAAGAGTTACCATGATACCAAAAGACATTGAGGAAGCTTATACATTATTCCTACACAGAACTGGAATAAGAAATTGAAGATTCATAGGGTCAGCAGATGGCATAATGTCTACATCGCTGGACTCCCATGTAGTCAACCGCGGTTGGAGCCCCAGACCTGGTGGTTTAAACTCACGTCGAGCATGTGTGCATGCGTGCCCAAGATCCCAAGAGGAGAATGGAGGAGAAGGGATGGTGGTGTGGCCATCCCCCTTGAGGGGGTGATTTCTCGCTTTCTGTCTCTGTCTCTCTCTGTCTTTCTGGCAAGCACATGCGTCCTATAGCAAAAACCTCTCAAAAAAAAAAAAAAAAAAAAAAAAAAGAAGAAGAAGAAATTGAAGATTCACATAAAAGAGGAAGCCAACACAATAGATAAGGAAGCCTAACAAGCTAGCGATAGTACTCAGAGTTTTAAACAAAATTTAATAACTCTTCAGCCACAGCATACAAAACACTGAATATATGTTGTTCATACTTCTGTAATTCCTTCACCTTTTTACTCTAAGCCTGAGAAATTATTTCAAGAGACAAATTGATCTAATGGATAAATCTCACCACTGATAATAATTTGAACATATACTCAATATGGCCTACCTATAGGATTTTATAAAACTACATCTGCACCAGGTTTTCAAAGTAAACATGCTGAGCTGCAATACTCAGGAGGCACTAATAATTATTAGCATTATGTTGAACTTTTTATCAAATGATTAAAAACAGTAATTATAAGTGAAAAATGTATTTGCAGGGCTGGCCTGATAGCCCAGTGATTAAGGGAGCCAGATCCCGCTTGGCTGGCCTCAGTTCAAATTCCAGCCCTGGTAGCTTGAAAAACATGCCAGGCGTAGACGTGTGTGTGTGTGTGTGTGTGTGTGTGTGTGTGCAAAATCTTGAATGGAGGGGCACCATAAGTTGGCATAATGGTTATGTTGCTGGACTCCCATGTAGTCAACCGCAGTTCGAGTCCCAGAGCCAGCGGCTTAAACTCATGCCGGGCGCATGTATGTGTGAATGCCCAAGATCCCGGGAGGAGAATGGAGGAGAAGGGGTTGCGGCGTGGACATCCCCGCTAGGGAGTGATTTCTCACTTTTCCTTTCTGCCTATCTCCTGTGAGCACATATACCCTATAGCAAAATAAGTCCCAAAAGAGAGAGAGAGAGAAATCCAGCATTATTTTATAAGATTTAAATTTAGAAAACTTAGACTTGAGTCCCAGCTATGCAAATGTGATCCTGAATAAATTACTTTGACTCATTTTCTTCTTTTCAGTGGTAGCCAAGAACCAGAAGATCTGGTTTGATGTCTCAACTTTCTACTGTTTACTAACTTGAATAAATGGTTACCTTGAATAAATCGAATAACCTCTATCTCTTTCATATAGTGTTAAAATAGAATTCAGAGATTATATCTTGCTGCCAGAATAAAACAGTTACAGTATGAATCAAATGAGAAACAGACATGACTGTAAAATTATATACAATCAAAAACTATTCCCAAGGCAGGCTATTGAAATCTTCAACAATTGCAGTGATTTTTTTAATGTTGTATTTCAGCAGTTATAAGGTCAAATGATACTGAAGGAAGCTGGTCAAACTAAATACCTGAATCTAAAAAGTAGAATTTTTCCTACTATAAAATAGACTTCTCCCAACTAATATCAAAGGCATTATGGGGAAGAGTTTAAATTCCATTTCACAATGCCTAAATAAACAAAAACTTCTGAAGCTTCCTCCTATAAAGCATTTTCTTTCAAAGGGTAAAGAGAAAAGATTGATGAGATCATCAATTCTATTTCCTTCTGCTCTCATTTAAATCATTCAGAGTTTCATTTGTTCTTTGGCTCAGATTTTGGTGACATTTTAAAATAATGTATATTTTTAAATATGTGATATGCATTCATTATTTGTAGGAAGATTCATGACTCACTGGAAATTTGCCTTTTTTAAAAACTTACTTTCTCAGCACCAGCAGATGGCATAATGGGTATGTTTCTGGACTCCCACATGGCCATGGCCAATCGCAGTTTGAGTCCTGGACACGTCAGCTTGAAACTCACACCAGGCACACGTGCGTGCATGCCCAATATCCCAACAGAAGAATGGGGGAGAAGGGATTGTGGTGTGGCCATTTCACCTGGGGGGTGATTTTTCACTTTCTGTCTCTATCTTTGTCTGTCTTTCCAGCGAGCACACGTACCCTATAGCAAAAATCGCTCTAAAAAAAATAAATAAAAATAAAAACTTACTTTCTGTATTATATAGTATTACCAACACCTGACTGATAAATAAAAATAAAAATAATCTGTGTGTTTATGAAACTGCCTTTGGTAAATAATAGATCCTAACTAAATACTATTATTCTTATTTAAGTTTTTAAATGTATTTATTTTATTAAATAGTTCATTAAATTTGCTTGTTTTGAATTCTTATTTTTATCTAATGAGCTGGTTTAACTCATATATCTAGTGTTAAAAATACACTTATGAGGGGAACCAGGAGTTAGCGTAATGGCTATGTCGCTGGACTCCCACGTAGTCGACCGCGGTTCGCGTCTCGGACCCGGTGGCTTAAAACTCACGCCAGGCGCGTGTGCGTGCGTGCCCAAGATCCTGAGAGGAGAATGGAGGAGAAGGGATTGCGGCGTGACCATCCCCCCTGGGGGGTGATTTCTTGCTTTCTGTCTCTATGTCTCTCTCTGTCTGGCGAGCACACGCGCCCTATAGCGAAAAAAACCTCTCCAAAAAAAAGAAAAAAAAAATACACTTATGAAATATAACACATATCTCTCGTCAAACAAATGCCTGTCATAAATAGAAAAAAGTACTAATCAACAAATTATCAGTAATCATTCTTATTTATATCACAGGTGATATAAATTAAGAGGTATATTTCATTCAAATTGATTAAGAAAAATGATATTTCTGGTACTTTCTATAAGATCTAAATTCGAAGAGCAGTAAACACTGAGATACCACCAACTCAGTATTACTATTTTTTAAATTTTTATTTAGATCAAGGCTTATATCTTATTTAGAGGTATCAATAAAAGAAAGTTGCCTTTGCTTAGTTACCTGTCATGAAATATTAACTTCTGTTGTTGATCAATGTCTGTGGAATGACAAGCAGTAAAATAATCTCTATATTTTAAATATAAAGTAGCACTTTTTTTATATCCAACATTTGAAAAGGAAACACGTCCTAAATTCCCAAAGTAAATACAATTAATGGGATCACAGAGAAAAAAAATCCATTTCCTAGGAGCAAAGCAAAATAGCAAATTAAATTTTATAATAATCCAATATAAATAACTGTAATGTTTTTCAGCTTGAAGCTAATAATTTTCAAATTCAGGTAAAAACAAGAATTCTTAAAGTACCGATATTTGCTACCATATTTAATTTGCATCCATTTTATGATAGATATAAATAAGCTTCTGATTAATATGAAATGTCTTTCAAGGAGTTCATTATATGTTCTGAGCAAAATTAAATTAATTGGGAAGATTTAAAATTCAAATGTCTTTGCCCCACTAGCAAAATTCCTTGTAATTCACAACCAACAATATTTGGTTCCACCCTTCCTGGCTTGTTGGCAGAGTCTAAAGAATTTTAAAATAAACTCAAATTATTTTCAAATGTATGCAGTAACTAATTAATGAAACTTTCAAATTCAATAAGGCCATTTTGATTTCAGAGTTCCTTGAAGCATTCGCTTTTCTTTAATGGTAATAAAGTTACATATATGTTAGACATGGTCAGAAGACCTCAGGACAACGTGCCTCATTTTCTTTTTTTTTCTTTCTTTTTTTTTTTTTTGGAGAGGTTTTTGCTATAGGGCGTGTGCACTTGCCAGACAGACAGAGAGAGACAGAGAGACAGAAAGTGAGAAATCGCCCCCCAGGGGGGATGGCCACGCCGCAATCCCTTCTCCTCCATTCTCCTCTCGGGATCTTGGGCACGCACGCACACGCACCTGGCGTGAGTTTAAGCCACCGGGTCCAGGATTCGAACTGTGGTCGACTACATGGGAGTCCAGCGACATAGCCATTACACTAACTGCTGGTCCCAACCTGCTTCATTTTCCAACAAAAGCTTTTCATGTACTTAATTCACTCTCATTGACTTCTAGACTGCAAAGTGAATGAAGGCAAATTTTAACTAGTTAATATTAGGAAAGAAGCAATCAGACCAAAGATGTTTCTACCATCTTCAGGGATCAGATTATACATTTTTGCAGGAAGTAACCCTCCTCCATTAGAAAACCTAAGAAAGAGCAAACTGAAAATAAAGATAGTTTACTGCTGTGGTTTGGATGAAGATTTGCCCCCCAAAGGTTCATTTTCTGGAAAATTAGTCACCAGTGTAATGGCTTTGGGAGGTAGTGAGACCTTTAAAAGGAGGGACCTAATAGGCATAGACCATCCAATCAGCTTGGAGTGTGGGAAGGACAAGGGAAATAGAATAATCTGTTTCTTCTTGTCCCCTCCCGGCCATGTAGCTGCTAACTGGCCCACTTCTCTTGGTCACATTGTGACGGTACCAGAAGCTGGTCCAATGCCCATCTCATACTCTTGGACGTTCACGCCACAGAAATCATGAGTCAAATAAGCCTACATTTACATAAATCAGCCGGTCTCAGGAATTTCTGTTTAGCAAGTAATAATGGTCTAGTATACTTAATTATTTGTATTCTACAGGGTCATCAGAAAAGTCATGACACATTTTTGCATAGAACAATATGTCATGATGTTTCTGATGACACAATAGATCCAACTTGACATAAAATTTAAGTGACAGATAATGGATCTAGGAAGCATTAAATATTTAAAGAATGTAAGGCAAGAGTAGAAAACATTTTAACCCCCATAAAAGTTTGCGGACATTTTTCAAAACAACATTCAAGAATCACAATGTACCCAATAAGACTTAAAAATAACAACCACAAAATAGTAGCAATTTGCTAAGAAGAGAAAGAATATGTAAATTAAATATATGAGTTTGGTAAAACCTTATAGGAAAAGATTATTAAAAACAAAAGATAAAAAGATGAAAGGAGAAAAGTAGTGTCAAAAAGAAGGAAAGACAGGGACCAGCAGTTAGCGTAATGGCTATGTCGCTGGACTCCCACGTAGTCGACCGCGGTTCGAGTCCCGGACCCGGCGGCTTAAACTCACACCGGGCGCGTGTGCGTGCCTGCCCAAGATCCCGAGAGGAGAATGGAGGAGAAGGGACTGCGGCGTGGCCATCCCCCCTGGGGGGTGATTTCCTGCTTTCTATCTCTCTGTCTCTCTCTGTCTGTCTGGCGAGCGCACACGCCCTATAGCAAAAACCTCTCCAAAAAAAGAAAAAAAAAAAAAAAGAAGAAGAAGAAAAAAAAAAAAAAAAAAAAAGAAGGAAAGACAAAGGAATAGAAAATGGAAGGGAAGGAGAGAGAGAAAGAAGAAAGTGGGAGGGAAAGAGGAGTATCGTCTGATTAGTATTCAGAATTGGGAATCTGAATTTGTGGTAAAAGTAAGTGGGACAATGAATCCTTCATATTACTGAAAAGGAGTAGAGAGAAAGAAAAATAGATAAGTCTCTCTCCTCTCTATTGAAATAGTTTATTTTTAATCATTGTTAGTATATCTTATTCTATTGACCATGCTATTTTTTTCCTATGATTTGAAGGTAATAACTTTCTAACCTATCATTGGAAACAACCTAGAAAACTACCAACAGAGTATATTTTCTATTGTGGCTTGATCTGACTTACTGATGATGAATATTTCTCTAATGGGGGCCCACTCATGGAGTGGTGGCTAAGACAGCTGGATCCCACATGGCCAAATGCATTCCTCAAGTCCTGGACCTAGCAGCTTGAAAAACACAGTGTGTGTACATGTGTGCCCAAAATCCTGAGAGGATAATGGAGGAGAATGAACTGCAGTGTGGCTATATTCCCTGGAGCTTTCTTACTCCTCCCCACCCCAGCTCCTGGCAAGCACATACCTAATAGCAAATTTTGAAAAAGGAAGCAAGAAAGAAGGAAAGAAAAGAAAGGAAAGGAAAGAATAAAAGGAAAAGAAAAAAGAAAGAAAGAAAGAATAATGCATTTTGGGTACAAAATTCTGCTCCGTTTGCCAATTAAATAGCATTGATAAACAGGAGCTCCCACTAAAACATGCAAGGTAAAAGGAAACGGGCTTAATTTGCAGAATGAAGTGCCCTGGAGAATACATGTCGGTGGTAGAGAGAAAGTCTCTATTCAAAACATAAGAACGAACTACAGGACCCTTTAGCATCACTTAGATCTGTGATTCTATGACTGATAGCCTGTAAGTCATAACGTTTACAGAAACTATCTGGAGTACAGGGATACAACAGCAGCAAGAAATATGGAAATGAAGTTTCTATTCTAATGGATACAGCTTGCTGGGGAAGAATATAACATAATCAATTGTCAATTACCTATACTAAGTCAAAGTAGCAAAGGCAAAGGAAAGAAATATTCTTCTCAGGCTATATCTGAGATATATTGGGTCTTCGGAAAGTCATGACGTAATTTTGCATAGAAAATATTCCGATATTTAATAATATTTTTCTCCAGTAACCCAATGTTTAATCATATTTTTCTCTTTCAAATGTCTTTTCTTAAGCCAATATTGCAATTAGCATTTCATGTGAATATACTTCTTGATGATAGTAAGAGACAGCCCAGAAATGCATAATATGACAAAGAAAAGCCTGAAAGAGTTTAGCCACCAAGAAGAGATAACGTAGAGTACCGATAAAAGCATAGACTTGACTCCGGAATACTTCTCCTCCAGGTACAATCCCACTTTAATATCTGTGTGGCCACTAAGTCGCTTACCGAGAATGGTCTTATTCCTCCATCTATACAATGAAGAAGCTAAGAGAGGTCAGGTGGAGTAAATGATCTCTAACTGTAAGAGTCCAGACATAATTTAAACACGCAAAATCAAAAAATATATACTCCACGTGAAAATCCAAATTTCAGAATCGTAACATCATAGTACAGGTTTGGTATCCTTCATCTGAAATGCTTGGGATCAGAAGTGGTTTGGATTTCAGGACCAGCAGTTAGCGTAATGGCTATGTCGCTGGACTCCCACGTAGTTGACCGCGGTTCGTGTCCCGGATCCGGTGGCTTAAAACTCACGCCGGGCGCGTGTGCGTGCGTGCCCAAGATCCCAAGAGGAGAATGGAGGAGAAGGGATTGCGGCGTGGCCATCTCCCCTGGGGGGTGATTTCTCGCTTTCTGTCTCTCTGTCTCTCTCTGTCTGTCTGGCGAGCGCATGTGCCCTAAAGCAAAAACCTTTCAAAAAAAAAAAAAAAAGAAGTGGTTTGGATTTTGGTACCAGTGCATGATGCAGGCAGTCAAAGCACTGTCACATGGTACTAGAGACCATAGGCAACAAGGCTGTGGATTTGTGCCCCGGTCTGCCCGAACACACCATGTGTGGCCCCTGTGCGGCTGTGATCCTGGCTGGTTCTGGGCTGCAGGGAGAATCAAGGTGTAAGAGCCGGCCAAGGGCATCTATCTTTCTCCCTTTCTCTCATCTTCTCTCCCTCTGTCTCATGAAGAAGTTAAAAAAAAAAAATTAAGTGTTATATTTTGGATTTGGATTTTTTTTGAGGTTAGCCTATTTGCATGTATATAATGAGATATCTTGAGTATAAGACTAAAGACTTATACACATCAACTGAAGATAAGAAGGATCTTCAAAAGGTCTATAGAAAAAATGTTTTATGGAAAAAAACTATGTATGAATTTCAATTTTTTCACCAAAATAAGCTCATACTTTAATTTCATTTCCAAGAACTTTTTGAAGCACCCTTGTAATTTTATACAACATTTTTAATAATTTTTTGCATGAAATAGTTTGTATACATTGAACCATCAGAAAGTAAAGGTGTTGCTATCTCAGCCACTCATGTGGACAACCTATGGTTGTTTGCATCACCATCATTTTTGATTCTGAATTTAAATGCTACCAATAAGCAATTGTTTTTACACTTATTCATATATAAGTACTTAATGGTAAAGATATTAATATGGTAAAAATATATTAATGTGATCGGGGTAACTAGGCAGCACAATAGTATTACCAGAATATCTGTATCAGCTGTTAAAAAACAGCAACAACAAAGGCAGACGTTCAGCCTTCATCTATGATGATGTCTGTGTTTGATTAAAAGGCTCTAGTATTGGGCCAGCAGGTGGCGTGGTGTTTAAGGTACTGGACTCCCACATGGCCAACCACAGTTCAAGTTCCAGACCTGGCAGCTTGAAAATCAGGCGGGTGTGTGTGCATGAATGCCCAAGATCCCAAGAAGAGAATAAAGAAGGGACTGTAGTGTGGCCATCCCCCCAGAGGACGATTTCTCATTTTTTTTCTCTCTCTAAATATGTCTCTCCCTGCCAAATGTATATCCCCTAGGGGACAAACCTTAAAAACATTTTTTTAAAGTTACTATATAATGTATTTTATTTTTTTAGGTGAGTGGGAACATCAGAAGTAGTTGAGAGAACAAGAAGTAAGCTTCTAAAGATGAGGGGGCATCGAGACCAACAGTTATCGTAATGGCTATGTCGCTGGACTCCCATGTAGCCGACCATGGTTCGAGTCCCGGACTCGGTGGCTTAAACTCACGCCGGGCGTGCGTGCATGTGTGCCCAAGATCCCGAGAGGAGAAGGGAGGAGAAGGGAGCAGAAGGGACTGCGGCGTGGCCATCCCCCCAGGGGGGTGATTTCTCGCTTCCTGTCTCTATGTCTCTGTCTTTCTGGAGAGCGCATGCGCCCTATAGCAAAAACCTCAACAAAAAGAAAATTTAAAAAGATGAGAGGGCATTCTTCTGGATTTTTTTTTTTTTTAATGTTCAGGCTGGATCCATTGCCTGGTGGTTAAAGCAAATAGATCCCACAAGGCCTACCACATGGTTTGAGTCCTGACCCCGGCAGCTTGAGAAACATGCCAGGCATGTGTGTGTGCAAGCCCAAATCCCAACGGGGTGGAGAAATGGAAGAGAAGGAATTGCAGTGATTTCTCTCTCTCCCTCTTTCTCTGTGTGTGTGTGTCTCTCTCTCTGAAAGTGTACCCTCTGGCAAATAAAATTTTTAAAAAAAGTTTCCTCCAGAATCATCTCTCATTGATGATGGTTTTTGTCTTAGAAGTCTCAGATTTTATAAACTGATATGATTTCTTATTCTGTTATAAATGCATGCTGCTCTGGCCCTTCAATAAATCACTGATGCATTTTTCATCATACCAGTTATAAGCACTTTTTCTGTCATTTTAACATCCTCTTCATCATCATTATTATCACGGTCCCCTTGATTTGTAACCATTTTGGCAATTTTGCCATCAGTCAATGAATGAACAACTAGAGCCTCATTATGGATGTTCAGGACATCTTCCATAACCACTTATTCCAGTTTACTGATGGGCTATAAAGGTATTTTTCTTGCATATGTAAAATATGTAAAAAGATCAGACATCACTTTTCTTATTTTTTTTAAGAGAAAGATTTTTGCTATAAGGTGCATGCACTCACCAGGGAGACAGAAAGCGAGAAATCAACCCCCACCTCCCCGGGGGTTTGGCCATGCCGCAATCCTTTTTCTTCTATTCTCCTCTCAAGATTTGGGCATGCACACACACATGTCCAGCATGAGTTTTAAGTAGCCGGGTCTGGGACTCAAACTGTGGTCGACTATGTGGGAGTCCAGTGATGACACCATTATGCCATCTGATAGTTCCAGACATCACTTTTTCTTACTTGATATATGGAATCCTTCAAAGTCACCTCTTTGTTCATCAGCATCACTGAATACAGTCACAGTGCAGAGGTTGCACCAGACATGCAAAATTGAGCCTCCAGTCAGTGTCCCACGTACCAGCAGTACCAGCGTATACGGGACCCTTTATTCTAAATTCCTGCTGAAAACCTTCCACATCCATGAGTCTGTTCACTGCCACTAGCATGCTGATCAAAATGTGTTTTTACATTTACTCTTCATTGATCTAAAGATACCCTAGTGATATGGCTGAATTAATGAAGTCACATTTGGGGAAAAGCACATGGCGTGAATGTTTTTTTTATTAGACTTTCACCTGGAGGAAGAGTAGAACAGTTGTCAAGGAATAACAAGATCCTGTAGTCAGCATCTAATCCAGCTTTTCTGCAGTGACCACAAAGCGCTGGTACAAAATGTTCGTGAAATCAATCAGAAAAGATGTCCTGGTTATCCATGCATTTTTATTAGCACAATATAGACTGAGAAGAAATGTGCTCCTTTAAAACAACAAAAAATATATGCTTTTGCCTATCACAGCCAGTTTATACATGCAGGCCTCTGCATTAGCCGATGACTCTTCTGTCCTTTGCATCCTTAGTTCTTTTAGGGGCTGCCTCATCAGTCAGAGTCAGTGTCTTTTGGGGACAATAATGCCAAAACAATCATGTTTCATAAGTATATAAGCTTGTCCAGCATGAGATTTTCATCAACAATGTCCTTGGCAGACTCATACATGAATTTCTCCACTGCTTCATAATCAGTAGGTGCTTTATTGCCACAAATCTTTAAAACTGTAATGCCATTTCTTTTTTTAATTTTTGCAGCCAGCCTGTTGAGTATTCACACTTCCATTCAATTTGCAGCTCATAGTGATAAAACTTTTCTTTTTCATGATCAGTATACCATTATGTGACACGTGCTCACGGTAACACTGATAGATACACTTTTAATATATAATCAAGGTCTTCATTTTCAGTTTTATACAGTATTTTTCTGTTTGTTATTAACTTCTGTTTATCACTTCCAGCATAAAACATCAACAGTTTAACTTTTTATGTCTTCAGATCATATAGTGGTTATTCCAAAACTATATTCTTCCATCAGATGGTTCATACTTTCAACAATGTTCAGTTTCATCACTGTTACCTACAGGGATATCTACAGACCTTTTTACATTTTCAAAAATATCTTATACCACAGCACACAGAGTAAGCAAAAATAAACAGAAAAACAGAATGAGCAATGCATGTAGGCTTGGGCCCACATGAGGCATCACAGGCAACCTGGCACTGGGTACACCCAGTCTACACATGGATGTACCCAGTCCACTACCCTATTCAGGAGTGTTTGCATGGGCAATTTTCCATGTACAACAAGTGCACAGGAAAATACTGTAACTCGGAGAGACTGAAAGGGTCTTTTATTCCCTTGGAATGCTGAATAAACTATATGTTGTGTACCTGCATCAAGTTATGGAAGGTCAAGTTTCAGATTTTAAAGCATTTTTGTGAATTTTCAGACCCAAGAGATGCTCAACTTGTATGTTACTGAGCCACAAACAATATCAACATAGTACATACATCATAAGATGTTAAAATTGTATCATATTGATAAATGGTGAGGAATATCCAGTATATGTATTCAGTAGGTTGAACTGAGGTGTAGAGATATTAAGTAAGTGATTCAGGTCACATAAATAACTGAGATGGGAAGATAGGATTATAATTGTCCTTCTATTTTCAAGTACCTGTAAGATAACACTAAGTAAAATCTTACCAGAAAGCGTTAAAAAGATAAGTGAGATCATCATATAAAAGCAGAAATACATACTCCTCACAGAATATCTGCACTAAAATGTATCTTAAAAACATTGAGGGAACCAGCAGTTAGCGTAATGGCTATGTCGCTGGATTCCCACGTAGTTGACCGCGGTTCGCGTCCCGGACCCGGTGACTTAAAACTCACGCCAGGCGCGTGTGCGTGCGTGCCCAAGATCCTGAGAGGAGAATGGAGGAGAAGGGATTGCGGCATGACCATCCCCCCTGGGGGGTGATTTCTCGCTTTCTGTCTCTATGTCTCTCTGTCTGTCTGGCGAGCGCACACTCCCTATAGCAAAAACCTCTCCCAAAAAAAAAAAAAAAAGTAAAAAAATATATATATATTGAGTGAAACATCTCCTTATGATAATCAATGATTGTTATTTGATCTGTTTAAATTATTTTCATTTTCTAAATTGCCAGGAAGAATCCATAGTTATAAAATGGACCACAGGAAAACCTGCCTCAATGGTTAGAACTTCATAACTATTAAGTACAAATATATAATGAATACTAATATTTCACTGAGAATCAAGAAGGATGTAAATACTAATTCATTTGGGGACAATATCATTTTTAGAAGTGCTTACAATGCCAATCTGAGAAAGAACAAGAAAAGTAGTAGAGCTCAAGTGGTCCAGCCCAAGATATTCTCCTTATTAGATTTGATAGAGTCTATCTTCCCAATTGTAACTAAGAAATATGGCACTACTCTGAAAACAATTAAGATGGTTGAAGAAGCCATCAGTATTGTATGCCTTGCGTTAACTTAATTGTCCTCATTCCTGATGATCCAGGTACAAAAAAGGATAAATAAGATTCTCCTTTAGACTTAGATACCTGGCCACATATCCCCCTCTACAGAAGAACAGAAAAAGGAAGGAAGGAAGGAAGGAAGGAAGGAAGGAAGGAAGGAAGGAAGGAAGGAAGGAAGGAAAAAAACTAGCAAAAGTTCTCAGTTATAGTTAAGTGGTAAAGATGATAAACTGGTTATTGGAAAAGTCATGACATATTTTTTCATGTTTTTCTATGCAAAAATGCATCATGACTTCTCTGACAACCCAATAATATAATATAGAATAGGAATTGGAGGAAAAGTAATGTGTAATTTGGGAATTTCAATACTAACAATCCAAATAATGAAACGTTACATTTGTAATATTTTACATAATTCAGATGCCTCTTCAGATTGATATTGTTATATTAATGGAATAATTTTTAAGTCACAGAAATAAATAATGACCAAAATGAAGAGCTATTTGGCTCTCAAGCTCAAAATTAAGAATGCCCAAGTTCCTTGTGTCTCAATTCACAGAATTAAAAAAAAATTTGGTGGGAAAGTAAACGTTAACTAGCATTTTTTGCAGTATTAATTAGTCCTTTTAAAAAGTAAGTGAAATAAAATGATTCAGCTCCAGGAAAACTAACCTGGATCATTGCCACAAAGAAAAAACAAAGCAGAGGAGAAATGTGAAGAGGGTCAGTTTTCTTCTGGTGGAGAAAAACAGAACATATAAATCATTCAGAGACTTTATCACTTTTCCTTTTTTTAACTTGCCAGAGGGTGCGTGTGCTTGCCAGAGAGAGACAGACAGAGAAAGACAAAGTGAAATATTATCCTCCATGAAGGATGGACACACTGCAATCTCTTCTACTCCAATGCTCTTTTCAGGATTGTTGGCATGTATGTAGATATACCAAGCATGTTTTTCAAGCCACCATGTCACAGATTAAAAAACATAGCCATGTGGGATCCAGCTTAACCATGGGCTAGCCCAAATTTATAATACTTTGTCATTAATCTACTAGGTTACTTAGCTAAAATACTGGAAATAAACTGGTAGTTATGGTCACAAAATTCTTTCACGCTCCTTTTTTTTTTTTTTTTTTGAGAAGTTTTTTGTTTTTTTATTTAAGTTTTTTTGTTTGTTTTTTGTTTTGTTTTGTTTTGTTTTTGCTATAGGGGAAGTGTGCTTGCCAGAAAGACATAGAGAGACAGAGAGACAGAAAGTGAGAAATCAGCCCCCAGGGGGGATGGTCACAAGACAATCCTTTCTCCTCCATTCTCCTCTTGGGATCTTGGGCACGCATGCACACACGCCCAGCATGAGTTTAAGCCACCAGGTCTGGGACTCAAACCGCAGACAACTACATGGGAGTCCAGTGACATAGTCATTATGCCAACTGCTGGTCCCTGATTTTTTTTCTTTTTTTTCTTTCACTCTCTATAATGTACTATATTAAACACAACACCTTAAGTTTAAAAAGTTTATAATTGGGGCCAACAGGTGGCGTGGTGGTTAAGGGTGCTGGACTCCCACATGGCTGACCATGGTTCAAGTCCCAGACCTAGAAGTTTGCTTTCTCACTTTCTCTCTCTGTCTCTGTCTCTGTATGTGTGTGTGTGTCTCTCTCTCTCTGGAAATATTAAAATAATAATAAATAAGATTAAATAAAATAATTTTTTAAAGTTTAAAATTAGAAAGATAATCATAAATGACAGAAAAAGCATTTCAGCTAAATTTGAAGAATTCTGAAGTGGTTTCAAATAGCCCATACGCTTATAATAATAGCAGGAATCTATTTTAAGATTTCACTCCTAGTGAATACTCCTACATTGGGTGAATATAGAGAGACAAACGAAAAATGTACAAGGGTGTTAGGTGGTTTTATCCCATCCTTTCCCCACAGCTACACATGACTAACATGGTCCTATCACTCCATCCATTTTCCCTGTGTGATATTTGACTATTTCAGGGCAGATCTCTCAGTTTATCCTTTGCACACAATCATCCTCAGTAACATTCCTACTGAGTTTAACTTGTGTAGCCTGTCACCTTCTCTCTAAATTCATCTAAGCCCAGTGGACTCATGGGAACATGAGAAAGGTATTGTCAGACGTAATTAACTTCATCACATGTAACTAAATATACAAGGATTCCAGTCCAAATAAGTGTCACTTACTTATGTCCATTTAAGGCTGCATGGTGTAAAGCAGTGTAACCCGAACTGTCTGTGCAGTTCACATTGGGGCCTCGCCAGATGCTGCAAATAAAGCACAAGCGCAAAGTTAACAGTGAAGCAGAGTCGTGCTTTGAAAAGCAAAAAGCTTGATAGTCCCACAGCCAGCAGCATGTTGCGTATGAAAATTTTTAGTCATGTAGGAAATGAATGCCATTTTTCATGCGTTCCCCTCAGAACAACAACTTCGGTTTTTTGATGCAGGGAAATTAATAAAGTAACTATCTCCAGAAATTATTTAAAAATGTTTCCACTGTCATTTCATTAAAGTTTGCATCCAAAAATTTCCTATTAATGCCTACAGTATGTAAATATTTGAAGCAATTAACACTAGGCTACTATATTATATACCAAAGAATAAAGATTTGTGACACTTGCCTACCCCTTGTCACTCATGCTGAGATAGCAGTAATTTATGTAAGTTATATTTTTGCATTATAGAAACGTATTAACTCTTCTTGCTATTCTACTGCTACTAAGATTATGTAATCAATATTTCATACTTGAAACCAAGATTGAAGATGTTGACTGATGTAAACTATAAGAAGATCCTAACGATTTGGCAGTTACCATGGGTTTTACAACACAATATATTCTGGAGAGAACATGTACCAAATAAAAAATCCATTTTATTCCTGATTGCTACAATTAAAGAAACTATTTTTAGCTTTGGGGGGAAAAAATACAGATTGAAAGATACTTTTTCAAAGAAGAACAGAAAATGACTTTATCAAATGTTCATGATTATATTAAAACTTTCAAAGATAATACTAATGACAAACTAAATCATATATTCACAAAATATTTATTGTATACAGTAGTCTGGGATGTATCAGACTTCAGGCTTAGATAACTGGAAGGAAAATGATAACATTAAGATGTGAAATGATAAGAAAAGAGCAAATTTGCTGAGAGGACAATGCAGGATGGGGAGAAAACGACTTCTGGTTTGGAGACGCTGATTTTAAGTATTTCACATATTTACACACAAGTAAGGATTTCTAGAAATCTATGAAAATATGTAATAAATGCAAGCATGGCTCTCGAGTTAGACTCCCTGAATTCAAAATCTGGTTCCATTACTTGCTGGGGGTAGCTCTAGATAAGGTATTTAAATTCTCTGAACTTCAATTCTCATCTATAAAATGGAGATAATAATAACAGAACTACCTTACAATGCTGCTGTGTCGATCAAAAGAATTAATACCTATAAAACTCTTAGAGAAGTACTAGAATACAATAGTGGTATGAATTATTAAATATAAAGACAGACAAAACAGAAAAAGATTTTTAAAAAACTACTAGCACTAATCAAAACAAATCTGAATGATTATAAGAGGGGACTTCAAAATGCTTATGGAAAAATGAAATTAAAGTACAAATCTACTGTGATGTAAAAATATTTGAAATCAAAATTTTTATAAACATAATTTTTTCAAAATATTTTCCATTAACTTTTGAAGACCTTCTCATATTAATATTAGAAAACTTGATTTCATAGCAAAGAATATTACATAGAATAGAAAAAGTCATTTCATAATGATAAAGGGGCCAGTTTTTAAAGGATATAATAATTCTAAACTTATTTTGCATCTAAAAACAGAAACTCAAAATACATGAAGCAAAAACTGAGTGACTGCAAAGATAAAGAGGCCTATCTACCTATACCTGAAGATTAAAACTGCTCTCTCTAAATAACTGATTCTACAAGTAAGCAGAAAATCATTAAAGGTATGTAAGAATTGCATAATATCATCAATAAACTAATCCTAACTGAAACTTACTGAACACTCTACTCAGTAACAGCAGAATATACAATCTTTGCAAGTGAACACAGGATATTTATCAAAGTATACCATAGTATGAATCATAAAATAGTCTCTGTATATCTGAAAGATTCAAACTACACAAAATATATTCTCTGACTCCAATAGTTAAATTCGTAATTGCTTACAGAAAGGTATCTGGCAAACTCCCAAGTATTAGAAACTATTATAAACAACACATAAGTCAAGGATGTCTAAAAATAAACCAGAAATATTTTTAACTGAATGAGAAAGAAAACACAACATATCAAAACTTTTGAAATGTGGTCAAGCAATACCTAATGGAAAATTTATAACACTAAGAGGAAGATTTTAGATTAGAAGAATAGCCCCAAATTGCTGACCTCAGCTTCTACTTTGAGAAACAGAAAAAGATTAAGCCCAAAGTTAGCAGAAGAAAGGAAATAATAAAGATCAGAGCAGAATGAAAAAATAAATAAATAAATAAAAAAACAGGATAAAACAAGAGAAAATATAAATTTAAAAATAATTTTTTAAATTTTCTATAATATCAGCAAATTTGTAGCCAAATTGATTAGGAAGACAACAGAAGATACAAATTACCAATAACAGGAAGAAAAAAGAACTATCCCAACATAGTCTACAGATATTAAATGGATAATAGAATATTCTGAATAACTTTATATCAATAAATTAGAAAAAAGATTAACTAGACATGTTTATTTAAGCATATAAACCATTAAAATTTACTCAAGATAACTTGGATAGCCCTACATACATTAAAGAAATGTAATTTGGGGACCAGCAAACGGTGTAATGGTTACATTGCTCAACTCTCACGTAGTTGATTACGGTTCAAGTCCCCAACCCAACAGTTTAAAACTCACTCCGGGTACGTGTGCATGCATGCCCAAATCCTGAGAGGAGAATGGAGGAGAAGGGATTGCAGTGGTCATTCCCATTAGAAGGTGATTTCTCACTTTCTGCCTCTCTGTTTGTGTCTGTTTGTCTCTCCAGTGAGTAACATGCCCTATAGCAAAAATCTCTCTTAAAAACAAAAAAAAAAAAAAAGAAGAAAAGAAAGAAATGTAATTTGAATTTGTAATTAAAAACATTGCTCACAAAACAAAACCTCAGGGCTCATATAATGTTATTAGGGAATTCTGACAGACATTAAAGGAAGAAATAATGTCAATGCTAAATAAAAATTTTCCCCAAATATTGACAAGGTAGAAATATTGACTAACATTCTAAAACGCCGGCATTCTGAGGCCAAAGATATTACAATAAATATGAATTATAGATAAATAAATCACTCATGACATAGATACAAAAATTATTAAAATTATAAGTAGTTATGGGGTCAGTGAGTGGCATAGTAGTTAAGGTGCTGGACTCCCATGTAGCCAATCATAGCCAGCCAAGCAACCGGACCTGGTGGCTTGCCTTCTTACTTTCTCTCTCTTGCTCTCTGTTTCTGGTGAGTACACATGGCCTATAACAAATTAAAACATAATTATAACAACAAATAAAATTAAATAATTTTTTTTTTAAAAAAGTAAAGTTTACTCCAAAAATTAACCAAATAAAGTATGTTTAGCAAGGTTGCAAGATAGAGCTTAATATACAAAAATCAACTATACTTCCAGATGCCAGCAAAGAACAATCAGAAATAAAATGTTTAAAAAACAGAATTTACTGGAACCAGAAGATGGTGTAATGGCTATGTCGCGGGACTCCCATGTAGTCGACCGTGGTTGGAGTTCCGGACCCGGTGGCTTAAACTCACACCAGGCGTGTGTGCGTGCGTGCCCAAGATCCTGAGAGGAGAATGGAGGAGAAGGGATTGCGGCGTGGCCATCCCCCCTGGGGGGTGATTTCTTACTTTCTGTCTCTCTGTCTCTCTGTCTTTCTGGTGAGCACACGCGCCCTATAGCAAAAACCTCTCCAAAAAAAGAATTCACAAAAAAAAAATCATGAAAATATGAAATACTTGAGGATGAACTTGATAAAGGATGTGTAAACCTGAAAACTAAAAAATATTTTGGGAAAAGTTAAAGAGAACTTAAACAAATGGTGAGATATAGGAAGTCCATGGTTCAAAAGACTCAGTATTAAGATTCTAATTTTCTATACATTGATCTCTAGATGCAATGGAATTACATCAAAATCCCAACAGGCTTTTTTTTTTTTTTTTTTTTTTTTTTTTTTTTTTTTTTTTTTTTTTAGAACTTGACTGATTTTAAAATTCAGAGAAAATATAAAGGACTTAGAATAGTCAAAGTAACTTTGGGGCTAATAAGTGGTGTGATGGCTAAGGCACTGGATTCTCACATGGACAACCACTTTTTGAGTCCTGAACCTGGCAGCTTGAAAAATCACAGCAAACAAACAAACAAACAAACAGATAAATAAGTAAATGTTTTAACACACACACAAAGTAACTTTGGAAGAAAAAGTGTTAGAGATTTACATATTTCAAAACTGTGAAAAGGCTATAGTCAACAGATGGTATGGTACTGGAGTAAAGATAGATCAGTGAAACAAAGTGAAGGAACAGAGAATCCAAATAGACCCATAAACACATGCCACTGTTAGCACTGGAACAAATAGATATCCTTAAGCCAAAATGAAGAGTTACCTTGACCCAGCATATACAAAATTAACTAATTGTAGGAGGAAAGTTCTGTGATCATAGGTTGAGCCAAGATTTCTTAGACATGAACCAAAAACATGTAGCGCACAAGAAAATTTGACAAATTGAACTTCATGAAAATTAAGAGCTCCTGGTCATCCAAGGTGTTACTCAGAAAATGAAAAGAAAATGGAGAAAACATTTGTGAATTAAATTTTCTGATATATGTTATATTCAAGAGATGAGGAACCTTAAAATACACGAATAAGAAAAAAACAACAGCCCTATAAAATGTAAGCAAAAGCTATGAATAAATATTTCAACAAAAGCAATATACAAATAACCAAGAAAAGCATAAAAAGATTCTGAACATCATTTGTCTTTAAAGAAATACAAATTAAGGAACCAGCATTTAGCATAATGTCTCTGCCGCGGGACTCCCATGTAGTCAACTGTGGTCTGAGTCCCGCACCCGGTGGCTTGAACTCACACCGGGTGCATGTGCGTGCGTGCCCAGGATCCCAAGAGGAGAATGGAGGAGGAGGGGTTGTGGCTTGGCCATCCCCCCCTGGAGGGTGATTTATCGCTTTCTGTCTCTCTGTCTGTCTTTCTGGCGAGTGCACGCGCCCTATAGCAAAAAAACCTCTCCGAAAAAGAAAAGAAATACAAATTAAAATCATAATAAGAAGTCTGAATTATATAAAATCAAAAATAAAAGTATAGGAATTACAAGATGCATCAGAAATAAAAGGGACCATACAGGAGTATTATAAACAATTGTATGTCAACAAGTTGGATACCTAAAGGAAATAGATAAATTCTTAGAAAACCAACAACCAACCAAGACTGAGTCAGGAAGAAATTGATAATGGAAACAGACCAATTACAAAGACTTTAAAGAAGCAATGATTGGGTCGGCTGGTGATGTGGTGGGTAAGGCAACTGGATTCCATATGGTCAACTGCACAATTGGAGTTCCACACCCAGCCACACACCAGGAGCATGTGCATGTGTCCCTAATTAGCCTGGAACATGCCAGGCACACACATGATAGTCCAAGATTCAGTGGGCAAGAGGCCTAGAGGAAGGGGATCGTGGTATGACCAGATCCTGTGACGTGTTCATCCCTCTTTCTCTTTCTCATGAGTGTGCGCTACCATGACTAAAGAGAAAAAAATTTTAAAAGATGATGAATAAAGAAGAATGCAATAAAAAGTAAAGTTAGAGATTAAAAAAAATCCTCACATTTAAAAAATATAATAGCATAAATTTCACACTCAGTAAAAGACTGAAAATAAAGCTGAGAAATACCACAGATAATAAGAAAAGAGAAAAAGAGATAGAAAGAAAAAAGAAAATCATAAGAAAAGTAGAGCACCCATTCAGCAATTCCAGCATTGAGTAACAGAGGTTCTTAAAGTAAAAACAGAAAATAAAAGAAATCATTTATGAAAAACTATCAGGACTGAAGGACACTAATTTTAAAACTGAAAAGTACATGAACATATGTGACACCCCCCCCCAAAAAAAAAAAGAGGATAACTAAAGTGAAGTCTTACACTATCTTTTTATTCTTTTTTTCTTTTTATTTATTAATCTTTTCAGTTTGCAGTAGGGTACATGTGTTCACCAGAGAGAGACAGAAAGGCAGTGAGAAATCACCCCGCAGGAGGGGTGGCCACACCACAATCTCTTCTCCTCCATTCTCCTCTTTGGATTTTGGGTACGCACACATGGCACATGTGCCCAGCATGATTTTCAAGCCACTGGATCAGAAACTTGAACCTCACAGTCAGCCATGTGGGATTCAGCCACCTTAACCTCCATGCCAGCTGCTGGCCCAGTCTTACACAACCTTTTAATCTTTAATTAAACCAATATATCAAATTCCTGAAATACTAATCCATGGTTGTTCTCTTAATATATTTTTCCTCTTTCAGCTGTAGTAATACTAACAACTCTTCACTATTTACAGAACTAGAATGAAGAGAAATCACTCATAACTATTACCTCTGCAGTACTACCATTATTAGTAGGTAAGACCTTCCAAGCTCCTACCATGTGTAGTACAGTAAGTCCAAAAAATATAAAAGAATAAGATAAAGTTTCTGCTTTCAAAGAGCTGGCAATCTAATTATATTTTTTTAATTAGATTTTTAAAAAAATACAATGCATGGGAACCAGCAGTTAGCGTAATGGCTATGTCGCTGGACTCCCACGTAGTCGACCGCGGTTCGCGTCTCGGACCCGGTGGCTTACAACTCACGCCGGGCGCGTGTGCGTGCGTGCCCAAGATCCCGAGAGGAGAATGGAGGAGAAGGGATTGCCGCGTGACCATTCCCCCTGGGAGGTGATTTCTCGCTTTCTGTCTCTATGTCTCTCTCTGTCTATCTGGCGAGCGCACGCGCCCTATAGCGAAAAACCTCTCCAAAAAAAAAAAAATACAATGCAAACAGTGAGCATAGTTCCTTCAGCATAGCAAATACTACAGAATTATTTATCCATCTTGTGCTGCTCTTATTATAAAATAAATGCAACAATAAAAAATCTATAGCTCCCTAAATTAATGTATCTATTTAAGGCAACTCTAACAAGTCTTAATAAGATTTTTTTTAGAGAAAACTAGAATAAAAGTTTGAAATGGCATCTAGAAAAATTTGCAGGGAAAAATTTGTGAAGTGAGAAAAATAATGGACTTACATACCAATCATTAAAGCATATTATAAAATAATAACCCCAAAAAATGTTATACTAGAGCCAGAATAGAGAGCTCAATGAACACAGACTACAAGGAATACATGTAAAAATAAAGCTGACAATTTGAAAGAAGACAAAATAATAAATATACAGAAAGTGAAAAGTCATTTAACATAATCCTGAGGAAAATGTTTTAATTATTGAAGAGGTAAAAAAAAAATTACATTCCCTACCTCAAACCACTTAGCAAAATTAAGTCCACATTATCTGTCTTTGGCTTCTTCTCAAACTTCACTTCCTGCCTTTTTACTCACACACCCTATTCCAACCACAGAGGTCTCCTTAATAACACAAGTATGCTTACATCTCATGGCTGTTGCATTTGAAACGCTCTCTGCCTAGGAAGTTCTCTTCCTTATAAATACATGAGGAACAATCTTTCCACTCAAATGCTACCTCTTCATAGATTTCTTCTCTAATGATTCGGTCAAAAATAGCACCCAATTGTTTCTCAGACTTGTGGCTAAGATCAAGTGCAGTAAAGAGCATCCTATTATCCCAGTCTTTCTCATTTGTTATGAGACATATCACCATTTGACATATTCTTTATCATCTATCTTGCACACTAGAATGGAAGATATGCCATTCTTATTTCAGTCTTAAAGCAGTTGACTAGAATATGGTAGATGCCCAATACATATTTTAAATGAAATATAAAAATGATAAACACATAAAAGAAAAATGTCAACCTCTCTGGATAAGCCAAAAAAGAGTCACACATGCACTATACATTTTTTATCAATTTGAAAAAAGTCAGCAATACTCAGTGATGGATAGAATGCAAATAAAATAAACTAGTGGTGAAAAATTTAGACTGGTACAATTTCTCTAAAGGTAATTTGATAATATACATATATGAAAAAGCCTTAACAGTGTGGAAACATCTTACCTAGAAATTCCACTTAAAGGATATTTTAAGGAAGTAATTAACAGTTTATACAGGGCCAGCCAGTGGAGTGCTGCCTAAGGCAGCTAGATCTACACTGCCGACGGTTCCAGTCCCAGACTAGGCAGCATGAAAAACATGCCAGGTGGCTATGCATTTGTACCCACACTCCCAAAAGGAGGATGGAAGAGAAAGAACTGCAGCATGGCCATCCCCCTGGAAGGTGTTTTCTTACCACCACCCCCAACCTCCCACCTTTGCTCCCCAGTGAGCACATGCACCCCATAGCAAATTTTTAAAAGATAGTTTATGCAAAGATTTTGCTATAAGGGAATTCATCACAGTTTGACATAGAATAGTAAATCTTACGGAACTATTTGATATTCAATGCCCCTGATAATAGTTACTCAGCTAGATTTCTAACACTACCTATCTCCAAATCTTGTTACCCATCTTTCTCTCTATCTAGCAAAAATGTTTTTCCTTTCTTTCTCTCTTTTATATAAAGGCCCACAACATAGTGGGTTATGAGGCCCCACAGCACAGAGGCTTGAATGACTACTAATCAGCTCTCTTAACCTATGTCAGTACTTCCAGGAGCAGAAAGCCTGCCAACAGAATAGCCAGGGATCCTAGAGAGAATGCAACTTTTTTAGATTTATGAGTCAATAGATATGACAGGTAAAGAGATATAACTATCTTTAAAGTTAAAAAAAAAAAAAAATCTTACCACAAAATAGAACAATAGTAACAGGAAATTCCCAGAGGAGGAAATGTAACCAATAATTAACACTAAAAAATATATTCAACTTCATTTGTAGCAAATTTTTTGGCCAGAAGTGAGGCTGAGCATATTTTAGGCAAGTAGACAATGGTGGTCTATTTCTCTACCATCAAATGAATATAATCTTGGGAACCAGCAGTTAGCGTAATGGCTATGTCTCTGGACTCCCACGTAGTCAACCGCGGTTCGCGTCCCGTACCCGGTGGCTTAAAACTCACGCCGGGCGTGTGTGCGTGCATGCCCAAGATCCCAAGAGGACAATGGAGGAGAAGGGATTGCGGCGTGACCATCACCCCAGGGGGTGATTTCTTGCTTTCTGTCTCTATGTCTCTCTCTGTCTGTCTGGCGAGCGCACGCGCCCTATAGCAAAAAAACCTCTCCAAAAAAAAAATATATAATCTTTTTTACATATTGATACTTTATATTTTTCTCAACAACCAGAATTCAAAGTTAAAACAATTGGGCCATTGTTTTGGTTATGCATAATATATACGCCTCCAAAAAGAGTAGAAGAAAAGTACCCTCGCTCAAGTTTCCCCAATGAGCCTCTCAGGAGACCCAATGAGGGGGCCCAGGGAGACTCAGGAAAATAACTTAAAAAGCTGCCAGATGAGGTATTTATGAAGACAGTGGTTCTGAAGTTAAGAAGACACTTTTATAAGATATTTTCCTATTTCTCAAAGAGATCAGAAAAGTAAATCACACACACTGCTTTTGCCCCCTTTGAAAAATGAAATTAGGGAGAGTTTCCATTGATAAAGTCCCCTGCCAGAAACAGTACTGAATGTACACCTCTGCCTTTCAGAGAAGTCTGAATTTTATCTTCTTAGAGGGCGCGTGGAGGAGGGAATGGAAGTGGTGGTCTTTGGGGCTTGGTCAGGTGAGTACACAAATCAAGGTGTTTGCTCAGGTTCCCTGGCTGCAGGTGGCTTTGAGAGAGACAGATACGAATTTTTTTTTTTAAAGAATTATTTTATTTAACTTTATTTATTATTATACCATTATTATTTTTCAGTTTGATCAGAGAGAGAGAGAGAGGAAGTGAGAAAGCAAGCCACCAGGTCCGAGACTTGAACCGTGGTCGGCCATGTGGGAGTCCAGCGCCTTTAACCACCACACCACTTGCCAGCCCCAGATACAAATTTTTAAAGAAATCATTGATAACAAAGAGACAAAAAAAGGCTGAGAAATAATCATGGACTGCTGTTTGAAGTGTGAATTACAGCAACATTCTTGGAAGGTAGCATGGCAATAGAATAAAATTTTAAATGTGGGGCTAGCCAGTGGCAATGGTAATTAAGATGGCTGAATCTCACATAGTTAACTGTGTGGTTTGAGTCCCAGAAAAAAACAGCAACAACGACAATAACAGCAACAAAACACCAGGCACATGTGTGTATACACCCAAAGTCCTGAGAGAAAGAATGGAAAAGAGATTGCACAGCATGGCCATCTCCCTGGGGATTGATCTGTTTTCTCACTTTCTCTTTTTCTCTCACCCTCTCTAATGAGCAGACTCTCTCTATCGCAAATTAATTTTTTAAAAAATTCAACTGTGAATTCTCTTTGACTTAACAACCCTACCTCTTGCAATTGATGCCAATGAAATAAAAGTATTAAAATAAAAGGAATACACACAAAAATATTTACTACAGACTTTTAATTGTATAAAGGTGTGGTGATTAAGGTGACTGGATGCCACATTATCAACTATGAGATTTGAGTCCTGAATTCAGAGGCTTGAAAAACATACTGGTCACATGTGTCCAAAAATCACAAAAAGAAGGAGAAATGAAAGAGAAGATTGCACAGTGACCTCCCCATGAGGGGTGCTTTCTCACTTTCACTCTCCCTGTCTCTCTCTAGCAAACTTAAAAAAAAAAAAGGAAAAAGGAAAAGCTCATGAATTCCTGTTAAAAAATGTAAAAAGTAATTCGAATTCACCCAGAAATATTATGCAGCTATTAAAATAAATAACTTTGAACAATATATATTGAGCTTGAAAGTTAACCAAAACATATTAAGTGAAAAAAGCAAACTGCAGAATATTGCATGTATATCTCAATATCCCCAATGCTTTAGGTGTATTAATTAATTTATATCCAAAACTATAAAATAGCATTACTGTTACTATTGTATAGATAAGAAATATTTTCATTAATGCTGAAAAATACATTATTTATTCTCTGAATTATTTAAATAATTGAAATGATCATGTATCCCTTTATTAAAAAAAGAAAAAAGAGAGACAGTAAAATACAAGAGGAGAAAAACAGGTTTGGTCCAGATTGTAAACCCTCATAATATGTCAAAAAGCTTGGACCTTATTCTGTAGACAAATTGAAAAATGGTTATCTGGGACCAGCAGTTAGCGTAATGGCTGTGTCGCTGGACTCCCACGTAGTTGACCGTGGTTCGAGTCCCGGAGCCGGTGGCTTAAACTCACGCTGGGCATGTGTGTGTGCGTGCCAAGATCCTGAGAGGACAATGGAGGAGAAGGGATTGTGGCGTGGCCATCCCCCCTGGGGGGTGATTTCTCCCTTTCTGTCTCTCTGTCTCTGTCTGTCTAGTGAGCGCACGCGCCCTATAGCAAAAACCTCTCCAAAAAAAAAAGAAAAGAAAAATGGTTATCAGACAGATGTTAAGCATGTTTCTTAAATGATCAGGGTCCATGTTTTAAAATAAGAGCTCTTGAGACAGGTGAAAAGTGAACAGAGTAAGCGAGTAGTAGTATTACTAGCTTGTTTTAATAGACCACAGAGGAAACAAAGAAATTTGAATTGATGGAGATATAATGGTCAGTAGAGCAAGAGGAGGGAGGAAATTCAAATAGACAGGACTAAAATAAAACCTATGGGAGACAGTACCCATCAGGATAGACTAAGAGCAAGAGAATGACTGTGTTTTCTACCATGAACAAAACACATGGTTAATGAGGCACACATTTATGAGAACTTCAAGCGTAGTGCTATCTTTAAGGGAAAACCAAATTTCAGTTAAAGCTAACTGAAATGCTATGCTGCTTGGATACCTCAGGCAAAGAATGGGAAAAAAATGCAAAAATACTGCAAATTAACTCAAATATATTTTTTTAATTTCTGTGTATGTTATTAGAACTTATAAATATTTAGTAGGTAAAAACAGTTATATTCATAACTAAATAAGATTTAGGGCCTAGAGATTTCATTTACCTACACTATTTCAGTTCCATATTATTGAAAAGGAAAAAATAATTATAAGAGAAGCATGAAAAAGAAATCTCCCATGAATGTTTCCAATTCTAAGTAGAATGGATGTGGATACATCTTTTTTTATACAAGGAGTTTAGAATAGAAATTTAGCATATATATGTATATATTCTACTGCACCTATTGACAGAGCCTCTAGGCACATATCCATAGAACATCCACACACATTTGAAACATTATAAATAAACCAGACCCAACCCCTTCACCTAAAAACTTAATTTTAAAAAGAAATCTTGATGTTTAAAAGCCTAAGCTTTGAGCTAATGTTCTGCTTCATTCCAATCTTTTGTACTGAATACCTTTCCTTACTCAAACATAATTTTCAAAGTGGACCTAGATTTAAACCTTAATTAACTTCAGCCTGTTTTATAAAATAAAAGCATTTCAAATTCCTTTAAGGGATGCCTTTTGATAAGTTTGAAATGTTAATAATATATTTATTTTTAAAAAGGCTATTTATAGATCCATAGTCTATTGGATGCCCAAATCCCATTCCCAGTGCCTATTTGTTAATCATTTGAATTCTGTATTATGAGGATTCTTGCCCAAAATGATTTTACATACCTCCATACACTCTAGTTTCTCTACTCAGTCCTCAAATACATAGGGACCAGAAAGTTTTGGCTATATACAAGCCAAAACAACTGAACATGGTGAGGCCCTGCAGGAATTCTCTCCCCACAGTCATCTCAGTAAAAAATGCACAGACATTCTTATGTGTAAGTCTTTTTTTTTTTTTTTTTTTTTTTTTTTCATCTTTTGCCTTAGTTCTTTTTTTTTTTCTTACGGATAAATCTTAGAGAAGTGAATTCATTATTAAGTGTCCAGAAATCACAGAAGAGCCTCAAGAAGCATGAAAAAAGCTGAAAAAGCTTCTCCCCAAAAGAATACAATTACTCCTTATCAATAATGGACAAAACACAATAAATTACAGAAATGTCAGAAAAAATTTCAGAATAATATTTACTATAATTAAACTCAATTTGATACAAGAAAAAACAGATAACCAATATCAAGAGATGAGAAAGTCATTCCATGAATTGAAGGAGGAACTCCATAACAGAACTTCTGGAGTTAAAGAATACCATGCAGGAGATCAGCAGGTGGAGTAGTGGTTAACATGCTCGTCTCCCAAATAGCTGACCTAGGTTTGAGTCCCAGACCCAGCAGCATGAAATTCATGGCAGGCACAAGTGTGTGCATAGCTAAAATACCAACAGTTGAATGGAGGCTCTGGGGCTGACTCTGTAGCCCAGAGGCAATGTACTGCTAAACAGAAACCAGATCCCACATGGTGACCATGATTTGGATCTCCCACCTAGGGATCTGAATCATGCTGGGCACGCACTGGAGTGCCCAAGACCCTACAGGCTGGAGGGCTGGAGGAAGGAGTCAAAACATGACTAGACCCTTTGAAGGGTGCTCCTCTCTCTTTCTTTCTCTGTCTCTCTCTCTCTGTCATACGTAAGCATGTGCTTTATCACAAATAACAGAAAAAGGTAACATTTGATCAGAGACCTGGAGGCTCTCAAGTCCAGAGTTTCTCCTCGACTCTCAAGTCCAAGAAGAGAACATTTGTGGTGTAGAACTCTCTTGCTCAGCTTGCCATTGCTCAATGTCCACTATTCCAGCTGTCTGTATGACAGCTCCTTCTCTGTGTCATGAAGGAACTCTAAACTTGACATGTCCGAATCAGATTACAACTCTCCCTGCCAACCTGTTAACATGCTGTGTTCCCTAGACCCATTCCCATCATTTCCCATGATGCCAGTGAGTCCCCCAGGGGGTGATTTCTCACTTTGTCTTTCTGTCTCTCCAGTGAGTGCATATAACCCATAGCAAAAATCTCTAGAAAGAAAGCAAGAAAGAAAGGAAGAAAGAAAGAAAGAAAGAGAGAGAGAGAGAGATGCAGGAAATCAAAACCTCCCTTGATAGTATTAACAACAGATTAAACCATTCAGGAGAAAGAGTCTCTGACCTAGAAGACAAAGTTTCTGGCTTAATCCAAGCAACTAAGAAGACTGTAAAAATAAACACTAAAAATGAGGAGAACACATAGGAAATCTTAGACACCGTTAAATGGCCAAATAATGCATTACAGGTATTCTAGAAGGTGAAGAGATGAGTAAAGGCATACAAAATCTCTTCCATAATATATTAGTTAAAAACTTTCCCAATTTAGAGAGGCATATGAAAATCTAAATCCAGAAACAACACATAGATTCAACATTAGACAATCCTCTCCTTAGAGAGTTGTCTGTCCAGATCTTCAAGACAAGGATCTTCTTGAAGTGAACAGACAAGTCTCTAAGACATAGGAATGGCCAAAATGCTCAATGTCCCTTATCATAAGGAAGATGCAAATCAAAACTACAATGAGATACCACCTAACCCCAGTCAGAATAGCTAAGATTAAAAAAATAAAGAATGAGGACCAGCAGATGGTGAAGTGGTTGCACTGCTGGACTCCCATGTGGTCAACCGCAACTTGAGCCCAGATCCGAAGGCTTAAAATTCATGCCAGGCACATGAGAGTATGTGCCCAAAATTCCAAGAGGAGAATGGAGGAGAAGGGATTGCAGTGTGGCCATCCCCCTGGGGAGGGGGGTGATTTCTCGCTTTCTGTCTTCCTGTCTCTCTCTCTCTCTTTTTCTCTGGCGAGTATACATGCCCTATAGCAAAAATCTATCATACACACACACACACACACACACACACACACACACACAGAATAATAAGTGTTGGCAAGACTGGGGTGAAAAGGGAATTCTCCTACACTGTTGGTGTTAATGTAAATTAGTATAGCCAATGTGGAAAACAACATGGAGGTTCCTCAAAGGCCTACAAACAGAACTACCATATGATCCAGCAATTGTACTACTGGGTATCTACCCCAAAAAGAGGAAAATACTCAGTCAGAAAAACATTTGCACTTCCATATTTATTGCAGCATTCTTCATGATTACTAAGACATAAAACTAACCCAAATGTCCACTAACAGAAGAATGGGTTGAGAAGTGTAAAACATATACACTACAGAATACTACTCAGATTTATATATATATATATATATGAAAGAGAGAGAGAGACCCTGGCATTAGATTGAATTTGGATAAATATGAAAGATTTACTGCTAAGTGAAGCAAACCAGACAATGAAAGAGAGGCATTGTATGCCTCCACTCAATATGTACCTAATGTCTGCACTCTATGGCAGAAACTGAATAACTGGAAGATATAAAAGCATGGAGACCAATGATGATATTGGAGACACTGAGGGAGGAGGGTGGGAAATGAGAGAAGGTAAGAGGGAGGAAGTTAAAGGGAAGAAGAAAGAAGCAAAACATTTAAGGGACCCAAAATGAAAAGAAATCTGATGGAAACCAGTAGTTAGCGTAATGGCTATGTCACTGGAATCCCATGTAGTCGACCGCGGTTCACGTCCTGGACCCGGTAGCTTAAAACTCACACCGGGCGCGTGTGCGTGCGTGCCCAAGATCCCGAGAGGAGAATGGAGGAGAAGGGATTGCGGCGTGACCATCCCCCCTGGGGGGTGATTTCTCACTTTCTGTCTCTATGTCTCTCTCTGTCTGTCTGGCAAGCGCACGCGCCCTATAGCGAAAACCTCTCCAAAAAAAAAAATTAAAAATAAAATAAATAAAATAAAAGAAATAAATAAAAGAAATCTGTTGATTATAATGTTTATGACATTGTCTTTGACTGAACCAATACGCAGAGTGTTCATGATGGGAAAATTCATTTGGTATGTTGTAATGATACACAGTGATTAAAAGTATAAATAATAAAAATAAAAGTGAAAAAGATGATCTTCTCCAAAGCACATCATAGCCAAACTAATAAAAATGAAAGACAAAGGCAATATTCTAAAAGTGATAAGAGGCAAATGCCAGGTTACTTACAAAGGTTACCCAATTAGACTAACAGTAGACCATTCAACTGAAGTTATGCAGGCAAGAAAAAAATGAAAAAACATATTTAAAACTCTCAAAGAAAAAACATTTCATCCAAGAATACTACTGTATATCCAGCAAGATTATCCTTCACATGGGAAAGAGAAATTAAATTATTCTCAGATAAACAAAAGCTAAAAGAATTCACCAAAAGTAGATCAATCCTTCAGGAAACACTTAAGGGAATATTACACCTGGAAAACTAAAGGGAGAAAAGTAGAAATAAGAGTATACGAAACAAGTAGTAAAAAAAGGAGTAAATCACAGAGCTAGGTCTACACATATCAATAGTAATCTTGAACGTTGATAAGTTAAATTCTCCAACTAAAAGACACAGATTGGCTCAATGGATGAAAAAACTGGAACCATCTATATGTTGCTAACAAGAAATATACCTCAATGACAAAGATATACATAAACTGAAAGTGAAAAAGTTGTTTCATGTAAACAGAAATGATAAAAGGGCAGCACTTGTGATACTGATATCAGATAAAATAGACTTTAGGAAAAAAGTGTAAGAAGAGACAAAAAAGGACACTACATTAATTCTAAAAGGATTAATTCATCAAGAACATATAATAATCATAAATATTTATGCATCCAATGCCAAGGCATCCAAATATATATAAAAGAAAGACTTATAGATTAGATATAGAGATATAGACTGCAGTACACTAATTTCTGGATATTTCAACATCCCACTGTCACCACTGGACCGGTCATCTAGACAAAAAGTAAAGATAAACAGTAACTAATTGATATAAACCAAATGAACTTGACAGACATCTATAGAGCATAGCATCCAGCAACTATAGAATACAATTTTTGCTCATCTTCGAATGGAACACTTTCAAAGATTGACCACATAATAGGCCATAAAAGAAGTCTATAAAAATTTGAAAGTATAGAAACTATACCCAGTACCTTCGCTTACCACAACATAATTAAAATTGAAATCAATCACAGAAAGAACCCTTGAAAATACTTAAACACATGGAAACTAAAAAACTTATTCCTGAAAGACTTTCAGACTATGGAAGAAATTAAGACTAAAATAAAAAGATTCGTTGAAATTAATGATAATGAACACTACCTTTGGGACACAGTGAAAGCAGTCATAGGCAAGTTTATAATGTAAGTGTTCATAAGAAAAAGAAAACAAAGTGGCAAATAAATAACATCATATCTTAAGAAACTGGAAAAGTAAGAACACCAAAAAAAAGGGAAAAGAAAGGAAAAAATAAATAGTAAAGATAAAGGATGAAATAAATAAAATAGAGAACAAAAGAACTATACCCCCAAAAAAAACCAACTATGGGGACCAGCAGGTGGCATGGTGGTTAAGGCGCTGGATACTCCCACATGGCCAACCATGGTTCGAGTCCCATATCTGGTGGCTTGCTTTCCCTCTGCTCTCTCGCTCTCTCTCTCTCTGGTCAAATTAAAATAAATAAATGAATAAATAAAATTGAATAAATAATTCTTTAAAAAAAAACAACTAAATAAAAAGCTGGTATTTTGAGAGGATAAACAACATTCATTACCTACACTAATCAAGAAAAACAGAGAAAGGAAGCAAATAGATAAAATCAGGAATAAAGCTGGTAATATTACAACTGATGAACTGGAAATTAAAAAAAAAATTATAATAGAATAGTATGAGGGACTATATGCCAATAAACTAGAAAGCCTAGATAAAATGGACATATTTCTGGACAAGTACAAGTTATCTAGGTTTAATCGGGATGAAAAAGAAAACCTGAATAGATTAATAACAAATGATGAGACTGAATTACCGATAGTCTCTAAACACAGAAAAACCCAGGTTGAAATGGCTTCACTTCTAAATTCTATAAAATTTTAGAGAAGAGCTAACTCCAATTCTCAAACTATTTCTAAATATTCAAAAGGAAGGAATCCTCACAAACTCATTCTATGAAGCCACATCGCCCTGATCCTAAAACCAGACAAAGACATAACAACAACAACGACAAGCTACAGGTTAATATCCCTAATGAATACTGATGCAAAAATTTTCAACAAGATATTAGCAAAACGAATTCAATAGCATATTAAAATGATTATACAACATGATCAGCTAGGCTTTATCCAAAGGATCACATTAGCAAAAGAAAGGTAAATATTTTATGAACATATCTATAGATGCACAAAAAGCATTTAATAAAATACAACATTCCTTCATGATCTAGACTCTCAGTAAAATAAGGGTAGAAGGAATATTCCTTAAAATAATAAAAACCAGGGACCAGCAGTTAGCGTAATGGCTATGTCGCTGGACTCCCACGAAGTCGACCGCTGTTCACGTCCCAGACCCGGCAGCTTGAGGCTCATGCCGGGCACGTGTGCGTGCGTGCCCAAGATCCCGAGAGGAGAATGGAGGAGAAGGGATTGTGGCATGGCCATCCCCCCTGGGGGGTGATTTCTCGCTTTCTGTCTCTCTGTCTCTCTCTGTCTGTCTGGCGAGCGCACGCACCCTATAGCGAAAACCTCTCCCAAATAAATAAATAAATAAATAAATAAATAAATAAATAAATACCATATACAAGAGATCCATTGTGAACATCCTACTGGATGGGGAAGAGCTAAAAACTTTCCCATAGAAACTGGACCAAGACAAGGCCACCCACTTTCTCTACTCCTTTTTAACATAGTGCTGGAAGTCCAAGTCAATGCAATCAGACAATAGAGCAAAATAAAAAGCATTCAGACATGAAAAGAAGAAGATAAACTGTTCCTATTTTGCAGATGATATGACTATTTACATAGAAAATCCAAAGGAATCCATGAAAAAACTTCCAGGAGTAATAAATTCAGTAAAGTAGCAGGACACAAAGTCAATACAGAAAACTCTGTAGCATTTTTACACACCAAGAATGAACAGACTGAGACAGAAGTGAAGAAAATAATAGCATTTATAATAGCACAAAACAAATAAGATACCTAGGAATAAACTTAAGAAAAAAGTGAAAGACTTTTATGAGGAAAATTATGAAAAAACTGAAAAAAGAAATTGAGTACAATACAAAAAAAAATGAAAGATCTCATGCTCTTGAATTGGAAAAATCAATATAATCAAAACATCAGTTCTACCCAAATTAATTTACCTGTGATTCTTATCCAATGCCTGAGATAGTCTTCACAGAAACAGAAAAAATAATTATAAAATTTGACTGGAATAATAAAAGACTCCATATCACCAAGGCAAGACTGTGCCAGGAGAATATGATAGGAGGCATCTCACTACCTTACTTTAAAATATTGTATTGTTGGGAAAGTCATCATGCATTTGTGTATAGAAAAACTTAGAAAAAGTCATGACTTTCCCAATGACCTAATATATCACAAAGTGGTGATAATCAAAGCAGCATGATATTAACACAAAAATAGACACATTTATCAATGGAACAGAATAGAGAATCCAGAAATAAACCCCAGATCATATAGCCAATTGATCTTTGACAAAGGCTATAAGACAATGCAGTGGAGAAAAGAAAGTCTTTTTAGCAAATGGTGCTGGAAGAACTGGATATCCACCTGCAGAAAAATGAAACTGGGTCCCTATCTCTCACCATTAACAAGAGACAACTCAAAATGGATCAAATATATAAATATAAAACCTCAAACTATAAAAACTGCTAGTAGAAAATATAGAGGAAAGTTTTGAAGATATTGGGATAGGCAAAGATTTCTTAAATGAGAATTTAAAGTATAGGCAATAGTCCAGTGAGATTACAGTAAACTAAAAAAGCTTCCTCACAGCAAAACAATAATTAGAGTGAAAAGATAGCACTTGAAATGGGCAAAAAAAAAAAAATACTTGCAATTTATTCTCAAAAGATTGAGATCTAGAACATATAGGGAACTCCAGTGGCTTACTCATTTAAAAAAATGAATAATTTTAAAATAGGAAAATGAATCAAATAGACAACTCTCTAAGAAATACTTATGAATGGCCAAGAGGCATTTGAAAAAAAAGTTCAAAGTTTCTTGTCAAGGTAAATGCTTATTAAAACAACAATGAGATACCATGCAGCCCCAGTTAGAATGTTTAAGATCCAAAACATATAGAATGACAAGTGCTGGCAACACTGTAATAAAAAGAGAAACTTCTTACACTGCTGGTGGGAATATAGCAAACTTAAAAAAAAAATAATAATAATAATAATAATAATAAATGAAATAAAATAAATAAATAATATATTGCCACTTATGCTTTCTCTTTGTTTATCTTAAACTGGAATGGTTTTGCCTATCCATTTACTTTCCTTCTATAGTCATGTGTCACATAATAACATTTCAGACAACAATGGACCATATACACATACAATGGCAGTCCCATAAGATTATACCATGTAGCCATGTAGCCTAGGTATACAGTCAACAATACCATCTTAGTTTATACATGCACATTCTAGGACGTTTGTACAACAAAATTTCTTAATGAGGCCTTTCTCAGAACATATCCCCACTGTTAAGTGATGAGTAACTGTACTTGTCATTTTATCTTAGCTATATCTCTTGAAAATAACCTATATTGTAGTTTGCATTATTTGTATTACAATCTAAGAAGTTTCCTTTGTTTCCATTGTGTATACTTTCTTTATTCTTTTTTTTTTTTTTTTTTAATTTGCTAAAGGGCACGTGTTTACCGGAGAAAGAGAGATAAAAGGAAAGTAAGAAAGTACCCCCCATGGGGATTGGTCAAGCTTTAATATCTTCTCCTCCACTACTCCTCTCAGGATTTGGGGCATGCACCGCACACTTGCCCAGAGTGTTTTGCAAGCTGCGAGTTCCAAACTTGAACTGCAGAGTTGGCCATTTGGGATCCAGCTATCTCAACCATGCCACCTGGCTGACCCAGGTATTATTTCTGTCACTGAATTTTATGTAATGTTTTTATTCTCTTTCCTGTTCTTTTTTCACCTCTTATTGAACAAAATTATAGGAGGCCATTGTTTCAGACTGAGCACCTACCCAAGGGTGCACCTACCCAACACACCAGACAAATCAAACTAGAGTCACTCATGCTAAGTGCCACATAATCAAACTGAAATCTTAAGAAAGTAGGTAAATCCTCAGACCAGTTTTTCCACAGTAATTAATTGGAAAGGTATTGGTCAATTTGAGTCAGTTTAAAACAGAATGTCCTTCTGGTTTAACCCTTACAAATAGTAACCTAAAGTAGACTGATGTTAACCAATCTGTTCTTTTCTATTATTCTATGTCCTTGTTTCCACTTTACAAAACCCACTGCTTTAGTACACTTTTCTGTCACTAGCAATTGAATACTACATTGGGTAATTTATTAAAGTCAGAGGTTTATTTAGCTCAGAGGTCCAAAATTAAGGGGCAACATTTTGTAAAGGTCCTGGTGGGGACTCTGCAGAGTCCTAAAGTAGCACAAGACATCACATGACAAGAGCAAGTGGGACCAGCAGTTAGAGTAATGGCTATGTCGCTGGACTCCGATGTAGTCATCCGCTGTTTGCATTCCGGACCCAGTGACAAAAAAACTCACGCCGGGCACGTGTGCATCCGTGCCCAAGATCCCGAGAGGAGAATGGAGGAGAAGGGATTGCGGCGTGGCCATCCCCCCTGGGGGGTGATTTCTCACTTTCTGTCTCTCTGTCTGTCTGGAGAGTGCACGTGCACTATAGCAAAAAAATAAATAAATAAATAAAAAAGAGCAAGTATATGTGTCTGTGAGTCTGTGTCTCTGTCCTTCTTCTAAAAACTCACCAGGATTCCATCCGGGAAGTACCCACCCTGATGAGTTTATTTAATCCTAATCTCTTCTCAGAGACCTCACCTCTCAACACTGTAGTAACATTAAATTAATCTATCACAATGGGAACCAAATGTCAATACATAAATTTTTGAAACCACAGTACCAACTGTTCTGGATCATCAATAGGAGCTCTTCTATCTTACATTCATGAATTACAAATAAAGTCAATTAGATCTTCAAACTTAATTTTTGTCATTTTTTTGTGTCTCCTCTCTTTTCTGTTTCCTTGAGCAAGCTTTATTTATTTCATTATCTTCTACAGTTATTTTTCCTTAACAGTTTATTTCTATGTATTTGCAGGTACATTTAACCTTTATTTCTTACTGTTGTCAAGAATTACATTGTAGTGACCAGCAGTTAGCGTAATAGCTATATCGCTGAACTCCCATGTAGCCGACTGGGTTCGAGTCCCGGACCCAGTGGCTTAAACTCATGCCAGACACATGTGCGTGCATGCATGCCCAAGATCCCGAGAGGAGAATGAGGAGAAGGGATTGCAGCATGGCCATCCCCAGTGGCGGGTGATTTCTCCCTTTCTATCTCTCCGTCTCTCTCTGTCTTTCTGGTGAGCACACGCGCCCTATAGCAAAAACCTCTCCAAAAAAAGAATTACATTGTAGCTATGTCCAGTAAGTATACTTTGCATCTTTTCCCACTTTTAACCCAAAGATTTTTGATAAAATAATATAGAATTTTAATGCTATATTGTTATTTCCCCTTTATGACTTTTATTTCAGAAACATTTCTTAATAATTGTGTTGTATTTGACAATCATATTAATGGTGATTTAGGTTTGTCACTGTTTACCACAGTTTGTTGTAAATCTGAAAAGATTATATGAGATACTGACTGATCTTTTGCTGGTTTAAGGTTAACAAAAAGCTAAGAAATTACAACAAGGATAGTGCCATGTTCACAAAAGTCCCAGATACTGCAATAAGATTCTCCAACTCCAGAGCTGTAAGAGTCCATTAACTCTGAGAAATGTGAAAGACCACCACACTGGGAGCATGGTGTAGTTATATTTCAGGGAATGCAGTCTTTGCGTATAAAAATTATCTCCCGTCTTCCCCTCTTATAGGAATGAAAAAAAAAAAAAAAAAAAAAAAAAAAACCACTCAGCTGGTTTTCTTCCTCAAAGTCCAGAAAAGGGAGATCAAGAAAAAGTTGAAGAGGGCCTACTTGAAGGAATAACTAACCCATGGTTAGATAGTCTCTTTGACCAACCATAGAACTTCTGGAGCTGAGGCAGGATGGGACTGGAGAAAGAGAGATGGAGAAATATTAGGCTGAAATGACAAACTGTTCCTGGTCAGAAAGTACAATTTCTAAAATGTATAGAATATGGACCCTGCCCAGACCCAGAGAAGCCTAAATCAGGACAACAAATGGTAGATGAGATTATAGCCACAGGCTGGCCATCAATCAATGCAGCAGGAGGTAAACAACCAAAAGAGAAATGCAGCCTGAGGCTACCTACTGGTGTGACAGCATCTATCTGTGAGTGGCTATTGACAAATCTGATTTGGAATAATGGCAAGGAGAAAAGGGTCAGAAAACTTGCCATGGGCAGTCATATTGTGTAAGAAGACATCTTTTGTCACCTTTGTCCTCCTTCCTGCCAAGTGAAATAGGGAGGTGTGCAGGGGAGATGTCAGGGGCAGCGGGAATAAGAAGGGGAGGGATTAAAGAGGCAGCAGAGCAGAGAGTGTATTCTCTACCGTATTAGCTGCTAATATGATTTAAGGACACTTTAAATAAACACAAGGATGAAGTTTTCAAATGGACAGGACCAACAAAACTGAGAGACTTAAACTATAAGATATGAAGAATTAATGTAAAACAACAACTAGTGTAGGGATATGTAAATAGACCAATGAAACAGAAGTGAGCCCAAAAACAAAACAATCTACATAGTCCTTTGATTTATGACAAAGATGACATAGAAGTACAGTGAGGCAAGGATGGTCTTTTTATTAAAAAGTGCTGAATCATTTCATATCCATATGAAAGAAATTAACCTCAACTCCTATCTTAAGCCAAATATAATAATAAATTTTAGATGGATTACAGATATAAGTATGAAAGCTTAAAATGAAAGTTCTAGAAGAAAACAAAATAAATCTATAATCTTCAGATAGACAAAAATTTCTTAACATTCAAAAAAACATCAGCCATACAGAGGAATTAAAAAAAAATCAAATGAACTATATTAAAAGTAAGAACTATTGTTATTAATAGAAACCATTAAGAGAATCAAAGGACAATCCACAAAGGGAAAGTGAGTAGGGGTGTGTGTGTGTAGACAGAGAGAGAACAACAAGGAACTTCTAACCAGAATATATAAAGAACTCTGAGGGGCCAGCAAATGGCATAGTGGTTAAGACACTGGACTCCTACATGGAGCCACTTCCATGTGGTTGACCATGGCTCAGGTCCCAGACCTGGTGGCTTGAAACTTACACCAGGAGAGTGTGCATGTGTGCCCAAAATTCCACGAGGAGAATGGAGAAGGTACTGTGGTATGGCCATCACGCCTGGTGAGGTAGAAGTCAGTTAGGGGTCCGTCAGACACCCGATCTTGCAAGACTACCATTGAAGTCTCGTTTCCCCATACCTCATGTCTCTGGGTCCATTCTTTGACATTGGATGGGTGAGTGTATTTCTCACAATATAGAGGTGCTTCTGGGATCTCTGCAACTACGAGACTGGGACCTCAATAGAGGGGAAGACGCATCCCACTTGATTTAGGGTGGCCTTCTCTGTCTGTGTGCCCTGGCTTCTCGCAGGACTGCAGATACGCCCAAGACTGTTATTCTGAGAATGACAGAACTGGTGCTGGGTAAGGAAAGCAGGTGCCACAGCAACCAGGCAACCTCATGAACTAGCCAAGGTTAACAGGGCTTCTCGCTCAGAACCCACCTCTTGAATTTACTCTTCATTTCCATCCTGGTGACCTGGTGCTAATCAAGACCTGGAAGGAGGACAAACTTCAGCCAAGTTGGCAAGGTCCCTACAAAGTGCTCCTCACTACTGAGACTGCTATGCAAACTTCAAAATAAAAAAAATAAAAAAAATAAAAACCAGTGGATTCGTTATACCAGGGTCAAAGGTCAAGGGACCAGTGACTTCACAAACAAAAACTGAAGATTCATAAGAAGTGTGCAGGCTCCTGGGAGAATTTTTCAGGGTAACTTTAAGGAAAGTCCCATAGGAAATATGGGCTGGATCCAAATTTAGGCTCTAACATGGATGATTATAAGCAGAGCAAGACATACCCAAGGATCCTACCAAGTAACACTCAGATACCCTATCCAATTGATGATAAATATCATCAAAACCTCAACACTCAAAACTACCCAATTTAATGAATGTCAGGTCCTCTCCTATGGTAATTTAGAAAATCAGAGACAACTATCACAGGCAGATAAACAAATACCTCTGTCCAGAACCAGACAGTGGCTACAGAGAGTCCAGTACCTGTCCTAGCTGGGACCACCCAATGGAAGGGATGGACAGTAAACATGGGCTGGGTCACCCCAAAGTGAGAGCTCTTAAAAGGTAAAATACATTTATCTAAGGGCACCCCACCAGATTCCTGTCAAAACCTAAAATGTAACCCCTTATTTCTATTAATGACCCACCCACTCCAGATCAGGAACCTAGAATGCCATCCCAAGTGTAAGGGCTCATAGCAGATATTACAGAAAGCGATCCGATGGGGCAATTTGTTTACAGACTATTTAAAAACAAAACCATAAGTACTTCCAAGCCATCTTCAGATTCCAGAGAATAACAAAATCTCTCCAGAATGACCTGAAGAGGGTGACAATAACTGAAGTAAAAGAGTTGAGGCAGACTCTGGAGATTGAAAAAGGATGAGGGGATGTAAATGCCTGGGTCGAATGGGTTAAATTTTCTGTGAACACATTGAACAAGAGCGATTGCTACACATGGGCTGCAGGATGGCCACAGGTACAAGTAGTTCCATTTCCTCTTGGTTGGGATACAGATGCAACAGGATTGTACTGTGTGACAGCTCTGTTCCAAGACAAGAATGCAGAAGCCTGTTGTTTCTCTTCCCTACACTACAAACGTCAGATTCAAAGGGGATCCCTTCCTTTTCCACAGAGGCAATAAATCACTCCTCTCACCTCTCCCAGTCAAGGGGAAGAACTGAATAAACCCATAGATCTATTGACTTGTACCCATGTCCTAAATATCTCCGGTGAGCCAGGTTACAACTATTTCAACCTGCACATCCTCCAGGCAGATGTTTGATGGTACTATGGGAACAGAAACCTGCATAATCTGTTGCTGTCCAACTAGACTAGAACTTGTGCACTAGTCCAATTGGTAATTCCATTCACCTTGGAGTTTCATTCCTCAGTTAGTTTTCACCATCAAAAGTGAAGGGCACTAAAAGGGTCCTTTGACTCTAATATCTACATAGATTCAACAGGCGTCCAGAGGGGAGTTCCCAATGAATTTAAGACCAGAAATAAAGTAGCTGCAGGATTTGAGTCAGCCCTCTTCTGGTGATCTACTATTAACAAAAATGTAGACTGAATTAATTATGTTTATTACAATCAACGTAGGTTCATTAACTATACTAGGGATGCCCTCCAGTGGGTAGTCAATTGGATGCCACTAGCCAGATGGACAGGGAAAGCTGAATTGCACTAGACATGATTCTGGCAAAGAAAGAAAGGAGTTTAAAGCCAACGAATACTAAGATAATTCCAAAAGAGCCAAAAACTCCAAAACATCAATGAAAACGAAATCAGTAACTCTTAAAAATTAAAAAAAAAAATTTAAAAAGAGGGAATTTGTAACAAATAGACTTAGGTGATTCATTTTAAAAAATAGCTTAACAAAAGTTGCTTAACCAGATCATAGATGTGACAATCCCAGAAAGTACACATACCCAAAAAGTTCCTGAACAAACACAACTCAAAAACAAATCACCCTTGGGCTGGAGGCGATGTAGTGGTTAAGGTTTCGGACTCCCACATGGCTGACCACTGTTCAAGTCCTAGACTTGGCGGCTTGCTGCCTCACTTTCTCTCTCTCACTCTCTCTCCCACTCTCCCCGCAAATTGAAAAAAAAATAATTAATAATAAAGATGATAAATAAAATTAAGTAATTATTTTTTAAAAAATTACCCTTGAGAAATGACTTCTCAAGATGGTGGCTGACGACCAGCCTTTTGCTCCTTTTTACTTCTCAGTTCTCCTTCCTCAGGACATTTGGCAGGTCTTTTTTGCAAGCTTGTCCTGAGTCTGCACCTTAATACCTACTAAGGGGATAATAAAACATAGGCGATGTCCAGTGCAACCCATAGTATTCAGCCAATGAGGTACTGGGGAAGAGACTTGTGTACTAGGGAATAAATTGTTGTAACCAATTTGGGTATGCCTTCTTGTCAGACACCCAATCTTATAAGGCTACCATTAAAGATGCGCTTCCTGTAAAAATCAAATAAGTTAGTTAGCAGCAGGAGAGCCATGATAAAAAGATGACAAGAATATCATGCAAAGCCAGCCAACTATATTTAGTTTCTTTAAAAATCTAGTTTCTTTCTCCTTTATCACCTGCCCCTGCAGGTGGACTCAAAATGGAACCAACAATTGTAACCTCCCCCACAGGAACGAACAATTGTAACCTCCCCCACAGGTCATACACAGCAACAACTAGACTCAGGGACCAAGGCCACAAAGCTCTAACCTTGAAATCTAAAGTACCTGGGCCCACTGAAAACTAAGAGGTAAGCCAATAGGCACAAACTACAAGAAAAAAGCTATCAAAAGAACAGCTGGCAGCAAAGGTCCACAATTAAGGCCAAAGGGTACCCAAACCAGGAACCTAAAACATATAAGAATTCTTGTGACCATTAAGTACTACTTCTTTGTAAAAGCTGTATAAAACCCGCGGGATAGGAGACAGGAACCCTAAAAATATATTGCATTGTCATAAAAGTCATGATGTATTTTTGCAAAGAAAAAATAGGTCATGACTTTTCTGACAACCCAATAGTTAGGGTATTGGCCCAAAATGAAATCACAAAATGAATAAGTTTTTTAGTTTGTTTTTTCAGGCTTTTTTTTGTTGTTGTTATAGGGCATGTGTGCTCACTGGAGAAACAGAGAGAGATGAAGAGACAGAAAGCAAGAAATCCCCCCTGCAATCCCACAATCCCTTTTCCTCCATTCTCCTCTAGGGATTTTAGACACGCGAGCACATGCACCAGCTTTCAAGCTACTGGGTCTGAGATTCAAACTGCAGTTGACCACATGAGAGTCCAGTGTCTTAACAACTACGCTAACTGCCAGTCCCCAAGATAGCTATTTTTTTTTCTTTTTTTCTTTTATTTTTATTATCGTCATAATCTTCTTTATATTACATTGGATTACATATAACTTTACAGTGTATTACATTGCTTTTTCAAAAGGGAATGCCATGCATGTCAGTCAATACAGAGACATTAATCTCCCCGCTTCAACATTCAATACCTTTTCTATGATTTTCCCAATTATTATTATTATTATAATTATTTTTTTATTAATTAATTTATTTATGTTTGTATATACTTTCAATCATATTGTTTGGCTTACAATGAGACCATTTCGATATGTGAACATTTCTCCCCAGACCCGTTGATCGAAATATCTTCAACAGATAACACCACACCTCCCCCTCCCGTCAATGCTCTACCTCTGTATCCCTTCTCCAAGATAGCTATTTTAAGATGACACAACAGCTCTGCAGCAGCACAAGAAACAGCTTGCAGCAATGACTTAATGACTGACCTAAAACAAAGGCTTTTTTTTTTTTTCTGGTCCTTCCACATTCCAGGAAGATGGTAATGGTCTTTCATGGCCCAAAGCTTTTAGACAAAGAGCCTCCTGACCTTCATACCCACTCCAAAATTAGGAAAATAGACAGACCCATCTAGCATGTGATCCCCACCATGATGGGAACACATACACAAGCCCCTCCTGAGAACAAGCCCAGACAAAGACCCTCCTAAGATTAAACTACCTCATCTCAGTTCCTGTTCAGCAACCCATTTTGCAGAACTCTTCCTTCCTGGGAGCTATTTTCTCCTTCAATAAACTCTGCTTTACTATTCCCTCTCTGTGTCAGTGTCTCTAATCCTCTGTGAGTGTGAGACAAAGAATCGGTTAGCTCCTGTTCCTGCACTGGGTAATTGGGTATTGGGCGCACATAACCCAACTTCCCTCATCACTTGGGGGGAGGAGGGGGTGATTTCCCACTTCCTTTCTCTCTGCAAGTACATGTGCTCTATGGCAAAAACCTGAAGAAGAAAAGAAAAAAAAACAAAAAACTACGAATCAGCACCAGTGTAAAAAATACTTTAAAGCCACAAACCCCAATAAAAAATGGGCAAATACTTGAACGGGCATTTCAGAAAAGAGACTATTCAAATATCATATATGTATATGTATATGTGAACATTAAGTATATACACATAATAGTTCAACTTCATTAGTCATCAAGAAATAGCAGGTGGCATAGTGATTAAAGTGCTGGACTCCCACATTGTTGACTATGGTTCAAGCCCCAGACCCAACAGCTTGAAAATAACACTGGGTGCATGTGCGTGCTTCCCAAAATCTTAAGAAGAGAATGGAGGAGAAAGGACTGTGGCATGACCATCACCCATGGAGGGTGATTTGTCACTTTCCCTCTATATATCTTTGTTTCTCTCTCTCCAGCTAGTGCACATGTGCCATATGGCAAAAAAATCTTAAGAAAGTAAAAGAAAAGAAGAAAAGTAAAGTAATAACACAGTGAGGTATCACCATATACTAACTGAATGACTAAAACAATAAAAGGAAACAATACAGTGTTCACACGGTTAAGAAATAACTGAAATTTGCATACACTGCTAGTAGAAATTTAAATTGGCACAAACACTAGAAAGTTACTTAGCAATATTTCTCAAACCTTCACATATGCATACCCTATGACCATAAATTCAGAAATTCTTGTCTATGATCACCAAACACACATACAAGCATGCACAACACTATTCATAGTAGCCACAAATCAACTGCAGAAAGAATTGTATATTCATGAACTAGAATTCTACACAGCAATTAAAAAGTACAGACTATTGTCACTCTCCACAAATGAATGAATCTTACAAACGAAGATGAACAAACCAAGTTATAAACAAAATAATACACACTGTATGATCCCGTGTGAATAACTTCAAAAGGAGGAAAACTATTGTGTTAAAAGTTAAGACAAAAGTTATCCTTCTGAGGACAGAAACTAGAACAGGGCACAACTGAAGTTTCTGAAGTGCTAGTAATATCTGATTTCCTGATTTGGGTTCTAGTTGAGTAGATGTAATGACTGAAAAAGCACTATGCTGTTCACTTAGGATTCATGTAGTTCTCTGTGGGTTTATTTTAAACATGAGCAGAACTAAGTCTTAATAGCTGGAATATCACTGTTTTAATAACAAAAAGTGAAAAATTATAAAATTAGATTTTAATGCCATTAGAGAGCATGTTATTCAGCAAGAATGAGAATTTCATTAGAACACAGTGTTAGCAGAAATTGGGAAAATATTATTCTTTTGTGTTACTCTTTATGGTCTAAGAATTTTCAGTTATTTCATTTATATTAATCCTTCATTTTCTCAAAAATGATGGTATTCGGAACATGCTAACCTAAAATATAGCAACGTGGCATCTGAGAAAACAGCAGAAGCAGAAGGTCTCTCTCTTATCTCCTTGCCTCTTCCCCTAAGCTGAGTTTTAAAAACCTAGTTGACCTTTCCCTGAAAAGTCATAAAACCCTCATTTCAGAGGGGTCCTCCCTATACCCAGAGGAAATGAATGTCCTCATCTCTAAAAACACAGAAATATCAAGAAGAATCTGAACAAACAGGTCTTACTAAATTCTCCCCAGTTTACCATTTGATCACATTTTTCTTTTTTCCAATCACACTTTTGCATGACTATCCATAAAAATACAATTTTCTTTAGGTTCTCATTTCTGAAGGCTCTCAAGTTACGTAGTACATAGTAGGTAAATTTGTATGCTTTTCTCTTGTTAATATGTCTTACGTTATAAAGGTGTCAACCATAAACCTTGCAATGGGTGAGAAAATAGATTACATTTCTCCCATACACAATCTAAATTCTAATTCAATTTCGATTTGGCAAGAGGAGTTCTTTGAGGAATTTTGTCTGAAATACCTCTCCTGGTACCACAAAAAATATCTAGATTTTTACCCTCATACATCTATAAATTGAATGCATAAAGTCAAAATATTTTCCCCCTTGCTCCACTATCTTCTAGGGTCCTCTGTTACTGACAAAAATACCAATGTCGGTTAGATTCTCTCTTATTTTGAAAGAGTTCCAATTTTTTCAGTCTACAATCTTATTTATTTATTTACTTACTTATTTATCTATTGAGCTGTTGTGATCTTTCAAGCTGCCAGGTTCGGGACTCAAAGTGCAGTCAGCCATGTGGGAATCTAGTGCCTTAACTATCAATGCCACCTGCTGGACCCTCAGTCTACAATCTTGTGAGAATATCTTCATCCATAGCACTCAGAAATTCTATCAGGATATATCTAAGTGCAGGTCTTCCCAAACCTATTACTCCAACAGTATTTAGTCAGCATTTTCTCTGAACTTCCAATTCGACTTTGTCTTTATCTTGTGACTATTTTATTTTTTACTCTTCTTCTTCTACTTCCCTTTCTAGAACACTGATGATTTGAATGTTAACCCCCCCCCAGATATACTATACCTATCTTTTTTCTTTCGTTTCTTCCTTTGTATCTTTTCCTATTTTAAGAAATAATCATTTTAGTTATTTTTTTAATCACTAGTTTATTTTTTAAAATACTCATTATTTCTGAACTATTTATTTTTATAAACTCCTTTTTTCTTACATTTATTTTAAATCTCCTAGTAACCTGAATGCTCCATCCTCTTGCTTTAGGTTTATGTTATATGTGTAAATTTTAAAATAAACCAAATTCTCTATCATCTAATCCAAATTTCCAATGCACGAAATACGTCAATAATTCTGTTTTTTAAATTATTTAATTTTATTCATCATTAGTATTTTTTTAACTTGACCAGAGAGACAGAGAGAGAAAGAGAGAGAGAGAGAGAGAGAGAGAGAAAGTAAGAAAGCAAGCTGTTAGGTCTGGAACTTGAACCGTGGTTGGCCATGTGGGATTCCAGTGCCTCAACTACCAGGCCGTCTGCCAGCCCCTAGTTCTGAGTTCTTTTAAATATTAGATAGCTATTTTTATCTTACTTTTATTCTCACAAACCAGTTGGAAGCATTTTATAATCCCAAGAAGTAATATCCAATTATGTTAAGTGACTCAAGGGATGGAATTAATTTTGTATGAATAGATTAAATTTGCTTGATTGCTCTTTTTCAGTGAAGATTATGTAAATGTCAAGTTTAAATTGATAGCTTTATTTTCTTTTGACAAAGACATATGCGGAAAATTCTTCTCAGCTAGTTCAATATACACTAAAACAGTCACAAATATAAACACTAGTTTAAGTTCCCCACAACTGAAGAAATCAAAAGAATGATAAAAATCCAAGAACTGCTATAATGAAAAATGAAGGACGTAAGAGATATTCAATAATATACTCCTCCTTTTTGTTCTTTGACTTTCTATAAAAACTCCACTAATTGGAGATATCTATGTTTGCACTTTAAGCACAAGGTTTAGTTGTTCATGACATGACAATAGACACATATTTTCACTGAGTAGCTAGCTACTCTCCACCTCCACATTCCCAGTTTCTGAAAGCAGGCCTGCACGGAGCTAAAATAAGGGGTTTTGTTTTATTTTGTTTTTAATTCAGACCACTGAAAGTCCTGGCAATCTTCAAAATACATAAAACTACTGTTTTGACTTGATGTTCCTTGGCAGGGATACTTAAAAAAAAAAATGGAAAAAGTCCTAACCAGAACATACTCAGGAAATCATGATCTAAAATTTTTATATGAGTAATGCCATCTTCTGCTGAATACTTTCTTACTCCTTCAGTTGAACTCTTCCGAATTAAATTTTCTAGACTTGACTTACCTCCACTTCATCATATGCTAAAATTAGGACATAAGTATTAATATTTATTAAAGCATCCCAAGCATTAATATATGTACTACTCCATTTTGTAAATCTAGTCCTTCTAATCAATGAGGAAATACTAAAGTCAAAATAAGAAAATGCTTTTTAATCTCAGGAATTTAGAACACTGCATTAATATATCCTTGAGTTCATTCAAAGAAAAATATTACTTAGTAAGTTGGAAGGGGTAAAATCCTTTTTCTAAAGGGGTCACAAAAGAGTGTAAATAATAGTGTCAATAATAACAATATTAATAATGAACTCTTATAATGAAAGATAAACAGGCCAATGGGCCGTATGTTTCTAGTTGGGGTAATTATTTCACTTCCAGTCATACACACAGAAAAATGTTATGCACTACCATGTGACACAACTATACTATGTGTCACAGTATACCGGACTAGTTTTCAAACTATATTTTTCAGAACCCATCAGAGATCTCAGGGAATGCAGAGTCCCATTGTGGAGTATTCCACTTCGCTCAGAGAGCTAGCTTCATCCACTTACACATACAATAAATATTATTAAGTTGCCCATTGCATGCACGTATTGTGGTTACACAGCACCTTCTGGGATCACAATCATGAATACAACAGAAACAGTCTTTGCCTTCAGGGAGCTCAGTCTAATTAAAAATACAAACATTAAGCCAGCAAGTGGTGTGGTGGTTAAGGTACTGGACTCCAACATGGCTGACTGTGGACCAAGTCCAAGACCTAGTGGCTTGATTTTTTTATTCTCTTTCTCTCTCTCTCCCCCTCTCTGGTGAGCATATGTGCCTTATAGCAAATCTGAAAATAATAACAAATTTAATTAAGTTAAAAAAAAAAAAAACACCAAGCAAATAATCATAGAATTAATTAATTAATTAATGGCCATAGGCACAAACAACTATGAATAACACACAGAGTGCAAATGCATTTTAACAATGAGTCTTTGGTGAGTTTTTTCATCTTACCGGCTTTGATATAAGATTTTGGCTGACTGGGACCAGCAGTTAGCGTAATGGCTATGTCACTGGACTCCCACGTAGTCGACGGCGGTTCGTGTCCCGGACCCGGTGGCTTAAACTCACGCCAGGCGCGTGTGCGTGCGTGCCCAAGATCCCAAGAGGAGAATGGAAGAGAAGGGATTGCGGTGTGGCCATCCCCCCTGGGGGGTGATTTTTCGCTTTCTATCTCTCTGTCTCTCTCTGCCTGTCTGGCGAGCGCACGCGCCCTATAGCAAAAACCTGTCCAGAAAAAGAAAAAAAAAAAAAAAAAAGATTTTGGCTGACTAAAGGGTAGTGTTCCCAAGATATTAATACCAAAATACCATAAGGTAATCTGGTACTTCTGGTGTCAATTACCAAATCTAAACTGATGCTCTACTTTCTTGGGACATTCTGATTCAAAGAACCACACATACAGCCATTAAAGCATTCTAAGTATCTTTATGTACCATGCTATGTTAGATACTTTGGAGCCACAAAGGCAGTCAATTAAGAAAACAATTCAAAGTATTTTACCGAATGTCTAATATGTTCGGCATCAGGAATTAATGCTTTCAGACAAAAAATAGTTTCCAACATTTCTCAGAAAATTTGTTTTTTCAAATCCCAAGAAATATTATTCAAAAAATGGACAAAACTAGAACCAGGAAAAGTATCATCATGGATTTTCTGAGAATTAAAGCTTAAGAACTTATAACACAACTCCAAAAAGTTCATGGAAAATGTGTATCATGAAAAAATCATGCATAGACCTCAGGGCTTTTTGCACCAAAATAAACTTGTACTTTAATTACATTTTTCCACAAAGTTTTTGAAGTCTCGTCATGGAGACATTACAGATTCAAAGGAATATTCTGATGCCAAGTTGGAAGCAAGAGCAAGAAACAATACATAACGTGGAAGGTTAAGGACAACATTTCCAGGAACCAGGGGAAGTAAGATAAGTCATGATTTAATCATTCATTCTTGTTTGCAGTGATACCAAACTACAAGAGTGTTCATGGTCTTATCCACTACTAAGAGTGAATAACTCTTGCAAATAAACTAAATATTTACAAGTTTATATGCACAATACAAATCCTATTCATGATGTCTAAGAAATAACTAGTTTTTAAAGCAAAATAAATGCTTACATTGTCAATTTTGACAGGTGATTCTGTGTAGTGCTGTTAACTCTGCTAGGTCTGAATGTCTTGTAATTCAAATATTACTCCATAACTACTCACTATTGTTTTCTACGGTTTAAATATTCACTAGAAACTATGATTCATTTTTTAATGGACATATAATTGTACACATTTATGGACATCCAGTGTAAGGATTTGATGCATGAATAGAATGTATAATGATCAAATCAGGGTAATTACCGTATCTATCACTTCAAACATTTATCATTACTTTGTATTGGGAACATTCAAAGTCCTCCCTTTTAGCTATTGAAGTGGTACATTATTATTAATGGTAGTCACTCTACTGTGCTACAAAAACTAGAATTAATTTCTGCTATCTAACTGTAATTTTGTATCCACTAACCATTACCTTTCAATCACTAATTCACCCTACTCTTCCCAACCTCTGTTAACCAGTATTCTAATGTCTTTTTCCATAAGATCAAATTTTTTGAGCTTACACAAATGAATGAAAGTGTGGTATTTGTCTTTCTGTATCTAGGTTCTCTTAACATAATATCCTCCAGGATCATCTATGTTGCCTCAAATGACAGAATTTCATCTTTTTATGGCTGGATAATACTCCATAATGTATGAATACTGATCATATACACTGAACAAATTCTGTATTCATCCTTTGATGGACACAGGTTCATTTCATAGCTTAGCTGTTGCAAATAGTGCTCAAATAAACATTGGAGTACAGATGTCTCTTCGATATTTCTATTGATAATTAGTCACTCTAACTGGAGTGAGATAATACTGCAGTGTGTTTTTTATTTGTATTTCTGTAATGATTAGTGATATTGAGCATTTTTTAATATACTTTTTGGGCTTTTGTATGTCTTCTTTTGATAATTTTCTATGCAGCTATATGGCCCATTTTTAATTCAAATTTGCTTTGTTTGCTCCTGAATTGAGTTCCTTGTATATTTTGGATATTAATCCATTGTCAAATGAAGTTTGTAAATATATTTTCCCATTCTGTATGTTGTCTTCAACTTTTGATCATTTCCTTTGCTATGCAGAAGATTCTTAGTTTGATATAGTTCCATTTGTCTATTTTTGCATTTGTTTTCAGTACTTTTTTTTTTTAGAGGTTTTTTCTTTGTTTTTGTTTTTTTTGCTATAGGGCGCGTGCACTCGCCAGACAGAGAGAGAGAGACAGAGAGATAGAAAGCAAGAAATCACCCCCCAGGGGTAATGGGCACGCCGCAATCCCTTCTCCTCCATTCTCCTCTCGGGATCTTGGGCACACACACACACGCGCCTGGCGTGAGTTTAAGCCACCGGGTCCGGGACTCGAACTGGGGTCGACTACGTGGGAGTCCAGCAACATAGCCATTACGCTAACTGCTGGTCCCTGTTTTCAGTACTTTTGAGGTCGTGTTTTAAAAAATGTATTTTCCCAGACCAATGTCCTAAAATATTTCCCTTATGTTCTGTTCTAGTAGCTAATAGTTTTAGGTCTTACATTTAAATCTTTGGTCCATTTTGAGTAGATCATTATATATAGTGAGATATAGATCTAGTTTCATTCCTTTGTATATTGATAGCCAACTTTTCCAATACCATTTGATGAAAAGACTGTCCTTTTCTCTAATGAATATTTATAGTACCTCTGATAAAAAATCAGCTGGATATGTACAAAGAATTTTTATCTGGCTTCTCTATTCTGTCCCAATGATGTATATGTGTGTGTGTGTGTGTGTGTTTACTAACACTAAGCTGTTTTGATTATTATCATCATTTTCTAGTATATACAGAAAGTCAGGATGGTTTTGGCTGTTTGGAGTCTTTTGGAGTTTCACACAAATTTCATTATTAAATTTACATTTCTGTGAAAACTGTCAGTAGTATTTTGATAGGGGTTGCATTGAATATGTAAGTTGCTTCGAGTAGTATAAAATTTTTAACAATATTAATTCTTCCAATCTATGAATATGGGATTATCTTTCCATTTTCTTCTGTCTTTGATTTCTTCCATCAGTTATTTATAATTTTCATAACAATCTTTCACTTGTTTCATTAAACTTATTCCTATGTATTTTGTTTTTATTTTGGTAGCTATTATAAATAAAATTGCTTTCTTGATATCTTCTTCAGCATGTTCAGTATTAGTGTATAGCAATGCTACTGACTTTTGTATATAGATTGTGTATCCTGTAATTTTTACTTGTAAATTTTTACTAAGTAATTTTTACTAAATTTATCAATTCAAAAGTACTGCCATGACAGTGGCACTGGCAGTAGGGCACTGATGCACAATAGTGGAGCCATGAAGGTGGCCCAAGTTCAGATCCCAGGACAAGCTGAACATGTAGGACATATCTACATACACCTGTGATCCTGTGTAGCTGAGAGATAAGGGAAGTGGGGATGATCACAATGTGGCAAGGCACTTTAATAGGTACCTGCCTCCTTTCCTCTCTCTCCTTCACCTTTTTCATATGAAAGAAATAAACTTTTTTAAAAGTCTTTTGGTGGATTCCTTAGGTTTGTCTATATGAGATCATGTCTGCAAACAAAGACAGTTTAATTTCTTTTTTTCTAAGGTGGAGTCCCTGTATTTCTTAATCTTGCCAAAGTACTCTCACCAGTACTTTCAATATTATGTTGACTAATACTGAAACTATGTTACTTGCTTTATTTTGGTTCTTAATTTTAAAAATTCAAATTTTCCTTCTTCAGTATGATGTGAAGTTGGGTTTGTCATAACTGGCCTTATTGTGTTGAGGTTTGTTCTTTCTAAACCTAATTTGTTAAGAGTTTTTTATCATAAATGAATGTTTCATTTTTCATTTTCAAACCATTAGATCTGGTACTAAACTGCATAGTCAGCCATGTAGGATTTGGCTTCCTTAACCACCAAGCCATGACGTTGGCTCAGAATGTTGACTCCTACCAAATGCTTTATTCTAAGGAGATATATATATATATCTATGGATATACTCACATGGTTTCGTCCTTGATTCTGCTGACTCTATTGATGGGATATCCTATTTATTGATTTGTTTGTGATAAATCATCCTAACATCCCACTTGATCATGGTATAGAATCTTTTTGATGTGCTGTTAGATTTTATTTGTTAGTATCTTTTTTTAAGAATTATTTCATTTCAGTTCTTTTTTTTTTTTTTTTTTTTTTTTTTTTTTTTTTTACTTTGCTACAGGGCTCATGCACTCACCAGAAAGGGAAAGAGAAGGAAAGTAAGAAAACAAGCTGCCAGGTCTGGGAATTAAACCACAGTCAGCTACGTGAGAATCCAGTACCTTAACCCATGTTACCTGCTGGCCCCTTATTTGTTAGTATCTTGTTGAGAATTTTTGTACCTATGTTCATCAGTGTTATCAATCTGAAGTTTTCTTTTTTTTTGTTACACCTTAATTGATTTTGGTATAAGGATAATGTTGGCCTTGCAAAATGAGTTCTCTCTTCTTCAATACTCTGTAATAGTTTGAGAAAAATGAATGTTAGTTTTTCTTTAAGTTTAGAGTGAACCAGCAGGTGGCATAATGGTTAAGATGCTGAACTTCCTCATGGCTGACTGTGACTCAAGTCTCAGACCCCATGGCTTGAAACACGGCAAGCAAGTATGCATACATATCCAAAATCCTGAGAGGAGAATAAAGGAGATGAAATTGCAGCATGGCCATCTCCCTCTTGGGGGTGATATCTCATTTTCTATTTCTGTCTCACTCTGTTTCTCTGGTGAGCATATGCACCCTATAGCAAAAATCTCTAAAGAGAAAAAAAAAAGTTACATAATTCAGCATTTGAGTCACCCAATTCATTGGGGCTTTAGTTTTGGTTTGGTTCTGTGCTGGAAGACTTTTTATTACTAAATTAATCTCATTACTTATTATTGCCCTATTCAGGTTTTCTATTTCTTCCAGGTTCATTGTGTCTAAGAATCTATCCATTTCCTCTAAGTTTTGTGATTTATTTGTGTAGAGGTATTTGTAATGGTCCCTAAAAAGGTATTCTGTAGTATCAGCAGTAATGTCTTTTTTTCATTTATTATTTTATTTGGGTTCTCTCTCTCTCTCTCTCTCTCTCTCTCTCTCTCTCTCTCTCTCTCTCTTTCTCTCAGATTAATCTAGCTAATAGCATTCCAGTTTTATGTTTAAAAAACTAAATCTTGGGACCAGCAGATGGTGTAAAGGTTACATCGCTGAACTCCCATGTAGTCAACTGCAGTTAAAGTACTGGACCCAGCAGCTTAAAACTCACAGAAGGCACATGTATATATGTGCCCAAAATCCCAATCAGAGAATGAAGATGAAGGGACCACAGCATGGCTATCCCTCCTAGGGAGTTATTTCTTACTTACTTTTTTTTTTGGGGGGGAGAGGTTTTTGCTATAGGGCAAGTGCACTCGCCAGACAGACAGAGAGAGACAGTGAGACAGAAAGTGAGAAATCACCCCCCAGGGGGGACGGCCACACTGCAATCGCTTCTCCTCTGTTCTCCTCTCGGGATCTTGGGCATGCACGCACACGCACCTGGCATGAGTTTTAAGCTACGGGGTCCAGGATGAGAACCATGGTCGACTACATGGGAGTCCAGCGACAGAGCCATTATGCTAACTGCTGGTCCCAGTTATTTCTTACTTTCTGTCTCCCTGTCTCTGTCTCTCTGATGAACACAAGCAACCTATAGTAAAACTTTAAAAAAATATTTTTCATTTTTTTCTGTATTTTTAGCCTCAATTTTACTTATTTCTTCTCTAATATTTATTATTTCATTCATTCTACTAATTTAAGGTTTAATTTGTTCTTGCTAGATGTGGCTAAAAGTAGATTATTAGGTTGTTTATTGATATCTATTTTTTTACATAGGAATTCATTGTTATAAGCTTCTCTGCTTTTGCTGTGTTCCATAGGGTTTTTTTTTTTTTTTTTTTTTTTGAGAGGTTTTTGCTATAGGGCGCGTTCACTCACCAGACAGACAGACAGAGAGAGATAGAAAGCAAGAAATCACCCCCCAGGGGGGATGGCCACACCGCAATCCCTTCTCCTCCATTCTCCTCTTGGGATCTTGGGCACGCACGCACGCACACGCGCCCGGCGTGAGTCTCAAGCCACCGGGTCCGGGACGCGAACCACGGTCGACTACGTGCAAGTCCAGCGACATAGCCATTACGCTAACTGCTGGTTCCCCTTCCATAGGGTTTTTTGAAGTATGTATATTGTGTTTCCATTTTCTTTTATTTAAAGAAACATTTTTTTAAATTTCCTTCATAATTACACCATTGGTAGTTCAAGAGTATGTTGTGAAAGTTTTTCATAATCAAAATGGAATAATCTGTGTCAACATATGCTAAGCCTTAACTAAAGCAAGTCAAAGAAAATCATGAAGAAGTATTTTCTTACACTAGTATGCTCGATAACAAGAAGTGTTATATAAAGAGCTGCGAAAGAATCTCAACCTTGCACAAAGACCACTGCAACTTGACACAAGAACTACTTCTGCAAAGAACATTTGCTCAGAGACTGCCTGCCCAACCTTGGACTGACACCACTCTTGTTATTGATCCATGTAGCCAAAAATATTTGTCCCAAAATAATTACTATAATATCCTCTGCTCCCTCTCCTTCTGTTTGTGGTTTTTTACTTTAAAACCTGCTTTAGAAGTTTAAGATTTTGGGACACTTACTCAATGTTGCTTGAGTCTGTGTCTTCCCAGGTCAGAGTAATATTTAGCTTAAAATAAACCTTTTTAAATATTTTACAGAGTTTGCTTATTCCCATCAATATTGTTTAAACTCTATGTTTTCATATAGTGTTCAAAGTTCCTCTTATTATTGATAACTAGTTTTATTCCACTGTGGTAAAAAAAAAAAATGTTGTCTATTTTTTAAAATTTTTTGAGACTTCTGTAGCCTAACATGTAGTCTATAGATTGTCTGATGTGCTGAAAATAAGAATGTATATTTCATGCTATTTGATGGAATGGTCTTTAAATGTCCAATGGGTCCATGTGGTCTACAGAGCAGTTTCAACTCAATGATTCTTTTTGGTTTCCTGTCTACATGATGTATCTGATGCTGAGAGTGAGCTGTTGAAATTCCCAGATGTAACTGTTATAGTTTATGGAGGCTCTTTTAAAAGTTCACGGAAAATGCTTACTAAGAAAAAATTATTCATAAATTTCAATTTGCTTTTGCACTAAAATAAACTTGCACTTTAATTTTATTTATTTTTCCAACAAACTTGCTATTAATTAACTTCATTTTCTTTACATTTTAATATCTTCCGTTAGCATTTCTTGAAAGACAGGTCTACTGGTGATAAATTTTCTCAACTTCTGCCTGGGAAAGGCTTTATCTCGTCTTTATTTCTGAAGGATAGCTTTGCTACAGTATTGTTGGCTGACAGAGCTTGGGGGTTTTTTGGGTTTTATTTTTCTCCTTAGACACTCTAAATATATCATCCCACCCCTTCCTAGCCTACAATTTTTCTTCTGAGAAGTCTGCTGTCATACATATTGACTATCCTTTGTAATTACTTGCTTTTTTGCTCTTGCTGCTATCAGAATCCTGTTTTTGACCTTTGAGAGTTTGACTGTAATATGTCTTGGCGTAGTCATATTTGGGGTTCAATCTACATGGTGTTTTTTGACCTTCCTGTATATGGATATTTATACCTTTGTCCTGGTTTAGGAAGTTTTCTGTCACTATTTCCTTCAGTAGGCTTTCGATAACTGTCATTTTAAGTACCCGTCAAACTCCAATGTTCTTTTTTTTTTTTTTTTTTTTGAGAGGATTTTTGCTATAGGGCGCGTGCTCTTACCAGACAGACAGAGAGAGACATAGAGACAGAAAGCGAGAAATCACCCCCCAGGGGGGATGGTCACACTGCAATCCCTTCTCCTCCATTCTCCTCTCGGGATCTTGGGCACGCACGCACACGCACCCAGCGTGAGTTTAAGCCACCGGGTCCAGGACTCGAACCGCGGTCGACTACGTGGGAGTACAACGACATAGTCATTACGCTAACTGCTGGTCCCTTCAATGTTCTTTTTATCTACTCTTTTGATATTCTTCCATTGATCCTGTAAGTTTAATTCTTTTTATTTTCACTAATTTTTCTTTTTTCTACTCTGTGATTTCAACTAGTCATCTATAAGCTCACTGATTATTCCAGGTTGATTAATTCTGTTACTAAGACTTTCTACTGAATTTTTCAGGTTATTATATATTTCAGCTTCAGAATTTTTGTTTGATTTACTATTACTTCAATCTCTTTGTTAATGTCCTCTAATGAAGATATAAGTTGTTTTTCTGTATTATCTTAGTGCTTTCTAAGTTTCCTCAAAACTATTTTAAATTCTTAGTTTGAGATATCATCCATCATCATCTCATTAGGGTCAAGTTACTATCACCTTTTTTGGCCCACGTGGCAAGAGAATGTACATCGATGTCTTTCTACTGAAGAATCAGGTATTTATTTCAGTCTTTGCTGTCTGGTTCCTGTTGATTTTTCTAAAGTATGGCTGTCCAAACATCCTGACCGTGCAGACTGAGTTGAGTTCCTTTAGCGCAAAATCACTGTTTCCTTCTCAGCACTAGATGGTACCCTAAGCTCAGTTTTGCCAAGGGTCTCTCAAAGGTTTGAGTCCATTCCCTATGCCCATGTGATTACTGCCCCTTTTAGCACTAGATGGCAATCTAAGCCCAGGTTTGTCACTGGCTTCACAAACGTTCAGTTTCCGGGATCCATGGAGTGCACCTCTTTCAACATGGCACTAGGGAACAGTCTCTCTGGCCAAAATGGAGAGTTGCTTTTGAATTTCATTCCTTGATTGTGCTAGCCCCATCCCCTCTGTCTCTAACGGAATTCAGACATTTTAGCCCAAAAGGCACTCCAAATACTTCCTGTGGGTTGAGGAAAAATAATCTGCCCCTGGTAAAACCCAGTATAGTGGGGAGGCTGTTTATCCTTTCTTTCTCACTTTTTTTTTTTACTATATAAACCAGAGGATTTTCCAATACAGTATCTGGCTGCTTATGTGATGGCCTTTCCACTTAGAAAGGCTTGTCTCCCTCCTGAATGCTCTCAGATTTTCATTGCTCTGAGTGGCCCCAGAAATTGTTCCAACCTTAGTTTCAACATATGGAATATTATGGATGTTTATCATAGCACTGGTTCATTGTTTTATACATGAGGGAGAGCAAAATTGTATAGTTTCTACTCTGTTATCAATTTTTAAAATTAGATGATTACAAAGGCTGAGAAATCCTATGATCTGCCATCTACAGACTGGAGATCCAGGAAAGCCAGTAGCATGACTCAGTCCAAGTCCAAAGGTCTAAGAACCATGGCTGATGATGTAAATCCTAGTTCAAGGGTAAGAGAAGATGAACTATTCCAGCTTAAACGATAAAGTAGGGGAAAAGCGGTAACATTTTATAAATTCTACTAGACTTAATATTTTTCCTCTAGATAACAAAATTTTAGATAGTCAAATAAAGGACAAAGCCTGTGAAAGTATTTGAAGAACTTATTAAGAGGAACTTAAGGGGACCAGCAGTTAGCGTAATGGCTATGTCGCTGAACTCCCATGTAGTTGACCGTGGTTCAAGTCCTGGACCCAATGGCTTAAATTCACACCAGGAGCATGTGTGTGCATGCCCAAGATCCCGAGAAGAGAATGGAGGAGAAAGGATTGCAGTGTGGCCATCCTCCCTGGGGGGTGATTTCTCACTTTCTGTCTCTCTGTCTCTCTCAGTCTTTCTGGTGAGCACACACACCCTACAGCAAAAACCTCTCAAAAAAAAAAAAAAAAAAAAAACTTAAGACAGCCTCCCCACCATACTGGGTTTTACCAGGGGCAGATTTCAGGAAATCCCAAGAATCTCTAGAAATTCTGATTTCTCAGTCCTGAATCTCAAAGAATAATATTTATGAAATTTTAGAATTTGGAAATACAGCCTGTAATAAAAAGTTGATTAAGAGAATTGCCATGTCTCTTTGGAGTTCATAACCTTAGGAGATGAATACAAACATAGAAACCTAAAAATATGATATAAATATTATGATAAAACTCTCTTTAGGGTACAGTGAAGGTACAAGTAAGCCAACACAGGCCAAATAAGGCCTACAGAGGTCTAGAGAAAACTCATAATAAAAATATGAACTCTTGTGATGTGTAGAAAAGGATGTATCCAGGTAGCGTAGAAAGAAGTATAAGACTGCTGACAGGCAATATACAAACATAAGGAACGCTTTGTGCAAAGTCTGGAGTCATGAAACACAGATTACTGAACAAAAATGTTGGGGGGGTGCTCTCTCTCTTTCCTTCGCTCTCTGTCTCTCTGTTTCCCTCCAGTAAGGGCACATGTCCTATGGCAAAAACCTAAAAATTAATAATAATTTCTTTTTAAATAAAACAAGAAAATCAATGTTTAAAAAAATCTTTTAGGGGCTGGCAGGTGGCATGGTGGTTAGAGCATTGGACTCCCACATGGTCAACCGCGGTTTGAGTCCTGGACTTGGCGGCTTGTTTTCTTGCTTTCCTTTTCTCTCTCTCTCCCTCTGTCTCTCTCTGGTCCAATCTTTTAAATAATAATAATAATAATAATAATAATAAACAGAATTAAATAAATGATTATTTCTTAAAAAATTCTGTGCCAACTTTGTGGCACAGTGGTAATGGACTGCTCAAGAGACTGGATCCCACATGATGACTGCAGCTCAAATCCACAGCCTCATCAGCCTGAAACACGTCAGTCCAACAGTTCAGAGGGCTACGGAAAGGAGACTGTGATAGGACCAGACCCTGGAGAGTGTGCTCCTTTCTCTCTTCTCTCTCTCTCTCTCTCTCTCTCTCTCTCTCTCTCTCTCTCTCTCAGACATACACATACACATGCAGGTGCACATGTTTTATCATGAATTTGTTAAATATATTTTTAATAAAAACAAGAAATTTTTTGATAGTAAAGCACATTAAATGGACAATTTTCTTTAAAAAGAGATACCTACTCTATTGCTGACTCTTAATCTGTAGAAACTTAATTTATTTTCTAAAAAGTCTTGTTATCTTCCTGATGCAGATCAACCTGCAGTTTAAAATACCACAGCATTATGAGAATCGCATGCCATTGTCCATAAGCAATTAATTGCCTTTGTTGTTATTATTCTATTTTTATATTTAGGGAAGCTATTTATTATAGCAACATCTATGAATATTAATCATTCTTTCACAAGGCTAAATGCTCTTACATCTCCCTCCCCCACCAAGCCATTTGCACTGATAGTGTTATGCAGATTTTGTAAATAATTAAATCTGTTCACATGCAAACAATTTTGGTTTAATTATGAACAATAAAGAAGTTCACACACTTCTCTTGTGTTCTTCATGATCTACCCATGCTCCTTTTAAAAGCATACTAATATATCTATTATGTATTCCAAAGCTGTTATACATAAGTGAATGTGTTCTTTTCAAAATTCTTTTGACATGCCACTGGAGCAACTCCAGAAAAAAAAAAAAAAATTAACGCTTTTGGAGAATTTTAATGCAACCCTTTTAGTAGCCAAATAAAAAACTGGGTATTGGAGGAGGGAACCTAAGATTAAATGTATTACTTATTTTTAACATGGTAGGTTTTCTTTCCATCTTTATTGTAATAACTCTAAAACTAATTTTATAGTTAACACTGAATTTTTCTGAATGGTGTTATATAAATCATTTTTACAAAGAAGGAAGCTAAAAAGATTTCCTGCTCACCATCAGTGCACAAAATTGAACAAATGACAATCTTCACACACAATATGCTTCCAATGAGCATGCTCTTTTGCATAAAAAAGGAAACAAAGCAGTTAAGGATTGTATTTGTAAAAGGATTACTTTTTTAAAAAGCACAGAACAAATTTCAGAATAGAAAAACATCAAAGGCTCACAGTAGTCAAATTCATCACTGGATTTTTTTTTAATGCAATATTCAAAGCAGAACATCTGTGTTATTTACATAACATCAACAATAAGAAAAAGCACAAAGATATACTTAAAACCACTAAAGAACCTACCTCTGTGTTACAGAGTATTTGTCTATCTAACAGTCACCTGAACAAGGGAACTATTATTCTGTCAAGACAAACATGTCCTAAAAATGGTGTTGTGTTTTGTATGATGCTGACTAGTCCAGTTTTTTCACATGTTTGCTGAATGCAGCTAAATAATCTGAATGCTATTCGGTTATCAAAGGTATAAAGTACTATTCAAGTTTAGAAAATTACTAGGATATTTAATACCGAATAACAAATTCGCCTCACGTACTAGTTTCATCTTCCTACTCAATACCCAAAATGTACGATCCATTCTATTTTTCTCTAACACCACACCATGAGATTTTTTTTTTTTTAACTGCAAACAATAAATGTGAGACTACAGAATCCAAGCAGGAGAGAAAAAGAATGAAAGAGTGACAGTTCAAAGGGAGAGAAGCTGACATGGAGAAGGAAAAATAGGATTCTTCTCCGTTACATTCAGTTATCAATGTTTTTTTTTTTTTTTTTTTTTTTTGGAAGAGGTTTTTGCTATAGGGCATGTGTGCTCACCAGAAAGAGAGAGAGAGAGACAGAGAGACAAAAAGTGAGAAATCACCTCACCCCCCAGGGGGGATGGCCACGCCACAATCCCTTCTCCTCCATTCTCCTCTTGGGGTCTTGGGCACACACACACTTGCACCTGGCGTGAGTTTAAGCCACCGGGTCCAGGACTTGAACCGCAGTCGGCTACATGAGAGTCCAGTGACATAGCCATTACGCTAACTGCTGGTCCCCAGTTATCAATTCTTAACATGTCCCCAGAAACCCCACCCAGTACTCCTAGACTAGATGGAAACGACAGTGTGTACAGAATTCTTTATCCCTAGACTCAGCTGTCATGAGGAATGGAGAGGCAATCCTAGTGAGAAACTAACATGACACCACATTTCATGTGGGCTGTACCATTCATTCCTTCTGGGCTGACCCTAGATGGTGATTTTCTTTTTTCCATTTGTTGGTTTTGTCTTTTTGTTGGTTTTCTATGTGCATACCTGTCGAATTTTTATATCAATCTTTGACCTCTCTCTAAAGTCTAATCAAGCACTGCCAGACCCTGTCAACCATCTCCTTGTGACTTTAATTTGACATTCCCATAAACCAATACTTTGGGGGAGTATTGGTTAGGGCTGGCAGCTGTAAGTATTTCTTATGGCAGGCAACACTGTTCTCCTAATTTCTTTAACTTTAAATTTCAAAGTGATAATTGAGTTTAACTTCGCTTTCTTCTATCATATCAAGATATTGCTAAATTATATAACGTCTAATAGCAAAAGATTTGTTAAAGCATATCCCCTCTTTTCCAATTTCCACTGTTATCTCATCCCAAAGTTTGAATTACTAGAACCTCTCATTTAAATTGCTATTAAAACCTGACTGATCTCACTTTCAATTTCTTTGCCCCCAATTCATTATAATGACTGCAATTAATATTCCTACAGCACAACTGTAATCCCTCCCTGCCCCCAATGCTCAAAAATTCTCATGTGATTCACAATGACTAATGAAAATATTTAAAATCTTTGAATCTGCTTATCAAAGGTTTTCACGATCTCACCTCAATCTAACTTTTTAAAATAATTTTATACACTCACCTTCACATACTCCATGTTTGAAACACTGGACTACATATTATTAAGTAGAATATGCATATCTCGTATCTTTGTTCGCACTCTTTCCCCACTAATTTCCGCTCCTTGCTTACTCTGTGATAGACACTGTGTTAGACAATAGGATACAAAGATCTTATAAAAACAAATCTTGTATAAATTCTCAGCTTCTTATAAAAAGAAGTATGGGCTTTAGAGTTAGACAGTACTAAGGTTTGAATTTAGATTCTGCAATTACTAGCCATGTGCCTTTCATTAAGTTCTTAACCCGTGAGACAGCCCTGACCTGTGGAATAATAAGGTCAAACTTGAAGAGTTGCCAAGAGATACAAATCATATATTCTATAAAGACTTTGTGAATTCTCTTCCCAACTAAAATATATAAATACTTTAAAATAAAACTACCCTGTACTAGAACAATTTTTAATAGCTCTATTACAGAAGTATCGAGCACACTTAGATCTTTCAAACATACAAAACTTAGAGGATGTATCTGGCTTATTCTCGCTCATCTTTTAGCACTATTCACTTTATTCTTACTGTGCCCTGTCCCATTTCCCATTATTCAATTGTCTTCATATTTGGGCCAAGATTTACTGTATTAAGCCTAGTTGCATTGATTTTTTTTAAATATACGTTTGGTGTCCCAAGCACTTAAGTCATTTAAATGGCTCACTTTCTGATTTAAATGTAGAATTTCTTTCTATTAGTTGGCAGTTTCAGTACCACTGCTAATTTTTCCAGTATCTTTTCCCCAAAATGCAGTAATGTGATCAAAGTAATTTGACATGAATTAATTGTTAATGGTATGATATCATTGCTGATTTCATAGGACTCTTATATGAAATAAACTACCATAAAAAAGTCTAAATTTGTGATTTAGCTTGTAAATTTACAGAAGCTTAAGAATTCCAAAAAATAAATGTAGTCATCACATTATCTAAGGTCAGCATCTACATATAAGGGTATTAAGAGTACCTTAATCACCACACCACCTGGCCCTAGGGAATACTTTTTCCTGAAGATGTGTCCACAGTGTTGTTTAGGTAGGCTGTTTTGGTTTTGGTGCAGAGGGGGCATAGTACTGTAGTCTGTGTGGGATTTCTTCAGCTGTAATCAGTGTCAGTGGCAGATGTGAGCTTTGATGTTCTAGACTGTGAGTGTCTAGATGTTCTAACAGGAGAATGGAAGAGATCGATTGTGGCATAGCCATCCCCCTTCTCTCTGTCTCTCTCTGGTGAACACAATTGCTCTATGACAAATACCTTAAAAATAAATAAATAAATAAATAAGCAATCTCTGACATCATAAACTTTAAGTAAAGCCTTCATTCAAATAATATTGGCATACATATACTATTATTGACATTCTCAGGAATGTCTGATATGCAAGGAAGGCTGTAGATGGGTTGTCCAGACGGTCCTGATTTTGAGCGTTGTCTCTAAACTTAAGAGTTTTATAACTGGACAAGTAGCTTCCTCCTCAAACAGTTTCAATTTACTTTTCTGTAAAATGGGAAAAATAAAACTTATATCACAGGATTAATGTGAGGATTAATGTGGAGATTAAAATACACATAAGTATTTGATAATGCCCAAGTATATAGCAAGTATTTTACATGGTCTACCTTGAAGCAAGTAGTAAGAACTCAGTAAGAGTTAGATCCATTTCTATTTTCTTCACTTTCTCTGAGTCAGTCCTTAGCCTAAAGCACTTAACCTCTCTGTCACTGGGGTAGGGGCAGAGGTCGAGGTGAAGAGAGAAGAAGTGAGGCAGTGGATGAACGTCTTGAAGTTGCTGCATGAAGAGACTATTTTAAAGGCTGACAGTTCTTTCGAAGATACCAAATAGTTCAGAATGATGCTTTTATTCAGTCTCTGGGCAAAATGAAACTTCTAGTCGGAAAAGAATAAATGCTTGGGATTTGGTTAAACATTTAAATTTCATTTCAAAATGTTGAATTTGGCAAAACCTAAAACAAAATTTGTCAGATCCTTGACTTTTTCACTTGCATGTATTCAAGGGAAAGCCATCTTGCAGATTTGAATCATTTAGATTTGACTCATTAAAATGTGTAGCGTGCTTTATCAGCCACAAAAACTATGCCCCAAATCATTTACAGTTTAACTCAGAAACAACAAAAAAAATTTTATATAACTGAATTCCTGTACATTAAGTTGCTGAGACTTAGAAGTAGAGATTAACTCAGAAAGGCCTCGTATAAAAAGAAATTTGGAAGCAGTAATAAAAGGAGTGTGTATTACTAAATACACATGAAATGGAAAACCATGCCAAGTGTGCAGACAGAAGTGATATTACATAATAGCTGACAAAGAACATATGTGCAAATTTCAGTGAATGATATTTTCTAAGATGTCTGGAAAAACAACTGTATTTTCAGGGCATCCATAAAATTATCATCAGGATATATTCATTGAACAAATGTTACTATGCATCTCTATGTGCAATTTTTTTTTTTTTTTTTGGAGAGGTTTTTGCTATAGGGCATGTGTGCTCACCAGAAAGACAGAGAGAGACAGAGAGACAGAAAGTGAGAAATCACCCCCCGGGGGGGATGGCCATGCCACAATCCCTTTTCCTCTATTCACCTCTCGGGATCTTGGGCACGCACATACATGTGCCCAGCATGAGTTTAAGCCACTGGTTCTGGTACTTGAACACGGTCAACCACATAGGAGTCCAGTGACATAGCCATTATGCCAACAGCTGGTCTCGTAATTTTTTTTTTTTTTTGAGAGGTTTTCGCTATAGGGCGCGTGCGCTCGCTAGACAGACAGAGAGAGACATAGAGACAGAAAGCGAGAAATCACCCCCCAGGGGGGATGGTCACGCCGCAATCCCTTCTCCTCCATTCTCCTCTCGGGATCTTGGGCACGCACGCACAAGTGCCCGGCGTGAGTTTTAAGCCACCGGGTCCGGGACGCGAACTGCGGTCGACTATGTGGGAGTCCAGCGACATAGCCATTACACTAACTGCTGGTTCCCTCGTAATTTTTTTAAAAGGTTTTTGCCATAGTACCTGGGGTGCTCCTACTAAATTTTATCCATTGAAACTTAGTGCACTTGCTGGAAAAAGACAGTAAAAGGGAAAGTGAGAAATCACCCCATAGGAGGAATGGCCATGCTGCAATCTCTTCTCCTCTGTTCTCCTCTTGGGATTTTGGGCACACACACACACACACACACACACACATACAAACACACACACAAATGTGCCTGGCATGATTTTCAGCCTCCTTGGTCCAGGATCTAGCCATGTCGGCCATGTGGGAGTCCAGCACCTTAAACACTATACCACCTGCTGGCTCTAACATGTGATGTTTCTTTGTTTTGTTTTGCCTTTTTAAGAGAGATTTTTGCTATACAGCATATATGCTTACTGGAGAGACAGAAAGAGACAGAAAGACAGAAAGCAAGAAATCACCCTCCAGAAGGGATGGCCACACTACAATCCCCTCTCCTCCATTCTCCTCCCGGGATTTTGGCCACATACACAGACACCTGGCATGAGTTTCAAGCTGCCAGGTCCAGGACTCAAACTGTAGTTGGTCTTGTGGGAGTCCTACAACATAGCCATTATGCCATCTGCTGGTCCTGACATATGATGTTCTTTTTTTTTTTTTTTTTTTAAGAGAAATTTTTGCTATAGGGTGAGTGTACTCACTGGAGAGACAGAGTCATAAAGTGAGAAATCACCCCCCGGGGGGAGGGTCACACCACAGTCCCTTCTCCTCCATTCTCCCTTTGGGATCTTGGGCACACACGCACACTCATCTGGCATGAGTTTTAAGCCACTGGCTCTGGGACTCGAACTGCAGTCAGCCATGTGGGAGTCCTCTGCCGGCACTGGACTGCTTTTTCCAGATGCAACCATGTTAAACTGTCTAGCTGCTGTTTCTGGCATTTAACGACATGCTTCTAAACTATATATACATATATATATATATGTATGTATATATATATATATGTATATATAGTTTATATATATATATACACATATACACACACATAGATATATATATATACACACACACATACATACATATACATACATACATATAAATAGATAGATGGTAGATAGATAGATAGATAGATAGATACATTGCTATCCACATGGAATGAGGATTTTTGCTTTATACCCACTTCATCTCTCCCACTCCAGTTTTCCAATACAGTTGAAACATAAATATCCATAATTGTTGTTATAATGACTGAGTAACTATTGCTTGCTGATAAAAATACCATACTACTTCCTTTCTTAATATCTTTTTTTAAATGTTGACTTACTTGTCATTTATTGTCCTTTTATAATCTCTGGTTAAATCCTCTCCCATAATTCAGTAGCTCTAAAGACATTCTTTTTTTTTCTTTTTTTTTAAAAGAATTATTTAACTTTTATTTATTTTTATTTTTATTTGACCATATATGGACAGAGTAAGAGACAGAGTGAGATGGAAAGTGAGAAACCAAGCCACCAGGTTCAGGACTCAAACTGCGGTGCAGTCCAGTGCCCTTCCACCTGCTGGTCCCTCTAAAGACACTTCTAAACACAGTTTTTCTTAAAGTCATACTTAATTTGTCCCCATGGTTATATCCTCTAGAAATCTCTAGAAATCTCTGCCCCTGCTCTAATCTGCATGGTCATTTAACCTATCCTAGAAATTCCTCTTGCCTCTCACCTGTACAAGAATCCATGTTTCCTAGACATTGTGCCTTTGTTTATATGTTTAGTTTATATTCTTTGGAAGAATCCACATTCTACTAGCTTCCTGAGAAAGGGTATATAAGTATTTAAAATTTTGCACATCTCTGTTAGTCATCCTTGACTGATATTTTAATAATGTAAAAAATTCAAGACTGCAAATTACTTTCCTTTAGAATTCCTCAGCCATTACTGCCATCTTCCAGTTTCTAATGTTGCTTTGGAGAAATCAGATGCCACTCTTTTTCCTGACCTTTATATATGTTTTGTGAGCTTGTGCGTGTGTGCATGCGGTGGGTGGTGGTGTGGGGGGACCCCTGGAGCTATATGAGTTAGGATCAAATTTAGTTGTAGGTAAAAGAAAACCCCAAACGTAGTACCTTAGCCAAATGGTGTACCTCCCATCACCAATGTAAAAATAGATCCAGATACGGGGAGCTGTTGACATTCATTCAGTAGTTCAAGTATATCAGAGCTGAGAAGTCTGTGATTTCATGGTCACAAAATGATTACTGCAGCTTCTGACATTTTGTTCACTTTATAGATTGGAAAACGGAGAATGGTAAGGAGAAAGTGGCAGAGCTTCTATCGGAAAACAAATGTTTTTCAGAAATTCTTCTGCAGACTTCCACTCCTATTTTATAGGTCAGCACTTTATCACATTTGGCCATACTTCGCTACTGGGAATTGGGAAAAGTGACACTTTAGCTTTCTGTTCTCTAAATGGACAAAGCAAGGGTAAAAGGAGATTAAAATGGGTTGAGAGAACAAAATTAGAGTATGAACTTATATTACAAGTTACCATGGTACTTTTTATTAATCCTTTGTACTAGGCACTTCATGAGTTCTTCAAATTTTAATATACATATTTTCAATCCTGGCAATTTAAAAAAAAATAATTTTTAAGGTTTTTGCCATAGGCCATGTGCATTTGCCAGAGAGAGAGTGAGAGACAGTGAGAGGGAAAGTGAAAAATCACCCCCAAGGGGGAACAGCCACACGGCAATCCCTACTTCTTCATTCTCCTCTTGGGACACACCCAGCATGATTTTCAATCTCCTAGCTCCAGGACTCAAACTGTGGTCAGCCCTGTGGGAGTCCAGCACCATAACCACTATGCCGGCTGCTGGCCTCAATTTTTTAAAATATATATGATCATTTCTTCCCTTTTGTGTTCTCTGTTCTTTCTCTTTTAGAGTGCTCCTAAAACACAGAGGTTGGACCTCTGATACTGATAATCTACCTTTTTTCTTTCACCTCCCATGTCATTATCTTCCAGTTCTACTTTCTTTCTTTTTCTTTTTCTTTTTTTGAGAGGTTTTTGCCATAGGGCGCATGCGCTCACAGACAGACAGACAGAGAGACAGAAAGCGAGAAATCATCCCCCAGGGAGGATGGCCATGCTGCAATCCCTTCTCCTCCATTCTCCTCTCAGGATCTTGAGCACGCACGCACATGTGCCCTGGCGTGAGTTTTAAGCCACCGGGTCCAGGACTCGAACCACAGTCGACTACGTGGGAGTCCAGCGACATAACCATTACTCTAGCTGCTGGTCCCCCAGTTCTACTTTCTAAGAGTTTCCTCATCTGCATTTAACCCTCTATTGAATAGTTTATTTCTTAAGGTATTTTCTCTTCCTTTTCCATAGCATTACATTCTTATTTCATGATGCAGAATCTACTCATCTTTCAGAGGGTACTGATTACATTTTCTGTTGGTTTTCATTTTCCTTTCATCTCTCTTTCTTCCAACGTTTGTTTTTTGTTTTTTGTTCTTTATTTCTCTGATGACTTTAGTCTCTCTCTCCCTATTGGAGGTCTTCTTTAATTGATTGGTGATAATTAGTTCTGTGTTTCACCTTTAAGAATAAGCTAATTAAAAAGGTAAGGTAATTGGAAGCTGTGTGCATGTGGGCAGAGCTCCATGAGTGATAAGCTTCATTGTAGGACAATTGGGAAGCCAGTTGGTTTTATCAAGGAAGCTTCATCTACACGTACATCTTGGGACCTAACAAGATTTTCTCTGTAGTATATAATCTCTTCCCAGAAAGATTCCTGTATGAAAAGGTGTGAAGATAGAAAAACGGTCATAAACTCTGCTGCTAATATTGTATATGTAAGCTTAAGAAGTTAGAAGTCTCACTAACATGCAGAATTTCACTATTCCAACCTGCCTCTTGGTAGTCTTTTGAGTTCAGTTCTTCACAGATTATACCTTCATATGCTGCAGAGAGAGAGAGGTAGTTGTCAGTGCCTGGTAGGGGTGAGGACCAGGAAATGTAATTAGTTTTAAACAATTCTCTACTTCAACTTTGTTCACTTCATAACTAGGAAAATAGAGAAGGGTAAGGAGGTTACCCCTTACCCCACAGTCTTTAATTCCTGAAACTTTCTTAGATTCTTCTGGATGATTCAGTTTGTTTATTGACATGTCCTTCTGCAGATGATTAGATGTGACATTCTTCATACTATGTTATCTACAGCTTTTCCACCTGCTTTCAATTTTCCTATACTGTAGAAGAAGATTCGAGATATTTCCTTATTTTACTGAAGATAAAATGTACCTATTGTCTTTGTTCATTGCTTTAAAGTGATTTATAGTAAGGAACAGAAGTACTTTTTCTGCCATTTTCAAATAGATATGTCTACAATTATGACTTTAAAACTCAAACACATTGGGACCAGCAGTTAGCTAGCGTAATGGCTATGTCGCTGAACTCCCATGTAGTCGACCACAGTTCGAGTACCGGACCCAGCGGCTTAAACTCACAAAGGGTGCACGTGCATGTGTGCCCAGGATCCTAAGGAGAATGGAGGAGAAGGGATTGCAGTGTGGCCATCCCCCCTGGGGGGTGATTTCTCGCTTTCTGTTTCTCTGTCTCTTTCTGGTGAGCACATGCGCCCTGTAGCAAAAACCTCTCAAGATAAAACAAACAAGCATACAAACAAACAAACAAAAAGAAAAAACTCAAACACATTCACAGATGAACAGAATATGTTCTTTGGTAAATCTCTCCTCACTAATAACAGATGGTGTTGTTGATCATGCACCATCAGTTAACAATGGCTACTACAGCACCAGCTACCCATATTCCAGTAATGTGATGGAGCAGCAAAAGCAAAAGCTCTGAGGTCAGACTGCCTAGCTTTAAATTCTGTTTCTATCACTCTATTAGCCACATCTTAGAAAAATTCTCTTTATCTCAATTTCTTACTTTGAAAAATGTAGACTAGTAATGAGGATTAAATGAACAAAGTGCCTAAGACACAAGTAATCAATAAATATAACTATGGTTATTAACACCAACAGGTCCAGTTTTCCAAAGTAGCAGGCATGACAGTCACTGTACTAAGTGCTTTACAGGTACTAACTTATTGGTACTAGCAGTTAGTATAATGGCTATGTCGCTGGACTCCCATGTAGTTGACCGCGGTTCAAGTCCCAAACCCGGTGGCTTAAACTCATGCCAGGCGCGTGTGCGTGCAGGCCCAAGATCCTGAGAGAAGAATGGAGGAGAAGGGATTGCGGTGTGCCATCCCCCCTGGGGGGTGATTTCTCATTTTCTGTCTCTCTGTCTCTCTCTGACTTTCTGGTGAGCACACGCACCCTATAGCAAAAACCTCTAAAAAAAAAAAAAAAAAACAGGTACTAACTTATTGAGTCTTGGAAACAACACTACGAGGAAGGTATTATTATCATTCCTGTATTAAACATGATATCGATGCCCATGAGCCAGCCCTGTGGCACAGCAGTCAAGCCCTGTGCATTGGGAGACAGCTCCTGCATGGCTGACCGCAGCTCAAATCCCAATTCTAGTGACATGAAAAACACACCAGGTGCGTGTGCACATGCAAGCACGCCTAGGATTATGACAGGATGGAGAAATGCAGGAAAAAGGGATGGTGGCACGACCATGCCCCACTGGGAAGTACTTTCTCTCTTTCACACACATGAGTGCATGTGCTCTCTGACAGTTAGAAAAAGAAAAAAAGACGAAATGGATGCATTAATAGGCTAAACAACTTGTCCAAAGTCACACAGCAAAAGTAGATAACTGGGATTTGATTCCAAGGAATCCGTCCTCAAGTAGTTTTTTTCTTTTTAATAAATTGAACCACTTAAAATATACAGCCCAAAGACAGCATCATTCAAAACTGAATCCCCAGATTCTCTTTAGCTCTCCATGGAATGTCAGTTAAGTTGTATTTGGTACCATAGACAAGCTGCAAGAAAGATTCTGAAATCACACTGCAAAATTTGAACTAAGTTATTTTTCTTTTTAACCGCCTTTATATAGAGGCAGTAGAACAAAATAATTATGTACATGTGATACTCATTTTAAAATGAGTAAAAAACATAAAACATTAAAACATCGCATAACTTTAAAGTTATTGCACCCAAATCACTCACTCTGATTATACTGTTTATCACGTGGAAATGTGTTTCTAAGCCTATCGTTTTTGTGTGGACTGAAAGATTCACGAAAGTGAAAACTACCTTCCTCTGCCAAAAGTCCCATCAAGACAAAATTCTTAATTAACTAAGCAATTAGTCATGACAAGTGGAAGCAAAAATGAAGTGCAAATATATAATTTGGCGATTGCGTTTATTCCATTAAACCATTAGCTGGAATTTAACAATAAACGCTCCTTGGGTGCTAGTTCTGGAAAGACGGAAAGCTCTGGATGTAATGCCTAAAAGCAGGTATCTGAGGGCTCGAAAGAGTAAATAATTGCAGGTGCTTTCATAAAGACAACTAGATTTGAAGATACCAGCAATGAGTTTCTGTTATTTCTTTTGGTATCCGTCACCCTAGGCTCACAGTACAGCAAAACCAGGAATAGACACTACAGTGCAAACAAAAGGAGTCCAGAGAAGCCCTCTAGTTCTGGCCCAACAAGGAAGAAAAGAAAGAGATTCTTAACCCTCAGACGGTGTAGGGGAAATCCCCAGTTTTTCTTTTCTCATCACTTTATCATTTTTAATTTTCATTCCTTCATGCATGGATCCCGAGGAAATTCTGTGGCAGTGGTAGCAACAAAAAGGCAGGAGTGAGAAGGCGGATGATCACAGATGTCTAAAACTTGTCGGGAAAATAAAAGTGTGGTCCAGTCTTTGGCATGTACGCACGCACACCTGGCATGAGTTTTAAGCTACTGGGTCCGGGACTCGAACCTCAGTCAGACTATATGGGAGTCCAGCGACATAACCACTAAGCCATTTGCTGGTTTTGTGGACAGATCAGTTTATTCAAGAAACACAGTAATTTTGGCATGTTCCAGTGGAAGCACAAGGCTCTGTAATGCTGAGGCCACACTGGAAGGTCCTGGATTCACTTTCTGAGGTTTCTCCGCTGCTGTGTGCTTGCACAAGCCTATGATCTGGGCTGGCTGAGATCAAGGGTAAGATCACAGAGTGGGGCCAGAAGGTGGCATAGTGGTTGGAACACTGGACTCTCACATGGTCAACCATGATTCAATTTCTGTACCCAATTTCTTGAAGCTCACACCAGACATGCGTGCTTGCCTCAAATCCCAGGAGAACGAAGGAGGGGGGACTGCAGTGTGGTCATCCCGCGGGGGTGGGGGTTGATCTCTCTGTCTTTCTCTGTCTCTCCAGCTGGCTCACGTGCCCTATAACAAAAATCTCTAAAAAAAAAAAAAAAAAAAAAAAAAAAAAAAAATTAAAACAAAAAGATCACGGAGTAAATCTACTGTGTGTGACTTCTCTTTTTCTCTCTGTCTCTATCTCTTTCTCCCTTTGCCTCTGTTTCTCATATTATAAATAAATTAAAATGTTTTTTTTTATTAAGTAAAACAACATGTGGTCTGGGAGATAAAGGCAAATTCCTGTTGCTTTCTTTCTCTCTGTGTCTATTTACCTCTTGGACTTCAACATGATGTAGCTAAAGACATGAGTGGCATAACAAGATAACTAAAGCCCTCATTTTCTGGCCAAAGAACCAAAAGGGCCATGATGGAAAAGTGGCTCAGGATATTAACTCATCCTGAGCTGCACATGCATGGATATGACCATAAACACCATAACAAAAATTAGAGAATTGCATAAATTATAGACCACATCCCAGATCTCAGACGCCCCTGGTTGCAAACAAGTGGGTCAGAACACAAAAAGCACTCCAGGATCCAGCAGGTGGCGTAGTGGTTACATCAATGGACTCCAGCATGGCCAACTGTGGCTTGAGTCCCAGTCTGGTGATGAAAATCACAACAGGTGCTTGTACATGCATGCCTAAGATCCCAGGAGGAGAATCAAGTTGAAGAGATTGCAGCATGGCCATTTCCTCTGGGAGTCAAGGAGTGATTTTTACTTTCCTTCTCACTGTCTGTCTCTCTCCCTCTCCACTGAGCACATGTACCTTATGGCAATAACCTCTTTAAAAAAAAAAAAAAAAAAAAAAAAAAAAAAAAAAAAAAGACAGCTCTGCATAGGTTTTGTAAATGGAATTGACTTGAAACAAACAACATAGAGAAAAAAAATATACTAAAATGTAGAGTCTCAGAACCTGTAAGACAATACCAAAATGTCTAATAGTCATATTATCCCAGTCCCAGTAGAAAAGGAGAAAGAATATAGTGTGTGTGTATATATATAGATAGATAGCTACATATACATACATACACATATAAGTGTGTGTGTGTATATATGTATGTGTGTGTATATATATATATATATATATGTATATATATAGCAATAAAAAATATTTTTAAAACTTCCCACATCACATTTAGCAAAAGACAGAAATGCAGAGATTCAAAAAGTTCAGTGAACCCCCTCTAAAAAAATAAACTTCAAAATACCCATGCCTAAACACATAATGATCAAACTTCTGAATACTAAAGACAAAAATACACTGAGTAGACCAAAAAAAGATGCATTCTTCCAAACCCAAGGAGCTGTCATCATATACTATAGAGGCCAAAAAGAAATGGCAAACATGTTTAAAGCACTGAAAGAAGAGAGCCAGGAAATCAGAATTCCAACTACAGTGAAAGTATTCTTCAGGGTTAATCATGAAATAAAGACATTCTTAAAGTTAAGTGAATTCACTAACATAGACTTCTCTACAAAAATTGCTAAAAGAGGGAACCAGCAGTTAGCGTAATGGCTATGTCACTGGACTCCCACGTGGTCGACCACGGTTTGTGTCCCAGACCGGGTGGCTTAAAACTCACGCTGGGCGCGTGTGCATGCATGCCCAAGATCCTGAGAGGAGAATGGAGGAGAAGGGATTGCGGTGTGACCATCCCCCCTGGGGGGTGATTTCTCACTTTCTGTCTCTATGTCTCTCTCTGTCTGGCGAGTGCACGCGCCCTATAGCGAAAACCTCTCCAAAAAAAAAATTGCTAAAAGATACCACAAGGAAACTTGTAATATTGGAAATAAAGAAATGACATGCACCCTGTAGCAAAAACCTCTCAAAAAAAAAAAAAACTTCCTAATCCACATTTTAAATTAGAGCCCCAGTTATGACTTTACTATATAGTATACTTTTACTTCATAACACTTCTCACATCTATATTTAAATAGTTACACTTACTATTTTTTTCACAAAATGATAAGCTCTTTGAGGAAAAAGACTGTTTATGTTTTTTTATCAGAATCCAAGCAACCATTGAGTACCAAAATATTAATGAATATTCTGTAAATACTGTTAACAAATGTGGAAACACAAACATAATTAGCATCTCTGTTCTGTTCTTTTTCTTTCTTTCATGAATGAGAGAGGACACCCAGGAGATAGATATCCCTGAGAGGGTCTTGTCGCACTGATCCCCTTCTTCCAGTCCTCCAGACAGCAGGACTGTGGGTGAGCGTGTGCTGTCTAGCATGTTTCAGGCTGTCAGTCACGTGGTTCCAGCATCACAGCTCAACATCTACTACCTGCACCAGCTATCAACCAGGCCTATTCTGTTCTTATTAATATGTTTATCTCTATCACTACATGCAAATATACACACACACACATAAATCTCAATATTTTTATCCTCCTCATTCTGTGTGTACATACATACCATATATGTAAATTTGTGTTTATATGTATGTATAACAATATAATGGTATATATTATCCATATGGTCAACAAAGTTTCTTAGCAAATGACCATTAAAAGATATCAGACAGGGACAGATAGTAGCATGACAGTAAAGCAACACTCTGCAATGCTGTACCCGCACGGAAACGTCCCAGGATCATGTCTTAGGGCCTCCCCACACACACACAGAGCACACGCCTGCCGGTGATCTGGGCCAGCTGAGGCTGCGGATGGACCACATGTGAAGACCCTACTGGGGATGCTAGTCTCACTATAATTTCCTATCTCTTTCTCATCTCTTTTATCTCCTTCCCTTTCTCTCTTGGAAGAAATAAATACAACTTTTTTAAAAGATAGCAAATAACAGATTATGCCTCGGTAGATATGTCTACTTACTAAGTTTTCTTCATTTGTAATCGTTAACATGAACCTGAAAAAAGTGATAAAATGCGATAGGCTGTTGTATAGCCATAAGCTAAATTAACAAATTAATTGATACTTAAAGAATCAACACATACATGTGAGCTTAGTAATTATTAGACACACAGCCAAACTCACATGGAAAAGCATTCAAGAACCAAACCTTTCTCTCTCTTACAGAGTTGTCAAAAATGTTAAAGATATGACTTTCGAGAAACTCAGAGCATGACTGATAGCTTACCTTTCAAATAGTGACAAAGTGCCCCTAAATAAACCAGTAGCATTAATAATTAGCTGGAACTCAGTTATGTATGCTCACCAGAGTAAATCCCCAGAAAGCCACCTTGTATCTTGGACTTGGCTTTGTATGGTATCTAATACAGCATCCCACAGTATATGCAACCCACTTAATGGGTCAGTCACTAAACTCTGAGAGTCTCAATCCAGATCACAACACTAAAAGATAGTTGCATGGACATTCATACTCTAATGCAGTGGTCCCCAGCCTTTTGGCACCAGAGACCAGTTTTGTAAAAGACGATTTTTCCATGGATGGTGGGGGGCATAGTTTTAGGATGATTCAAGTGCACTACATTTATTGTGCACGCTTTCCAAATAGTATTACTTTGTAATATATGTTGAAACAATTTTACAACTCAACATAATGCAGTATTTTCAGACACTCCCCAATGCTAGCATTATCGCCTCAGCTCCACCTCAGATTATCAGGCATTAGAGTCTCGTAAGGAAAGTGCAACTTAGATCCCTCATGTGAACAGTTAACACTAGGCTTTGCCTTCCTATGAGAATCTAATGCCACTGCAGGTCTAAAAGGAGGCGGAGCTCCTACAGTAATGTGAACAATGGGGAGTGGCTGTAAACACAAAAGAGGCTGGGCTTGCTCACCTGCCACTCACCTCCTGCTGTGCAGCCTAGTTCCTAACAGGTCCTGGATCAATACCAGTCTGTGGCCTAGGGTTGGGGACACCTGCTCTAATGCTATACTGTCTAATATGGTAGCCACTGGCCATACATGGCTATTCTTAGCCCCTAAAGTATGGCTATTCCAAATTAAGAGGTACTGTAATGTAAAACACACACCAGATTTCAAATATTTGGTATAAGAAGTGTAAAACAGTTCATTAATAATTATTTATACTGTTACATGTTGAAATGTGTATATAGGACTAAGTAAAATACATTATTAATTTCTGCTGTTTCTACTTTTTAAAGTGTAGTTACTAGAAAATTTTAAATTACACATGTGGCTTGTATTACATTTCCATTGACATGGAATAAAGCACTCCTGGTTTAACAATATGGAACATTTGGAGACAAACAGACTAAACTTTACATCTCAGACTATACAATACACTTACTGAGTGATTTTTGAGATTATTAAATATTGCTAAGATGAACATTCCTCACAGTTAAAATTAGAATATTATACCTACAGGGACCAGCAGATGGTGTAATGGTTACATTGCTGGATTCCCACATAGTTGACCTTGGTTTGAGTCCTGGAACTGGCAGCTTAAACACAAGCCAGGTGTGTGTGTGTGCGTGTCCAGGATCTCTAAAGGAGAATGGAAGAGAAGGGATTGTGGCGCAGCCATTCCCCGCCCCCCTCCCGGGGGGGTGGGGGGTTGGTTCTCACTTTCTGTGTCTCTGTCTCTCTCTACATCTTTCCAGCAAGCACATGCACCCTTTAGCAAAAATCTCTTTAAAAAAAAAAGATGTAGATATATATATATATATATATATATATATATATATCTACATATAGAACTTTCAATAGGTTAAATAATACATAAAGACATAAAGGATCTAATAATGTGTCAATAGCCACTTAATGTTAGTGTCTATTTTTCTCCTTCTTCAGAGTTCATTTCCCTATTCATTAAGCTAGAGTTAAATTCCCATAGTAGATGTGTTAGTACTGATGCCTGCCATGCCCAGTGTATTGGCCTAGGTTAACACAAACCCCATGACCAGAAAAGCAGATACAGGCTGATGGTCACTAACTAGCCCAAGGTGAACACTTGACCCAAATATGACCTATTTGTGGTTTAGCCAGTGCACAGTCTGATACAATGAGCCCCAGTAGTGAATCAATAATAATTTGCTAAATCAGTTATCTTTGCTCCCTATGGAGTTCATCCTAGAAATAGAGACACACTGCTTAATAACAAGAGGATAATAAAGAGAGATAATGAAGAGATAATGGAGAGAAAAGCACAAGAAGCAACAGAGAAAAGCCATTCATTTACTCATTCCTCAAATATTAATGATGGTCTATTTACTACATGTTATATGACCCAAAAGAGAGAGACTAAGAGAGGAATAATTCCAAGAGCTTTAAGAGATCCAGACACCTTTCAGTTCTAGTCCATCTGTCTCTTTATAATATATCTTTATTTTTGCTTTAGCTTGAATGGATTAAGGTCCTGTCCCTTGAAACCAAAATGACCTGACACAGCTTCACAAGGGAAGACACAGAGGGGTGCCTTTTTTGTTAGAGTTTAAAAAAAGACAAAATATGTCTTGCTCTAGGTAATAACTCAAACCAAAGAAAAAAGGGTTCTTCCTCAAAGTGTAAGTTCCTTTCCTAAAAACGTTAACAGAAAATAACAAGTGAGAATAGCAAGAAGCACTGACCCCTAAGTATTCCTTTATAGAAACACTACCAAAAATATGCTTTTAAGTGCTTTACCTGTGCTGCATAGAAATATGTAGGCAAACAGAAAAAACAGTCAGCCAACTACAACTCCAGGCTATAGTACTTATTTTTTTTTTCTTTTTTGGAGACTTTTTTTTTTTTTTTTTTTTTTTTTTTTTTTTGCTATAGGGCGTGTGCACTCGCCAGACAGACAGAGAGATAAAAAGTGAGAAAGTACCCCCCAGGGGAGATGGCAACGCTGCAATCCCTTCTCCTCCATTCTCCTCTTGGGATCTTGGGCATGCACACGCACCTGGTGTGAGTTTAAGCCACCGGGTCCGGGACTCGAACCACGGTCGACTACGTGGGAGTCCAGCAACATAGGCATTACGCTAACTGCTGGTCTGCCCAACTCCAGGCTATAGTACTTATTAAAGACTTGTTTTTATTAACACAAAAGCAGTGTGCTACATCAGACCTCCCCCATTCATTAAGATAATTATTTATTTATTTAATTCCATTGGTGGTTGCTGCTGCTATTATTATTATTATTATTATTATTATTATTATTATTATTTAATTTTACCAGAGAGAAAGAAAAAGCGAGAAAGCAAGCCACCAGGTCTGGAACTCGAACTGTGGTCGGCCATGTGGGAATCCATCCACGTGCTTAACCACCATGATGCCTGCTGGTTCCATTCCACCCACTCATTTGGTATGTCAATATATTGGCCTCACTAAAATACTTTGGGATTCTAAGGCAAGGAAGAAATGTCCTTATTCTAGACAGGCTCAACAAACAGGCCAGAGTATAATTACATAATGAACAACAACCACTGCTAGTAGTCTCAAACTGTACCTATTTTGACAAAATGGCACCTCAGTGGTTTCAGCAGGAATATGGATCTTACCTCTTAGCTCTGAAGTTCAGCCCTGAAAAAAATGGCTCACCTTGACAGAAACACTCAAGGCTGATTTGTAAAAGGGAATTTACTTTCCAATTATGTGTACCATTATGCTAAGAACTCAATGCTGGTTTGTTTTTTGTTTTTTAAGAGGTGTTTTTGCCATAGGGTGCCATGAGCTCACCAGAGAGACACAGAGAGACAAAAACTGAGAAATTATGCACCAGAGGGGATGGCACGCAGCAATCCCCTCTCCTCCATTCTCCTCTTGGAATTCTGGGAACCCATGCACACATGCCCAAGTGTTTCAAGCCGCCGGGTCTGGACTTGAACTGCAGTAGGCCTTGTGTGAATCCAGCAACGCAACCATTACACCAACTGCTGGTCCCCTCAAGGCTGATTTTAATCATCCCTAGTGGACCCCCCCCTTCTATTGGCCCCACATTCATGATCCTTCCAGAGAAGAATCACTGTTTAACACTTACTCTGTACCAAGCATTTTTATATAAGTTACTATTTTCATCCTTATGACCAAGGTAGGTTGTGTCACTCTCTCTGAAAATAATTAATCGGACGCTCGGAAAGGTAAGTAACTTATCCAAAGTTTTTAAGGAAATAAATGTCAAAGTACAGGAGCTGCACAGGGCTGTCTTGTCCTACAATACAGAACTTTTCAAGAGGTTAAATAACAGGTAAAAGATTTAATAATGTGTCCTATAATCAATAGCAGTAGACATTCCTTTCTATTCCCCCCTCCTTCCTAGTCCATTTCCTTGTTAAGTTAAACTTCTGTAGAGGACAGATCAGTCCCACGGCCTCTCATCCCCAATCATGGTCTAGGTTAATACAAACCCCATGACCAGCAAAGCAGATGCAGACTGATGGTCACTAACTAGCCCAAGGTGAACAATGGCCCACAGTGACCTGGAACACTACCTTTCTAGGATGACCTCTGTCTCTGAGAAGTCAGGTTTAGACTTTGGGTATTTCTTATTTTAAGAGAAATATTTTTGCTTAAAGATCCCAAATGAACCAGCATTCATTTTTCTAACACTCTAAACTCTAAATGCAAATGCCTACGTTTTTCCCCAATCCATATAAATGCCTTTGGATCTTGAGAAAATCCACAGTAAAGGCAGAACATTTACCAAATCACCAACAGTATTTTCTTACAGATATAATCAATGGAAATAGAAGTTTCTGCTTACTTTGTCAGACTGTCAGGACATGTTAAAAGAGGAAAATTTGGTAATAAATTATTAATAGAATCTATAATGAACCGAAGTTCAATCCTTTTATATTATTTTAGTAGCTTGTCAAACATATGCAAACTAGAACTCCAGTGTCAGAAAAGGACTGTAACGGGCCCAGCTGCTGTAGTGCAGGTAGCGTGGTGCCCCTGCAAGTTGGAGGCCACATGATCAAGAGCAGTGTCAGATCCCCAGGTTGGCCTGGAGAAGCAGCAGATACAGACATACATGGCCACCCAGAACCCTGAAGATCTAGAAGCCTGGGAAAAGGGAATCAAGGCACGACAAAATCCTGTCAAGGGTGATTCATTTTCTCTCTCTCTCTCTCTCTCTCTCTCTATCTATCTATCTATCTTATTGATAGTTTCTCTGGGGAATCTAATACAAATACCATTTATTTAAATGCAGATTACATACTATTAATCAAGCTAAATTATTCACATACATTTTCTGATTTAGTCCTTATACGACCAAGTTAAACAGCTGAATAATCAAAGTATAAGGAGAAGACGCTGTGATCAGAGATAGAGAAGCTTCATTTAGTACCTTTGCAGGGGAAGCAGTACATAAATTAGCACTGAGTGAGTTAAGAAAAGCCAAGGAGAAGGAGTAGAAAGTTCACTGCAAAATAAAAGGCAAAAGGGAAAAGAAGAAACCTATAGATAATCATAGAAAATCATTCACCTGCTCTGTTGCTTCTATTGATTTGCATTTTATGGACATTACAATTAAATGGAAACATACCACCCATAGCATTCTGCCTCTGAACACGCATTCTTTCATTGGACATAATGGGTTTTTTTTTTTTTTTTTTTTTTTTTTGAGAGGTTTTTCGCTATAGGGCGCATGCGCTCGCCAGACAGACAGAGAGAGACATAGAGACAGAAAGCGAGAAATCACCCCCCAGGGGGGATGGTCACGCCGCAATCCCTTCTCCTCCATTCTCCTCTCGGGATCTTGGGCACGCACGCACACGCGCCCGGCGTGAGTTGTAAGCCACCGGGTCCGAGACGCGAACCGCGGTCGACTACGTGGGAGTCCAGCGACATAGCCATTACGCTAACTGCTGGTTCCCGACATAATGGTTTTGAAGTTCATTCTTTTCAAAGCATGGATCAGAGTTTACTCCTTTTTATTGCTGAATAGAATTCTGTTGTGGAGATATATCCCATTTTATTTATTCATCACTGATTGACAGACATTTGGATTAGTTCCAGGGTTCAGCTATTATGAACAATGATAGTATGAAAGAAACTTCATGAATATTTGAAGGGAGTCTTCAAAAAGTTCACAGAAAGGCCAGCAGGTGACATGGTGGTTAAAGTGCTGAACTCCTACATGGTCAACTGTGGTTCAAGTCCCAGATGTGGTAGCTTGCTTTCTCTCTTTCTGGTGAGTGTAGATGCCTTATAGCAAACTTAGAAATAATAATAATTTTTTTAAAGTTCACAGAAAATGAATATTATAAAAGGATGGTGCAGGGGTCAGCAGGTAGCATGGTGGTTAAGGCACTGGACTCCCACATAGCCAACCGTGGTTCAAGGCATGAATCTGGCAGCTTGAAAACACCAGGTGTGTGTATCTGCATGCCCAAAATCCAAAGAGGAGAATAGAAGAGAAGGGACTGAAGCATGGCCATCCCTGCTCTGTCTCTCTCGGGTGAGCACATGAGCCTTATAGCAAGATCCAAAAAAATAATAATAGTAAAAATAAATAAATAAAAACAAAATGACTACACATGGTTTTCAAATTCTTTTTTGCACCAAAATAAACTCATATTTTAATCTCATTTTTCTCATGAATTTTTTGAGGCCACTTAATATGAGTTTAATTTATTTGAGTAGATAACTAACAGTGGCATTGTTATATCATATACTAAGTTTGTGTTTAAACTGTTATGTGACTGTAAGGTTGTTTTCTGAAGTGGCTATACTATTCTACATTCTTACTAGCAATGAAGGTTCCAGGTTTCCATATCTTTGCCAACTTCTGTTACTGTTATTCTTCTAAATTTATAAACAACTAAATGTTGTGGAGGAAGGGTATATACAATAGATGTTTAGTAGCATCTCACTGTGATTAATTAATTTGTATTTGTCCAATGACTGTCTTGAGCATCTTTCCATGTGCTTATTAGCTATTTGTAGATCTTCTTTGGTGAAATGTCTACTAAAATCTCTACTATTGAGAAAAGAGCGGGGGGGAGGCGGGCAGCCAGTGGCATGGTGATTAAGGTGATTAGATCCCACATGGCTGACTTTGTGGTTTGAGACCTGGACCCAGTGGCTTGAAAAACATGCTGAGCATATGTGTGTGCACGCCCAAAATTCCAATAGGAAGGAGGAATGGCAGAGAAAGGATTGCACCATGACCATGTTCCATGGGGGGTGATTTCTCTTTTTCTCTCTCTCCCCAGTGGGTGCACATTTTATTTTATTTTAAATAAAATTTTAAAAAAACTTTGGACCTTATTTTGATACCGATTTGAATGACCTAACTGTAGAAATAAACCAACTGTAGCAAAATGTTTGATGATAAAATTGTTAAAATTTGAACATGGAATGTATATTGATATTATTGGGTTTATTTTGGTTTTCACAACAATATTATGGTTATGCTTTCTGAAAAAATAATCATTATCTTTTAGAGTGATACACTGAATAATTTATAGATGAAATGATGTGAGGTTTGTGATTTTCTGTGAAATAATCCAGAGGAGGTAGATGATTGTACATAAAAGGTCGACCATATGTTGATAACCGATCATTACTGAGGCTGAGAAAAGAATTCACAGGGACTCATAATACTATTTTCTATATTTTTACATGTTTGCAATTTCCATAATAAGTTTTAAGAAACAAAATGCTGACACACTGAATGCCTGCATTAACCTATACACTCTTACAATCTACTAAATCACCAAAAAGGAATAATTAAAGCACGACCAATGAGAAGACAGAGATGGGGAGAGAAGACAGCAGCAACAAAATTCTGGAAGGAAGAAAGCAGATGGTCGAACATGAATTTGAGATACCTGGGCCCCTAGTCAGAAGCAGAAAAATCTAAGTAAGCAACCTGATTTACACAGCAAAAATTTCTATAGGGAATAGGTGCCTCTGGCAGTGGGTTTGGAGGTGGAACTAAACACCGAGGAGCGAGGAGCAGCTCAAAGTTTGTTGTTGATTCTTTTTTCTTTTTTTTTCTTTTCCTAATGGACCTACAGATATTTTTTTCTATGCTACACAGTCACAACTACCAACTACAACTACCCTTCCCTTACTCCAGCAGAAGATTTTGGTTTATTTTCTGGAAAGAGTTGTCTGGGATGAAGAAAAGTTATTTCAGTTGAAGATGAGGACAAAAATACTATAATGAAGAGAATTAAGTAAAAGTTTCTGGACTGAATATAAAGACTTCTTCCTCAATTCAGCACCTAAAGTGCTCAAAACAGTCTAAGAGATAAGAATTTAGAAAATTTGTTCTAAGAGAAAAAAGCTAAAAGGGCTGACATTGGAGGAGCCCCCACTCCTCACCCATATCTGCTCACCCAACTGTACTAAGTCTCACCCATGCATACAGACTTTTGGTCAGCTTCAGAGAGACCAACTTTCAAACAAAAATGGACAGCCGAAGGTCTTAGGACATTTTAGAAAAGCCCCAAACAAAAAGATAAAAGTGGAAGTGAAACTGAAGATATTTACAAAATAATCAAAGTGGCAGATAAGCTAATGAAATTTCCCAGAGAGTAAAGCAAAACAATAAAAAGAGATGTAAAAGATCATTTTATCTGTCAACCTGGCTGGGCTACCTGTACTCAGATATTTGGTTAAACATTATTTTGCATGTTTTTGGAAAGCTGGGTTTTTTATCTGTTTGCTTATCTGTTTCTTGTTTGTTTTGGGGGATGAGATTAGCATTTAAATTGGTGGATTTTGAGTAAAGCAGATTGTTCTTCATATGTAGGTGGGCCTCATCCAATCAGTTGAAGGCCTTAACAGATGGAAGACTGGCTTCCCTCAAAGGAAAAAGAATTCTGCTAGCAAACTACCTTCAAAATATGTATCAGTTAGGACTCTCCAGAGAATCGGAACAATAGGATACCTCCATCTAAAAAAAGACTTACTATAAGGCATTAGCTCACATAATTACAGAGGCTGAGAGGTTTCATGATGTGCTGACTACAAGCTAGAGATCCAGGAAAGAAAAGCTCACGATAGTTCAAAGGTCTGAAAACCAGAAAGAGGATGACATAA